>CP092098.1:4566371-4926371 GCA_029203775.1 Neoneuromus ignobilis | reverse complement strand
TGCATAAAAACAGACCCAGGTTTATATGATATTTATATTATTTATTACACGTGTTTATGTGTGTATGTATGTATGTATACTCTTATTTATTTATTCTTATACTCAAATCAAATAGGTATTAATTCTGTAATCTGCAAATTGTCGGAATCGCCATCTATGATAGAGCGTAACCGAAAGATGAGCAACTGGTGCGAGACTCGCACGAAAACATCTTCTTCAGGAACCGATGATGGCGACGGAGATGGCAATACATCTGGATGGATAGAAATCGATGACATTGGATTAGTCAACTACTCTATTGTACAAAATTTAATTGAATTGAATTTATTAATTTCTATTTTTGAACATACCTTGCAAGCTAAATCGTATATTTTCATAGATTTTCATCACTCTTCGATCAGTCTATCTTGCAGCGTGTAAACTTTTTTTATTTCTTATTTATTTGTAGAACTGCTTTGCTCTAGTCCTTGGTAGCACTTAATCAATCTGTCACCTGATCTGATCTACACGACAACAAAACAATTTCCGTACAATTGCGATTGTTCGTGTTCATTGGTTTTATGTATATTTTGTCGAAGATTCGTTTTTTAAAAACGAACCAGTTGGTTTGATAACATCAAACTATAAACTATTATAATAAATGATTTTCGAATCCTCGACTGTCAGTTTTAAAAACTCTCTACGAAGAAACTGCAAACAGGTACTGAATCAATCGAATAATGGATATTTAACGTGCGAGACTGTGAAAGACTACATCAGAGTGCCACAGATGAACAACTTCTACAACCTGAGGAACGAAAAACGTATTAACATCTGTTCGAATAGATTAGGAAAGCGTAGAAAGAGTACTAAACATCTTACCAAAACTGCCAATCACGCTTCGAGCACACAGCATCATCGAAACTTACCCAAGACTTCACATCCGTCCGCCGTGTCCCTGACTTAAATCAAGTTTACTGACGAGATCCGACCTGACAGATAAGAAGATCGAGTCGGACTTTTCGTTGACAAAAAGTGTCTACACTCTCTGCTTTCTACCTTAGACATTTACTTAAAATATATCGATGGGTCTGACTTGGATCGTTGCTCCATTCTAACCACACTATCGATCACAATCCCTCACCGACACTTCCAACAGTTCTGTAATCTAAATAATTCAGTAAACTAAAAATTTCCGAACGACTCGCACTTCCAGCCCTCCTTTAAAACGTCAAAAATCGTAAAGACTCGTTAATCGCATCTGTTGACTCGAGTAGAGGACCGGAGATCGATTCGATAGAATTTAAAAAAGTCCACTGGCAAACCACATTCACTTCGTCGTCGTGAAAAAATGAAAAACCACTTCATAGAATTTAAAATTTTCTATGAGACAAACGCTCTTAAAATCTACCCTCACCAACATCCCAGCTCTCTTGTCCAACGACAATATCCTGTGCACTGAGTCGATCTTATCGTCAAATCTATCACTAAGGATCACTTTTTGATCACTACCCACGCACTATCGATCATCTCTCGTGCAAATTCCAAGAGAAAATTGACAAAATTATCCTAAAGTCAAAATCCTGACGGTGTCTTAAATTTTCGTATTAAACAACAATTTCGTAAGTCCTTCATGATCTTGCGTTCCACAATTCATCGCCTATATCGCTTAATTAACAACATTATCACTGAATAAACAATTTCAGAGAAATGGACGAATTGTATGAATGATGTTTGAAAATATTAAAATGTTCATGACGAAACTTGACATCTTCACTAAAGATTTGGAAATGAAAATCATGAAATATTTTCCACAATTACAAAACACAATGTCTTTTGAAAATACGCTTGAAATTCAAGAACATGCAATTAAGAAATATTCAATCACTATACAGGAAATAAAACAAGCTTTTCGGGAGAGATTTAATCAATTGAAAAGTTTGGAAAATACATTTCACTTTATTTTATATCGAAACAATATAGTTAACCGAATTTATGTGGCTAGGTGTCCATGATTTAAAAATAGAATTAGTTGAATTTCAAAGCAGCATTGTGTGGAAAAATAAATTTCAAAACTTGCTTTTCGATGTAGAAGACAAAGTAATGCAGATAACAATGATCCCACACTAAAAATTGAAAATATTATATCAAACGTATGGGATTCTTCGCCAAACGATTTTATACCAACGAAGAAACTTGCTGATGCTCTTTTAACGATGTTTGGGTCCGCATATTCGTGTGAAAAACTGCTTTCCTCGATGAATTTTGTAAAATCTACCAACAGAAATAAACTTGGAAATGAATTGACTGCGAAATGCGTTAAACTAATGAATACGGAATATGAAAATAATATTAAGAATCTATCTGAAAATAAGCAACTACAAAATTCACATTAAATATACTTTTATCCATTTTATTATACATACACATATCTGTATCTGTGTTTATTAATGAAGAATATTTCATAATTTATATGTGCTTTTCTTTATTCCTTGTTCATTCAAATAATCAGTGCAGAGGCGCCACTACGTATGTTGTCACCAGGTGCGGTAATTCACGGTATCACCCCATTGATATTAATTTTATGACCTCGACTTTTATTTTTTGCTCTTACTTGCAAAAGTAAAAGTTGTAAAACAAAACGAAAACGTAAATCTTTTTAGATGATTTCCAAAGTGAGAACCAAAAAAAAGGGTCAACTGTCAAGTTTTTCTGTTAACAAATTTTCGGTTTTTCCAAATTATTCGTACCCTTTTTACCACAACCTCCCCCTTCCCTCTTGCAAGTTTTTTCCAAATGAAATTTTTACAGACCGTCGAATAGTTGTTTATTACCTAATCTGAAGAACTTTCTACTCGAGAAATTCTCGAAGTCGAGAGATTGTCACGATTTGGACGAGTATGGCTGTTGTGGCAGTTGGGACGATTAAATCGATTAGACTGACAATGAATAAATTTGATTATTCGAGTACTTTGAAGTGTGAATTATTTTAGATTTTCCGACAAATTGGATATATGAAGAAATGAATGCACGGCAATTCAATCAATTATTATACGGTGAATTTTTTTTGATTGAAGTTTTTGTATCGGAATGAACAATTGATTTTTGTCATGAATTAATCAATTATAAATGATTATTAAGAGTTGAGAATAATGGGATATCCGTCGATGTTGGATCATCGAAAGTAAACGTCGACTTTTGACTTTTGTTTGTTTTTTTTCGTAAAGTTCTTTCGATTCGAATGTTTGAGAAGACTTTCGTTGACTGAAAATACAAATATTGTACAAGTATTAGAATCTCACTCTTACGTTTCATCTGCGTTGAATTAAAACATAAATTTAGTTCGTGTTTGACAACAAAGGTTTTTCACGAAAAGAAATCTTAATTTAAATCTGCTCGTTCGTATTCGATGGTGAGAGAACGAGAATCTGAAATCGGACGTATCAAGAAGAATGTAGAAAATGGCACAGACAATCGAAAACTCTAACGGGTCGAAAAAACACCTTTTCGTAGAAAAGAGATGGCTCGCTCGTGTAAAAATTGCTAAAGAAATACAGAAAAAATATATCTGAGATTATTTCGGTTTTTTATGATTTTCTCTTTTAAGACAAATTCAACGAATAATCAACAAAATAAATATAACATTATTTCGAGTGTACCGGAATAAAAAGAGTGTTGTTTTTTAGAGAATTTTAAAACGTGCGATCGTTTCATTGTCGTCGTTTTTTCATTTCTGTCGAATGTACGTTCTTTTTTGATTTGCTTCGTTTACGGATATTGGTTTGATATTTCGATTATTTCTTTGAATTATCGATATAGGTTCGTAACAGCTTAACAGCTTCGACGTGTTTGCAATCCTCGAACCTCTTTATCGGTGTTTTTCCGCCGTTATCTCTCGCTTCGACATCCGCTCCGTGATTTAATAACCATTCGATGGCGGCGATGCTCGTATTTTCATCGGCGATGTGCAGAGGCGTCTCTCTTTTCTTGTTTCTACCGTTTACGTCCACTTCATGATCGATCAAGAGTTTTATAACCTCTATATTACCGGACTTCATCGCTTCGTGCAAAAGTGTGTTCGCGGAGGCGACCGTCTCGACGATTGTTCGATCGTGTCGTATAAACAACTCAATCATCATCAGATTGCCGACGGCCGCTGCACAGTGGAGAGCGGTTCTGTTGTTTGCAGGACAATGACGTACGTCGGCTCCTAAAACGATCAGATAATTTACGACCTCTAAATTATCAACTTCAGTGTATTTTATTAATGGCGTTTTTCCATCGTTATCTCTCGCTTCGACATCTGCTCCGTGCTCCAATAACAATTCGATGGCTGTAATGCTTGTATATTTGTAGGCGATGTGTAAAGGTGTCTTTCCTTTCTCGTTTCTGCCATTTACGTCTGCTTTATGATCGATCAAGCGTTTTATAATCTCTATATTACCGGACTTCATCGCTTCGTGTAAAAGTGTGTTCGTGGAGGCGATCGTCTCGACGATAGTCCGATCGTGTTGTATAAACAGCTCGACCATCTCCAGATAGCCTTCGGCCGCTGCACAGTGGAGAGCGGTTCTGTTGTTTGCAGGACAATGACGTACGTCGGCTCCTAAAGCGATCAGATGTTCTACGACCTCGAAATTACGAGCTTCTGCGTATTTTATTAACGGCGTGCTTCCATCGTCACTGGTCGCATCAATATTCGTTCCAGGCTTTAATAGAACATCGATGATTCTAACATCGGTGTTTTTCATAGCGATGTGCAACGGCACTTCACCGTTTTCGTTTTTACCGTTTACGTTTGCTCCGTATTTTATGAGTACTTCGACGATTTCTATTTTACAGGATTCCATGGCTGAGTGCAAGACTGTTTCAATGACACTGGCATCTTCCATGATAGTCGCATCGCGTGCTATCAGCATTTCGACCAACTCTAAATAGCCCTTGGACGCTGCATAGTGAAGAATAGTCAGGCCATTTTTAAGACAATGATGTAAATTAACTCCTTTCTCCACTAGATGCTGAACGACGGATAAATTATCTACTTCGGCATATTTGATTAACGGAGTGTTTCCTTCTTGATCTGTCACATCGATCTTTGCCTGGGCGATCAATAAAGCATCGATGATTTCAGTTGTGGTTTTCCGACTGGCGATATGTAAGGGCGTATCATTGTTCTCGTTTCTACCGTTCACGTTTGCTCCGTTCCGAATGAGTTGTTCGATAATTTTTACATTGTTGGATCTCAAAGCTAAATGCAGTAGTGTTTCTGAAAAGCGTATTTTTCTCACAATATCCGGATAGTGCACTATTAACTCGTTTAATATATTTAAATGACCGCAAGCCACTGCATAATGTAAGGCCGTCTTGTTATATTCGTTACAGCAATAAATATCAGCTCCTTTCGCTAGTAAATGTCGAACGACGGAAACATTTCCAACTGTGGCGTACTTCATTAATGGATTACGTTTACTATAATCGAATGCTTTGATATTTGCTTCGCGTTCTAACAAGAAATCAATAACATCGATTTTTGTATTCTCCCTGGCTACGTGCAGAGGCGTTTCTCCATTCTCGTTCACACTGTTAACGTTCGCTCCGCGATCGACGAGAAGTCTCAATATTTCTACGTTACCGGATTCCATGGCCTTGTGCAAGAGTGTTTCTTTGTAGCGAATGCCTTCGACTATATTTCTATCGTTTTCTATGAACAGTTTCACGATTTCGATGAAATCTTTTCTAACAGCAACGTGGAATGGTGTTTCGTTTTTAAAAATATTGTATTTATAACTGTTTGACATGTAACTTTGGTCGACGAAATTATATTTTATTTTCGCTCCCATTTCGATTAAATATCGGCAAGTTTCAACGTGGCCTTCCAATACGGCGAAATGCAATGTAGGTATTTCATGTTCGTTCTTTGTGTCCACGGAAATTTTACCGATTTCGACCAAATACTTTATCAATCGTGTCCATCCCTCTGCTCCGGCAAAGCACATCAATTGTTTCTTGTCTTCGATTGAACTTAATATCACTTCGTCGGCTTCGTTTCCTACGAGGAGTTCGTTAACGCTTCTCCATTCTTTTAACGCCACTGCATATTCGACCGGCTTCCATCCGAACAACTCATCTTTTTGAGTCGGATCAGCACCGGATTCGATTAGATATTTGCAGACATTCACGGTGTGATTGTAACCGGCGATCAAATGCAAGACATTTCGTCCGAATTCGTCAGTTCGATGAATTTCTTTTGGGTCGTTCTCTAATATTTTCTTCAATTGTTCCTTGTCTCCGTTAAGTGCGCATTTAAAGATGTTATCCGTTCCTGTTAGTCGATCGAAGAAATCACGAACTACCGCGTACTTCGGCTCGAATAATTTTTTCCTAACGAACGCGACGCGGTCGTTTTTATTGTTCTTCCCATTATAGATAAAGTCTTTCAAATAAAGAGCTGCAAAGTATTCGGCGAACGTCCTGTGCACGAACACCGGAATGCCGTTCTCTACCGAACGAACGATCCCGCATTTATCGACACCGTTTTCGATATTGGACAAAGATGTCTCGATTATTTTTTCCGATTCTTCATTTAATAATGTTTTCTCATCTTGTTTTCCGAACACGGCACGTAAACATAGCAATTTATATCTCGAATTTATTTTTTTTTCGACGAGTGTTATGTTCCCAGGCTTAGTAATGTCGTTTTTTCTTTTCTCTTCGATGTTAATTTTACATTTTATCTCTATAAAACGTTTATACAGGTCGGAAATATCTACGCAATCTAGAAATTTTGTGTCGTCCGTTCCTTTTTCGTAGAATTTGATAAACGCGTCAGTATAGACGTCGGCGAGTATTTTACATAACAGCGGAATACTGGTTGGTTTTTCATAGTGGGAAAGGGTACGCAGGGATTTCGAAATTGCGTTTAGTAAAAGGCGGACGAACGTCTCTAGACGCTCCATTTGTGAATTCGTTTTATAGACGTATTTTTTCCAAAACATTTTAAAGAATTGCCGCTGATCTTCGTCTGTGAATTCACAAAGGTAATTTGGAAGTACAGCGAGTTGTTCTTCGAGAAACTCCGTTTCATGCGGTCTACTCGTAATCCACACTTTGATTTTGTCAGAATTTTGAATTATCTTCACGAGATCGACGACGATCATTTTGTAGTACGGTGCTATTTCATCGAATCCATCCAACAAAACAGCTAATTTGTTTTCGATTCGAAAATAGCTCTCGAATAACGCTTTTTCGAAACCGCGGAGATTCTGAGTGCCTGTAATGAATTCGATGACATCATTTTTATCGGAAAACGTTTTAGAACTTTTTAACAATTCAGAAAAATGTTCCGTGTGACTGTTCAAATTGATTTTGATAACCCACACGTCCGGCGATCGTTCGATCGATTTCGTAGCTAACCGAGAGAGGAGAGTACTTTTTCCCATTCCCGGTTCGCCGATCAGTAGTACCAATTTATTTTTGATATTCGAAACGGTTTGTAGTTCGATATTACGACGAGAGTTCATTTCCAAGTACTGCTTGATGACAGAAATCGACCGACTACTCTTTTTCCAACGGAATCTTTCGTCTTCAAAATGAATCCACGTTACGTTCTTATCCTTATTATCACGAGAAATCTCTTGAAAGTTCTCTGCCGCCATCTCGTTGTTCAATCGAAAATATCTCGATCGTTTTTCTAACGATACAGACGACATATAATTTTTAAAACTTGACTCGTCGATATTTTCGATGGCAAACAAATGGTCAGATTCAGAGATCTCGAAAGGATTTTTTATTTCGTCGAATACAAAAACATTCCTTGGCACAAAGTACGACATGTCGTCGGTTTTCGAATCGCAGAACGGCTTTCCTATCTCGTATTTATCGAAAAGAACGATATCGAACAAAACCCGATCTTTGATCGAATCTTGGACGTGTGAAATATCGATGTCTTTGAACGGGACCAGTTGTCCTTGAAAAACAATTTGTTTCTCTAGTACTTGATTCTTGGTCTGTTCATCAAAATCGTTCCATGTGACGTGGTCTTCGAATTTTACAAGACTGCCAAAAATCGACGAATAAATTTCACTTCTAAACGCGGGATTCGAGACGAGAACGATCCGTTTATTTAAAATCGAATCTTTAATTATCCAGTCGTGCATTTTTTTTACAATTTTGAAAACATTTTCCGATTTCTTATTCGATTTGCATACGATGACCAAGTACTCGCAACGATCTGCTGAAGAGAAATCGAGTCTTATATTATACGTAGACGCAACGACTTGCTCGTCGAAAATCAAACGAAATTGTAAATTCTGCAGATTAAAAATCTGAACGAGTTTTTGTACGGTGAAAATCGTGTCGGCACACGAGATCACTAACGACAAAGACGATTCGTTCTGGGTTACGGACTTTTCGAGTTCTTTCAAAGAATCTCTTTCGAATTGTAACGGATGCGCGGCTAAAACACCTAAGTTGTATTTGTGATAGACAGACAACTGATTTTCTTTTGAGTTGATCGCCTCCTCTAGCCAATTTAAATAATCTTCATTAGTGATATCTTGAACTTTTTCATTCATACCGAAGTAAATTATTTTGGTCAATAAATTGACATAGATCGTTTCTAAACGATCGGAGGAATAGCTATTGTTCGGATGTTCATTTTGTAAATAATCAAGGATTTCACTTTTGATGTTTTCTTTCAATTCATCTTCGTCCGGTTGTTTCACGGCGAATCGCATTTTGCGGAAAAACTCTTCACGAATCCCGTCGATCTTTTCGTCGTTTGACTCTTTTATAAATTCAGTTTCCGACGACTTCATCACACGATAGAAAACGTCTTCGATAAATATCGAATCCGGTACGGGTTCCATGCATTCCTTAAGATTCTCGTCGAAATCGACGTTCGTACATATGATCAACTCTTCGATTTCGTATCCGTATTTCTGTTCGAACTTTACGTCATTTTTTATTTTGACATAAGAGTCGAAATACGTCTTTAATTGGAAATTTTTATTTATTGTGAGATCGTTGAACGTAAGCACTTTCGAAATATCTGCTTTATGTTTTACTTGTATTAACCTACATAGAGATTTTCCGTCGCTTTTATAAAATATTACAATGTCATCGAACTTGCCAGCTTCTTCTATTTCGCAAGTAACAGTGAACGAAATATTTCTGGCAATACACTTGCAGAGGATCGACATTAATTGTTGCCAATGAAAGAAATTTCCATGGGATTTCCCTCTTTCGCCAGCCGGTGTATATTTGTTCTCTTCGACGATTTTATCAGATGAAGTTCCCTGACGAGTCATTGTATATCGTATATTTAAATAACTAGTTTCATCGTTTAATTATTCACTTTACTCGTACGCTTACACGAATTGTAAACCGGCTAGAAAAGAAAATAAAAATAATCGCGTGCCGTTCTTTCGAAAATGACGATGGCGTCGATCGTATGTTTATTAAAACGTACCGAAATATAATTAACGATCGGAAATGAAATCCATTTAAAATAACAAATTATCGCTCGTCGTCATCGTGCACGAAGCGCACAATTGTTGAATTTATCGTGTCGTATAAACGCAATCCGTCTATGCAGATTTTAATAATTCGAGTCGAAATCAAAGTTAGATCACTGATCTAAAGTATATTTACAATTAGTTGACAATTGTGTATGGAAAATCGTTGCGTGTCGGGGTTTTTTTATTAGTCATTTCACAGAAGAATTGTATTCTACAGAATAAAATTATATAATTTATTAATTATAAAGGGTTTGGTACTTTAAACGTCGATGTTTTCAATTATATTCGATTTTGTATTTACGTTACGTCCGTCGAATTATTATTTAACTAGTGAAATTATTAAATCGTAAAAAAATAAATGAAAACGTAGAAATAAAGTATAGAAACCGATTATAAAAATTATTAAAAGCAATAATTTTTGAATTATTTTTCCGATGGACATACCATTCTTGTAATTAGTTTCTGTATGTTATTGTTCCTTAAAACACGTTTAATCACATTCGAATATCTTCAGTTCACTTCTTTACAGTTTTTGTGAAATAAGTGATTTCATTTGCAAAGAGTTGATGTAATGTTTAAAAAGTAAGTTTTATTTCGAAATTTTAGTACGAGTATTTAGATATTCTAATAAATACGCGTGCCAGTAATTGAATAATGAGTGAAAAAAACGCGAGAAAATTATGATTTTAAATAAAAAATGATGGAGCCAAGTCAAAAAAGCAAAACATATAAAGTGTTTTAGAAAATGCGGGAAAAAGGGTTCTACATTTGCTGAATGTTTCTCGTCGGGGCGAAAACGTAAAACTATTGCTTGTGATCATAAAAAATTAGTCGTCTTTCCATTGCAAACAGAAGAAAGACTTCTTCTGAACTGACTTCTGATTTCAGTTCCGTAATTGGCTTAGAAGTTTCACCTCGATCGGTTAGAAAAAGGTTTAACCCATTAGTGCATAGTGCCCGTTTAAACGGACCGCCAATTTTTGGCTAATTAGCAAGTATGTTAACATAATTTCAATTGTTCGACCGTTACAGGCGTCATCATTGATCTTTTATTTTAATAAAAAAAGTATATTAAGTGTGCTGTTTTTATTAAATCCTGTACTAGTGCAACAATTTGTTAATAACCCACTTCCTTTCATTTTTAACTAGAAAATCAATTTATTAAACTTTATGCAGTAATGGGTTAAGAGGCTGTAAGTCCTGGCTCGGCGAGATAAATAAAAAAAAGCGTTTTGCATTCTCCTAAAATCACAAAAATTAAACGACTTATGATTAAGTCCAAGTATTTTGGCCAGATACAAATAATATAGAAGTTAGACTTTATTCATTTAACCCTGTGATTCTCAACCACTAGATTCTTGAAGTGTGCCGCCACTGCGAATTCTCATACATAAGCGACGTCAGACAAGTAGTTCAATCGGTTCTACCTTCCTAGACAAAATATAGTGTTCTAAGTTAGCTTACTTATCTGATATTTTTGTTATTTTTAATAACAAATACAAGTATTCAAGGACCGAAAGAAAATATTTTAAACTCGTCCGATAAATTTTTGGGATTTCAAAAAAAAAAATACTTTATTGAAGAGTAAAACACAAGAGGTAGTTTAAAAAAGTTAGAGTCAGTTCCAAAAGACATAAATATTAGAGCAAAGAATTGTAAATTACTTTCCAAATATAAAAATAAAAAAAAATTGAATGGATTCGAAATCCATTTGTGATAAACGACAGGTCGGCGTATGAATTAACTTTTGAAAGAAGAGGAAGAACTAATTTCGGTGTGTGATAACCGATATTTAATTTCAAAATATTCAGAAGAATTAATTAATTCGTTTTGGATTAATCTTAGATACGATTATCCGATAATATCACAAAAAGCTTTAAGTATGTTATCACAATTTTCCACATCTTATTTGTGCGAATTGGGATTTTCGGCTTTGATCGACATAGAAACGAAAAAAAGATCCAGACTTTTAAATTTTGTTCACGAAATGAGACTAGCATTATCATTTTTATGCCCAAATATAAATGAAGTTATCAAAAAACACCAAGCTCAAATTTCGCATTAAATGTAATTCGTAATTTATCATTAAATAAACATTTTATTTACATTGTATTGGAAATTCATTTTATATTTCATTGAAAATTATTATCGCATGCTATTTTTACAAAATATATCATAGGTACATCAATCAATTAACCGAGTAAAATTTCTTTTAAATTTATCTTATTGTTAGTGTGCCGCCAAATTTTTAAATTATTAAAAGTGTACTGTAACGAAAAAAAGGTTGAGAATCATTGATTTAACCTATTATTTTATCTAAAACGTTTTAGAAAATAAAAAATATTTTTAAATGACATTTTAGAAAACGAAAATTAACCGAATTTATGTTGATTTTCTTTTAGATTTTCCGCACATCTGGGACTGACAGATTTCAAATTATTTTACTCTAAATTAGTTCAGTACGAGTGCTGTATGATAAGTACCTGGCCTAGGCCGGAGATGGCGCTGCTAGTATTTAAAAAGTGATATTTTTCGTAAACATAACCTTTCACAACAATACTGTCAAACTGCCAAGTCTCTGTGTGGTTTAGTTTGTGAATGCCAGCCATTTAAATAGAACAACTTTTGTGATTTTACAACAATGAAAAACACTGAATATCTAGCAGTGATAAAATACTTGTTTTTGAAAACGAAAACAAACGATGAGATTAAAACGGAGCTCAGAGAAGTTTATGGGGACTCTGCACCTTCGTTATTAACCGTAAAATATTGGACAGCTGAATCAAACGCGGCCGTACAATCACTTTTGATGAAGATCGTCCAGGTCGTCCAAATGAGGTTACCACTTCAGAAATGATTGAAGAAATCCACGATGTCGTGGAACCGATCGGAGAGTGAAAGTACGGGAGATTGCTAAGACTGTGGGCATCTCAATTGAACGGGTGCAGAATATTTTAACAACTCGTTTGGATATGAAAAAAGCTTTCCGCAAGATAGGTGCCACAATTGCTCACAATTGACAATAAACACACACGTGTGTCAACTTCAAAAGAATGTTTGGCGATGTTAAAACGCAATCGGAATGATTTTCGGCGTCGGTTCATAACTATTGACGAAACATGGACTCATCACAACACACCAGAAAACAGTGGGTTTTCCTAGGCGAATCTGCGCCAAAGAAGGCTAAGGCGACTTTATCGGCGAACAAAGTCGTGGCCACAGTGTTTTGGGATGTACGCGGTATAATTCACGTCGATTACCTTGAAAAGGGTAAAACGATTGATGGAGAGTATTATATCAACTTATTGGATCGTTCCAGCCATGCTGTAAAAGAAAAACGTCCGCATTTGGCGAAGAAAAAAATCCTCTTCCATCGAGACAATGCACGCGTGCACACTTGCGTCGTCGCCATGGCATAATTCCATGAGTTAGGATACGAATTGTTTCCACATTCACAATATTCGCTGGATTTAGCACCCGGCGAATATTTCCTATTTCCAAATATGAAAAAATGGCTCGGCGGAAAAAAATCTGGCTCTAACGATGAGGTCATTGCTGAAACGAACAATTATTTTGAAAGGTTGGAGCAATCGTATTTTTTAGAAAGGATACAAAAGACAGAAAAACATTGGACTGAGTGTATCGAATTGAAAGGTGATTACGTTGAAAAATAAAATAAATTCTATACATAAAAATGTTTTTTCTTGTCAAGGCCAGGTACTTATCATACAACCGTGATAGTTAAAACAAGATTTTAGTGCATTTTTTTATGCAATACAGATACAAAGTTACTACTCTGTATGTAAACATACACACACACACACACACATACATATACATATATATATATATATATATATAAAGAGAGAGAGAGAGAGAGCGAAATATACACAATGTATATGTATATATGTATAAGTAATTATTAAATATAGAATTAATTAATTTTATTGTTTAAACTAAACAGGAAAATATTAGGTTGGCAAATATCTCCCTTCCGCCTTCTGGTCTTTTGAATTTCGCAGCTATGTACAAAAAAAAAAAAAAGCGGAAGGGAGATACTTGCCAACCTAATATTAATAAATTTCTTTTGTCAGTTTTAAGGCACGCGTAAATTCGGTTTCATATACAGCTGGGTCTGTTTTTATGCGGTAGATACGTTCCGCAGAAAACCGCTATGAAAAAAATCGCACGAAAGAAGACTTAACTTACATTGAAAAATTAGGGATACGTTCCTTAATTTTCAAAAACCGCATAAAACCAAAGAGACAAAGTGAAATTACTCTAAAATTTGCATAAAAAAAATCAGGAAATAGAGAATGTCTAGAAGAAAAATTTCAAATGTCCGAATAAAATTGATACAAAACATAGCTTCTGCACTTAATTTTTTTATTTACTATTTAATTTCATTCAAAGCAATATACAGTGAGTCAAAGTGAAACTCATACAGAGTTATGTTTCCAATAATTTTACACATATATTTTAATATAATAACAATTTTCTTTATTTTTTTGCTCAAGTTCTTTATTAAGATTATTTTTATTATATATGAAAATTTCAATTGTAAATTAATACTTTTACTTTAGAAAAAGTAACAGTTTTTGAAAAATGAACAAAAAATACATCAAAATGAAACTCATACAACGAATTATTCTCGCTTGAAAACTGCTGTGTTAAGAAAGTATACTCTTCAAATATGTGTTTGGTCACTTTGGTTACAAAAAAAACCTACTGTTAAGTTGTTTATAATCATTTTGTAAAAAATATAAGTTGGATTTTCACTTTGAGTAGACAAAGAGGACAATCATCGACGGACGAGCGAAAGTTAATGATTTCTCATTACAAAAATGGAAATACTCTACGGAAAATTGGGAAAATAGTTAATAAAAACCACGCTACAATGCAATACATTATAAAGAGATTTAAAAACGACCAAAATGTTGACAATAAAATCAGAAAGAGTCTCTGTATGATTTCTAATGACCATGATGAGCGTTAGATTCTACGAAAAATGAAATAAAATTTGAAAATTATTGCGCCCAAATTGACTTTAGAAGTTGAAAAGTATGTAAATAAAAAAGCAAGCCCCCAAACAATTCGCAATATACAAAAATAAAAATGGGTTTCATGATCGTATTGCCAGGAATAAAAATTTCATATATCTAGCTAATCGCAACAAAAAGTTAAGCTTCATTCGGGAACATGTTAATAAGAGTTTTGATTATTGAAAAGATGTCTTGTTTACGGACGAAAGCAAATATAATTTATTTGGATCCAATAGAAGAAATAAATGTATGGCCAAAACCAAATACAGGAATGTTTTTAAAACACTACGTCCTACAGTCAAACATGAGAGCGGTCATGTTATGGTATGGGGTGAATGTATACGAGAGCGGTTGGAAATTTTATTTTATAGATGGCATTATGAATCAAAATGTTTATATTGATCTATTTAGGAAAAAATTCAAAGCCAGTGCACAAAAACTTGTGATTTTACAAACATTTAATTTTTATCAGGACAACGACCCCAAGCACAAAACTTATAAAACACGTAGTTGGGTGTTATATAATTGCTCCAAAGTACTGGAAACACCACCATAATCACCTGATATAAGTGCGATTGAAAATCTATAGAATCACATAGAAGTTGGCATTAGAACACACACTAATAGTAATAAAAATTATTTAAAAAAGCGTTATTAGAAGAATGGGGAAAAATTGATCTTAGCTTATTGTGAAAAATTAATTAAATCAATCCCGAATCGTTTAAAGACTATAAAAATTAATAAAATCATCTCTACTAAGTACTAAAATAATTCAATCGATTGTAAATTTTAATTTAATAAATAATTTGTTAGTTGTACGAGTTTCATTTTGATGTATTTTTTTTTTAATTTTTCAGAAACTGTTACTTTTTCTGGAGTAAAAGTATTAATTTACGATTGAAATTTTCATATATAATAAAAATAATCTTAATGAAGAACTTAAAAAAAAATAAAGAAAATTGTTATTATTTTAAAATATATGTGTAAAATTATTGGAAACATAATTTTGTATGAGTTTCACTTTGACTCACTGTATACATATGTGTAATTTATTTTACATTTTTTCAAACATATTTGAAAATATGTGGGTTCGTTTGTGAACTGGTGTGAAATCAGATTCCTCACTAGAGGAAACACAAACAACAGAATTAGCGCCGATTTCTGTCTCGTTCTGTGTTAATGGTTTTCTGACGACAATGAATGAATCAGCGATTAAACTTTGAGACGTTGATTTTACTAATTGTTTATGAAACTCGCGATATTTAGACATACAATTATTTAGCTCTCATTGGAATTTAAAAGCCCATTCAGAATTCGTGTCATTAACAAGAAAATGATTTTCCAATTGATTACAAATTTGAAGACTTTCTCGAATCATGTTTACGGTAAAGGAATCAGGTTCTACTTCTGTTTCATTATCTTTTTCTAAATCTTCTACGGTATCTAAACTTATTTCAATAATATCACTGTCACTTAAGGGGTTATACGCAGTTGCGAGGCGCAAAAACGACGTTTTTTTAGGAATTTTTTTTAGAAACAGTATTTATTTTGCAATTACAAATTACGGTTATTTGAATAGATCCTACTTTCAAGAATAAAATAACATGTCGATCATAAAAAAATATTGAAGTACACCGCTCCTGCAGACGATGTCCCGAACGACCTCCAAAAAAAGGCGCTTGGCGGTGATCTCCATATCGGCGGTTTGGATTATCCGAAATCAAAAAATATGGTCAATTCTTTTAAAGGATAGATTAATGCAGGTATTGGAATGAAGGAATAATAAAAATTTTCATTTTTGACAAAATGGCGTCTAGTTGAAAAAAATTTTTCGTTTTTTACTAAAATTTTCGCTCCGAATTGTTTAAAAAAAATAGTAATAATTTTTGTAAACCTTATTCCTTCGTTCAATACTTGAGGAATATATTTGAGAAGATTGTGAAAAAATTTGAGACCGATCGGTTCAGCCATTTCTGAGATATCGAGATCACCGACTATGAAAACACCGTTTTGAGATAAACGCGTTTGAAGTTTCGGAAGTAGTTTACACATAGTTAAAAAAATTTTACAAATTCAGGTGTATGTCCGAAAATATTTATCGGATTTACTTCAAATTTTCAGAGAATATACTCAAATATATGTGCATTTCGAAAATGCAAAAAAAAATCGATTTTTTTTGAAATTTCTAACTGCGTATAACCCCTTAAGGCATTGACCATCTTTTGCTAGCCGAAAATTCCTTATCAGTTTGAGAAACGGAAGTAAATGGCTGTGATTCCTTCATTTGTTCATAAAACTGAACAGATTTTCGTTGAATTAAATAACAGCCTAACCCGTTCGCTACCAGGGCTTCGGGAGAAAACCCGCCACTACAGCCTAGACGTTTTATTATTTAAATATGATACCAAATTGTCATTAATTTTTGTGCGATGTATTTATAACGATCCAAATGAGTGAAATTAGCAATTTTACAAACCGACACACATATGTGACACTAGGCTATAGATAGTAAATTATTTTTGCAGCCCACGCGTCACATATACGAAGGTCATTTGATAAGTATGGTAAATATTACGGTAAATATAATGGTAAATTTTATGGTAATACTTTTTTATGATAATTTTTTTTACCATACTTATTAGACTACCCTCGTATGTGACGCATTTAATTCAATGTAAATGAATTAAATTTGAAAGGAAAAATCAAATCAAAACTTTTTTTAAGTGAAATATATGTTATTTATTTGTATGATGCATTTTGAAATATTTTTCTATACATAGCCCAATTGCTAGTCCTGTAGTTGTTTTACAGATTTCGCAGGCATACATAGTAGACTTCGTAGGCATACATTAATCGTTTTTTTTAAAAAAAATATAATAACTCCATTTTTAGAAAAAAATGAGTTAATGACAATTTTAGGTAGACATTGATGTACTCTTTTTTTATTTGTAATAACACAGTCAATGGTGTACAATATACTCATAAATTAAGCAAAAGAAATTTTCTGTATAGTTTTATCGCAAGAATGTTATATTAGAAAGTAATATAAGTCCGTTTATTCATACATTGAGATATTTAAAAATCATTAATATAAAAAAAATTCCGAATTGTTTTGAAAAATTTTTAAAATTTTTTTTGGAAAATTTATTAATAAACAATAATTGTTCATTTATAAATGTTTATATAATGCAACTACAAATATTCCAAAGACGATTTTTCGTAATTCAAACGCAAACCTTCAAATATTATATCTCAATGTTTGAATAAATGCAGTTTTTGCACTATCAGAAACAAACGGCTAAAATTGTTATTAATGAAAGTGGTATAAATCCATTTAAAATTAAATATATATATACATAATATTATAAATATAAAAACATTATATACTGTATACTGGCATTAATACCAATTACCTTCCGGGTTTGATAAATTTGTAAATAACACGTGGATTTAATTTACTGTTATTTGTATGATTATTTTGTTATTTTTACATAATAAAATTTAACAAGTGTATAAACATAGTTTTAAAAACATAACCCGAATTTATTAACGTTTGCCAATATTTTTCAATTCATTCAAACATATTCCTATATATACATATTCGTGACACCCAGATCTTGTAAAAAAAAATGTAATTATCAGCAGACCAATAACATATAGTATCTATTTTATTGTTTTTAACCAAATTAATCTGTTTGCAGCACGATTTGGTACAAACAGTTATCATAAACTGATAACGATCATCCGTCACACATTTGTGACGCTGAGCTGAGGTAAGAAAATCGGGTAGTCACATTGTGTGATGCTGGTAGCGAACGAGTTAAAGGAATTCTTAAAAAATTTGCATAAAAAGATATTAACACTAGGTTTACGGAACGCGTCATTTTGTCACATTTCGAGTTTCATGAGGGAATTTACAGCAAATATTCACATTTTTCTTTTATCACTTGTACTGACTTTTATCCATTTAACGAGACAAATAAAATAGCGAAATTAATTTTCGTCAAAGTTTTGTAATTTAGAAACTATGTATGTGGTATACCCATCTCTACGATACGCGTCAATTTGACGAATTAGTAAAATAATCATTGATGCTAGTTGAAAACCCCTGATACAGAAAAGGCAATTTGGTATGCTCGGAAAGAATATGAGACAAAGACACTAAAAGATTTTTATTTATGATCAAAGAAATGGGGACCCGCTTTCTTCTCGAGCACAATTTACGATAATTCTTCGATTCGTATGATTTGATAAATGAACAGAACGGTCTGAACGTTAACGTTCAGATAAATTTGCATTGATATCTGAAATATGGAACAAATTGATACATAATAGTCAATTCTGTTATAAACCTAACGAGACTATTTCAATAGACGAGCAACTGTTCCCTACGAAAGTCCGATGCTGATTCACGCAATATATGCCAAATAAGCCACATAAATTTGGCATAAAGTTTTGGCTGGCAGTAGACGTAAATTCAAAATATCTAAAAAATGGTTTCCCTAATCTGAGCGAAGATGAAACGCTAACTTCAACACTTTTGAGCGAATTTGTAGTTTTAAAGTTAGCTGAATCATATTTACATCAAGGCAGGAATATAACAACTGATAATTTTTTTATCAGTAGTTGTGTAAAAGATACACGGAATAAGTGTAATGATATATAATGTTAAATATTATAAATTTTATATAAATGTATATTTTATAGTTTCATTTATAAGTTAATACTGTATAATTGTTGTTTTTTTAAAAAAATGTATGATTTTGTTCATGCGTCAAAATGACGCGTGTCCGTAGAGATGGGTATATATGAAACGTCCGTAAATCTAGTGTTAAGAAAAATATGAACCGCATAACTTCAAAATTGTATTAAAATAATCCGCACAAAAACAGACCCAACTGTATTTATTTATAAAGACACATGTGTATATGCAGTGCCGAACGAAATTATTGACACAGTTGAATAGTTAGAACATTGTAACGTCTATCTATTGTGGATGATAAAATTATTATTATTAAATTATTAACGTTTTTCAAAAATGACAGAATAACACATTATTCGTTTATATTATAATATCGTAAAAAATCTAATCTCTAAATGCAATAATAGTGGCTGTGTAAATGAAAATTTATTGCGTTGCAAATAATTCAACGAACAAATGTATTGGCACGAGTAAACATTCATATATAAAATATCCGACAACGAGTTTATCTCTGATGTATGTACAATATATATGCACAAGATTGTATGTTTGTATGTACAGATAATTAATCAAATAGGGAATTACTTATATTGCGAAAATTAAATTATAAATAAATTAAATTAAATTTTGCTAATATAACACACGCACATATTTAGTTGCATGTGTACACATTTTAAAATATATATATATATATATATATATATATATATATATATATATATATATATATATATATATACAAGAATACCTCGCATAGTCCGGCTAATCGGTTCCACTGATTAGCCGATTATTTGAAACCGGACTAATCGAAATACTATCTAAATACAAAAAACGTTAATTGATTCCAAACAAATGTTTTTCCTGTTTTTCAATAAATAAAACGAGGGTAATATAGTCAAATGTTTGTATGTATCAACAAAATAAAATCAGGGGTCTATATATTCATTTTACATACTTTTTAAATTGATTTTCAAAAGGGGTATTGAAATTTAATTATCAGAAATTCGTCTTTACTCTAGAGTTGCGAATCGAAAACAATAGAAAAAGAAAACACAGTCCACAAAACTAGAACTGCGCATGCGTTGCGCATACGATTTCGGTTTTCTTTTTTATTATGTTTTCATCAAAAAAGGGGAAAATTTGAGTATAAAAATAATTTTATGTATTAATTTTTTGGGATTTTTTTCAAGTAAAAATTTTTTGGAGGGAAATTTTAAACAGGACTATAGTTAAACCGGACTAATCGAAGCCTGATTATGTGAGGGATCACTGTGTATATATATATATATATATATATATATATATATATATATATATATATATATATATATATATACGTATGTGTGTATGTGTGTGTATATGTGCATGTATTCAGTGTGTATGTGCTTATGTGTGTGAGTGATATGTATCAGACAACCTGTTATAAACAAAGTCATACAGAACACTTCATACATTGTAAACACGCGCAAACTATTAGACAATAACTCCATTGTGAGAACCGAGAAGTAAATAAAACTCTAAAAATGTAACTTAATCCATTATCAGTTTTGAAGTAAAAAAAAATATTTTAATGACCAGAACCAAATGTTTCTTTGTTAAGTAAAATACTCTATAAAATAAGTTCTAAAATAAAAATTGTAACAACAACATTTAGAGCTCCTCAAGCCACTTTTGCATCTGATTGATAAATAAAAAATATATTTTTAAACACTGCAAATTCGGTGTATTCAATAAAATTTGTACTTATGTATGTGTGTGTGTTTGTGTGTTTATGTGTGTGAGTTTTATTTTAAATAATCGAAAGTACGATTATTAAAGAAAACACATTTATTTTTATCAATCTATCAATCAATCACAATCAAATAATCAATCCATCAGCCAACAACTGTGACTCGAGGAGTTCTTCCGTTTCATTGCTAGAATTCGATGTTACTTCTAGCATATCTACTCGAGAACTGATTTTATTAATTGTAACAAGTAACAAAGAAACCTCTAACTCTCATTATCGTGATATTTTATCGACAATCAGAAATTGATTGTCGCGTTTATTATAGGTTTAAATGATTACTAACAGACTTATTCGTCAACAATTAACGTATGAATTATGTATGTTGTTCCCGTGGGAACAACCTTGGGAAAGTTACATGTATTTCATATAACTTATGTATATGTGTGTGTGTGCGTGTGTATGTATGTATATCGCCCATATAAGAGTGAAGAGTTCAGACGTACATTTATTTGCTTACAATCATTTATTATCTTTCAATGCCATTTTAGTTATCTTATATATATATATATATATATTGCTATCGGAAAGTTCTGTCCGATAATGTCATCTAAAATTTCAGAGATAGTCATTCTACATAAATGTAATTTCCAAATTACCATCACTCTAGGAAGAGGTCACTAGTAACGAAAGAAAAAATATATTGTTCAGTAAATATTAGTCCATATATTGAAAATGTATTATTTTTTTATTCAATTTCTTTCCTGTAGTAATAATATACTAGGTTGGCAAGTATCTCCCTTCCGCTTTTTTTTTTTTTTTTTTTTTTTTTTTTTTGTACATAGCCGCGAAATTCAAAAGACCAGAAGGCGGAAGGGAGATATTTGCCAATCTAATATATATATATATATATATATATATATATATATATGTATATATATATATATATATATATGTATATATATATATATATATATATATATATATATATATATAATACATAGGATCAACTAAATTTTACATCCAGATTTTTGTTTTAATAAAAAGAAACATGTGTATATTTTCTTTTGTTTCTTTTTAATAAAACGCAAATCTAGGCATCATATTTGAATTACCTTCTCTCTCTCTCTGTCTTTATCTATATCTATATCTATACATATATATATATATATATATATATATATATATATATATATATATATATATATATATATTGAGAAACTAGTGATTCATCAACAACAAATCGCCATTCTATAGAACTCCTCTACGGAGGAGTAGAAGAGACGCGGACACAATAGGACAAGGGCGTGGTTCAGTGAGACACGAACTACAAGATTAACAAAACGATAAAATCCACGTTACATAATATTTTAAACACTAATTGTTCTCGAATCAAAATTAACGGAATATCCTACACGAATTGATTGGATTTTTTTTTTAAAAAATAACAAACTCGGAAAATCGAAATTTATGATTCGATAAGTCAAAAGTGTTTTTAGTACATGGCAAATAAAACGGTTCTTGCGTGGACTCGCCGGAACGGCATTACGTGATCAAATGTAATTTTCGGTTTTGAAATATCGAGTAATTTTTACAATTTCCAAGAATATTGAAAATCTCGTTCGTTTTTCGAAAAAAATTAGAAAAAATGTTATAATTAATTGACACCCAACGGTGTTGTAAATACTAAATACTCGCCGTTCGAATATTTTCGTATGATTTCAGTCGTCGACGAACGTTTTTTAATTCAGATCGAAAATGAAATCTACGTTTAGTCAAATGAAAAAGATCATTCACTGAATCTGAATCCCTAGAATTGAAGTTCGAGCTGACTTATGAATATTGTTTAATAATTATTTCGCTAGTCACGATGTCGACGAACGATAATTTTTTATTTCTCCATGCTATAAAAATTAGAGATATATTTCCTTACTCACCTTTTAATCGACTCGATTCGGACAGATGATTTATTTTCCTCACTGAAACTAGTGATTCACTACGATTGTTGATTTTTACGACAATACAAATTGTAAATCAAAAAAAGTAATAAAACGTAATTAACAAATTGAAAAACAAGAAAATATTTAAAGAAAATTAACTAACACAACAAATTAATAACTTTTAGCACGTAGGTAAGTAACTTATGATTGATAAGTCAATGCTACACTATGTGTCGAAACGCGGATTTATCAGTTTTATTGTAACGCACGACCCACCCAAAACGAAACCACTTGAAATTTGAACAAACATTAGATAATGATTTTATCTATCGATTTCAATTCGTATTCGTTTTAGATTAACAACTTGAATAATGTATTTTATAGATCGTATGGAAAAAATGTAACGTGGCTATATAAATATGTATCGATTTATTTGTAATATTTTTAATTCGAATGACATTTTCTGAATCGACTAGAATCCACTTCCACATTTTATTGCTGCAAAAATCGTTTCATTTCGAAGTAAACACATTTTCAACTCGATTCTTATCTATAGAAAAATCGTATCGATCATTCTTGTTCCGATGGCTTTCTTCATCTTGTCGAGGATGCGGGTAGCTATCCTCGTCGACTGACTACTAGTCGTGTGTCCTCTCTTGAATACAAATTGTTTATCCCGTATGTTATTTTCAGGAGTATTTCATCTTCTCGTATATTTTTCTAACGGCGGGTAGTAGAGCGATCGACATGTAACTCGTCGCATAGTCAGCCAACAAGAGGAGATACATTGTTAAACAAATTAAAAAAAATCACAAGTCAGTACAAAAAAATTTGTAATAGTAGAAAACGATCTTAAAAAGATTGTTAGCTCGGAAACTGTACGAAAAAAGAGAGATATATTGGTAGAGTATCGCGGAAGAATCCATTTATTAGTGAAGTGAATAGAAAAAACAGATTAGAATTTGTCCACAAGTATGAAAATCATACTTTTAATATCTGGAAAAATGTTCTCTTTTACCGATGAAAGTAACTTAAATCTTTATGGATCCGATGGAAGACAAAAGGTGTGGAGAAAAGCGAATATTGAGCTCCGCAAGAAAATTCTTCAGTCTACTGTAAAACATGGGGGTGGTTCGGTTATGGTATGGGGATGTTTTCCTACTATGGGTACGGGTAATTTACAGTTCATCGACGGAATAATGGATAAATACAAATATATAGACATTTTAGAAAATAATTTAAAAAAATGCAACTGATTTGGAAATGTTAAAGGACTTTTCGTTTCACCAGGATAATGATCCCAAATATAAGGCTCATATTGTCAGACTATGGTTATTGTATAATGTGTATCACATATGATAGAAATGCCCCGACAGTCACTCGACCTAAATCCTATAGAAAATCTATTGAATAAATAAATATATAAATTATAAAATAAATAGCTATAGAGAAAATCCTATAGAATTGGAAAAAAATAGAAAATATGAATTCTCAGACAATTATAACTTACAAATACGTCTAGAATCTGAGTGGCGTAATTTTTATTTCGATGACGTTCAGTAATCGGAAAGTGAGGTTATGTCATACGTTTGTTTTTTGATCAAATACTCGTTCGAATTGTTATTTTGTCAATATTACGTGTCGTGATTGTCGATCCACTGCTGAATAAACATCTTCGAATTGTGATAATTTTGGTACGTAATTTATTTATGAAACTATATATATATATATATATATATATATAATTCAAAAATCGAGTATATTTAAAAATTAAGGTACATCGCTGCGTTCCCCTTAAAAGTAGTCCCCTCCCGCATCTATACACTTATTCCAGCGAGTTTTCCAGTTTTAGTAACAATTCTGGAACACTTCTTGTGGGACCTCTCCGAGTACCCTCGTCACAGATTCTTGGATATCTTCAACGGAGTCAAAATGTCGACCTTTGACGAATTTTTTCATATGGGGGAATAGGAAAAAGTCGCAGGGTGACATGTCCGGTGAATAGGGCGGTTGTGGTAACGTTGCGATGCCTTTAGACGCCAAAAAACGAGAGACACCGAACGCACTGTGACAGGGAGCATTGTCGTGATGCAGAACCCAAGACTTCGCGATCTCTGGACGCACTCTGAGCACCCTTTTTCGTAATTTTTCGAGCACATTGCGGTAGAATACTTGATTTACGGTTTGTCCAGGTGGTACGAACTTTTTGTGAACCACCCCTTTGCTGTCGAAGAAGCAAATCAACATGGTTTTCTCATTGGACTTGCTCATTCTCGCCTTCTTTGGCCTTGGTGCTCCAGGGGACAGCCACTGTTGGCTTAGTCGTTTAGTTTCGGGGTCATATTGAAAGAACCAACTTTCATCACCAGTAATAACTCGATCGAGAAGAGTAGGATCACTTTCAACCTGCTCGATACAATCTTGAGCGATGTTCATTCAATTTCTCTGTTCCATTTTCGTGACATGCACTACTCGCGCGTTGTTACAAAATACTAAACAGCTGGCGAAGAAATAATCGTACGAGGGTGGTCAAGGTCTCAATCGAGAGAGTAGGGATCTGCTATTACGGTGGCGGAGTTACAGGTTCGCAGTGTTACCACAGGCCGAGAAAAAAATCGGTCGCATTACTTAATTGTCTGACCTCGTATATATATATATATATATATATATATATATAAACGTGCACACATAAATGCATACACATCAATACACAATATACAACAAATTAAATCGATTTATAAAAAAAGACACAATATGGAAAATCAGTAAATATAGAATGAGATCGAGATAACTTTTCGTATGTCTATCCGTAGGGTGGCCTGTTATATAACCGATTTGGCCGATATAACACAAAGCTATCAACGCCAGACGCTGAATCATCACACCATCGCAGAATAACATCCATTGCTAGATAATAAGAACTTATATAAACCTAACTTAAGCAACAAACTGTAACATTATTATTTGTACTATCGTTGTGAAGGGTCGTAATTACGACTCTCGTAATTTTGTTCAAACTCATTTTTTAAAAATCGGATAATTCACTCCCAACAAAAAACTAGTGCGATTGAATCGTTATTTTAAATCGATATAAAATACTATTATTTAATTGATTGAAAATTCAAGTGTTTGGCAAGACACAGTTTGATTTTTGTATAGAAGATGAAATAACAATAATTATATAAAAGATGAATTTTATATAAACGATAATGAATAGAAAATACATTGGTTTTAAGATATTTATTTATTTTAATATATATATATATATATATATATATATATATATATATTTAATTCGTTCAAAATATATCAACCTGTTCCATTTACTTATTAAATATTTTTTTCAACATTTACAAGTATATGCAAAATTCATGTTTTATTTTTTGCAAATACCTCCGTGGTGTTTAATAGAAATTTAAAAAATCATACGCTGTTCGAAAGAGCATTAAATTTTCTACAAAATATATGTTTTTTAATTTTTTAAAAAAACTATTACATCCAAGACAGAGTCTCAAAGTGATTAGTTCTTTTTTCAACATTTACACACATTTGTGAAATGCATATGTTTTGTTTTTTCCAAATACATCCAGAGTCTTTGATCAAAATATAAAAAGCCATACATTGTTCGAAAGGGCATTAAATTCTCTACAAAATATATGTATCTCAATTTCATGTTGTTTCGAATGGAGTAAACGAAATTTTCCAATCTCGACCAGTTTTCCTGTAATTACGATTTTTCTTCGACCATACGCAATCACGTATATAAAATATTGAATCGAATGTAAAAAATTCCCCAAGACCGTACTGCCAATTTCCAAGAAACGAATCAAACGGTACTTAATAGAGAATTTTATGTCCTTTTCAATACCTTAAACGAAAACTATATATCTCTAATAGTTTTCTTGTAATTTAAAATAATTTGCGACTGTGCATGATTAATTATTTTGAATATAAATGTCAAATTTAAAAATTCTCCCCGGAAAATTTAAAAAATAAATACGTTTTTAATAGTAAATTGTATGCTTCATTATATTGTAATAGTAAATTTCGTTCACTCCATTCAGAGTGAACGAAAATTTCCAATCTCGAACGATTTTCCTGTAATCATGATTTTTCTTCGACCATGCACAATCACATATACAAATTATTGAGTGAAATGTAAAAATTCTCCACGACCGCACTAGAAATTTTCAAGAAACTCACAAAACAATATTTAATAGAGAATTTAATGTCATTTCGAATCCCGTAAACAAAAATTATCCACCTCTGATAGTTTTCTTGTAATTGAAAATTATTTGCGATTATGCATAACCAATTATTTTAAATAAAAAAGTGAATTTTCAAAATTCCCCCTGGCCACATAAATCTTTTCAAAAAAAAAATGTTTTTATAATAAATTTTATGCCCTTTCTAATAACGTAAACAAAAATTATTTATCTCTACTATTTTTCTTGTAATTTAAAATTATTTACGACTATAAACAAATCGACTATATCAAATATAAACGTCAAATTTGAAAATTTCCTTCGGCCACATAAATCTTTTCTTTAAAAAAATAAAAAGTGCTTTTGATAGAAACTTTTATGCCCTTTCGAATGGCGTTAACCAAAATTTTCAATTTTACATATTTTTCCTGAAATTACGATTTTTATTCGACCATGCATAATCACAAATATAAATTATTGAATCAAATGTAAAAAAATACCCAGGACCGTACTGACAATTTCCAAGAAACAGACCAAACGAACTTTAATAGAGAATTTAATGCTATTTCGAATGCCGCAAACAAAAATTATCCATCTTTAACAGTTTTCTTGTAATTGAAAATTATTTGCGTCTATGCATAACCAATTATTTTAAATATAAAGATCAAATTTGAAAATCCCCCCCCCCAACCACACAAATCTTTTTTAAAAAATACTAATATATGTTTTTAATATTAAATTTTATGCCGTTTCGAATGCAATTAACGAAAATTATTTATCTTCGCTAGTTTCCTTGTAATTTAAATTTATTTGCGACTATGCATGAATCGACTGTATCAAATATGAACGTCAATTTTGAAAATTCCCCCCAGCCACAAAAATAATTTAAAAAAAAAATGATTTTAATAGTAAATTTCAAGCCCTTTCGAGTGGCGTTAACGAAAACATCCAATCTCGACCGGTTTTTCTGCAATCACGATTTTTCTCCGACAATGCACAACCAAATCAATAAACGTCAAAATTTGCCAGGACCGTACTACCAATTTCCAACAAACGAACCGAACTTTTAATATATAATTTCATATCGATTCGAGTCTATGCAATAAAATCAACGTCCTGTTACAGAAATATGAAGACATTAGCAGTTTTCTGGGTCACGACGGTCGTCGTGATGGCGACGTCGTGCGTCGACGACATCGTCCGGTTCGACAACTATAACTTTTATCGGGTCGTCGTCGAGAACATCAAACAGGCGTCGCTTTTGATGGATGTCCAACATAACCAAATGGGTGTAAATATATTTTTTCTTTTTTTTTTTGGAAAAAACGATTCTAGGATTCAAGGTTTTTCTCAATTCCAGTACGATTTCTGGACGAAAGTGCGTCAATTGAAATAAAACTAACGGGCAATACTCGTTGACGTGATGGTCCCTCCGCACTTGGCGGCCGATTTCAAAGAATTGATCGAGAAAAACGGCCTCAAACATTCGATTTTCATCCAAAATGTGCAGAGGTGATTTCACAGAACATTTTCTATATTTAGATTCATTTATTACTCGGATTGGCAGACCAGGAGATCAAGACGCAGAGGAACAAAGCACCCAAGTTCGATTTCGAAAACTACCACCGATATGACGAGGTGGGTGTTGTTGAAATCCGGATTTTACTAAGAAGTTTGGTTATGATGAAACTCAAACGATTTTATTAATTTTTGTATAGATCGTCGCGCATCTCGAGGACCTCGCTTCGAAACACTCGTAGGTCAGCGTGGTAACCGGCGGTAATCCGTACGAGCGCCGAGATATCAAGGGCGTGAAGGTGTCGTTCAAGGGCGGTAATCGGGGAATATTCATCGAGGCAGGTGAGGGAAAACTGTCGAATTTACTGGTGACTTTCGAACGGTTGTGCATGGTTCGAGATTTTTTTAAGATTATAGGAAAAATAATCGAGATAAATGATTTTCGATGACGGCATTCGAAAGGGTATAAAATTTACTGTTAAAGTCATTTTTTATTTTTTATTTAAAATTATTTGTGTGACCGGGGGTAATTTTCAAAATTGACATTTATATTTGATATAGTCGATTTATGCATAGTCGTGGATAATTTTAAATTACAAGAAAAATAATGAAGATAAATAATTTTCATTAGTGGCATTCAAAAGGGCATAAAATTTACTATAAAAATCATTTTTTATTTTTCTTTTGGAATGATTTTTGTGACCGGGGGTAATTTTCAAATTTGACGTTTATATTTGATATAGTCGATTTATGCATAGTCGTGAATAATTTAAAATTACAAGAAAAATAGAGAAGATAAATAATTTTTGTTTACGACATACGAAAGGGAATAAATTATTTTATTAAAACCATATTTTATTTTTTAGTTGAAAGGATTCATGTGGCCGGGAGGAATTTTCAAAATTAATCTTCAGATTTGATATAGTTGATCCGTACATGGTCGAACAAAATTCAAAATTACAAAAAAACTATTAAATATGGATATTTTTTTACGGCAATCGAAAGAGCATTAAATTCTCTATTAAGAACCGTTTTGTGATTTTCTTGAAAATTGTCAGTGCGGTCCTGGGGAATGTTTACTTTTGACTCAACAATTTGTATATGTGATTATGCATGGTCGAAGAAAAATCATAATTCCAGGACAACCATTCGAAATTCGAAATTTTGGTTTACGCCATTCAAAAGGACATAAAATTTACTATCAAAATATTTTTTATTTGAAATGATTTGTGTGGCCGAGGGGAATTTTCAAATTTGACCTTTATATTAGATATGGTCGATTCATGCAGGGTAGAAAATAATTTAAAATTACAAGAAAAATAGTCAAGATAAATAATTTTCAATTACGGAATTAGAAAGGACGTAACATTTTCTATTAACGACCATACGGTTCATTTTTTGAAAATTGTCAGTACAGTCCTGGGGAATTTTTATATTTGATACAACCGTTTGTATATGAGATTGTGCATGGTCGAAGAAAAGTCGTAATTCCGGGAAAACCATTCAAAATTAATAATTTTGGTTAATTCCATTCGAAAGGACATAAAATTTACTATTAAAAACATATTTTATTTTTTATTTGGAAATACTTATGTGGCTAGGGGGAATTTTCAAAATTGACCTTTATATTTTATATAGAACACAACTCATAATTGTATCGCATACGTAACCGTCATCTCTTTGTAAACATACGTTATCGATTACGTCGTGAACAATGAATTTATTAAAACGACAAAGGCATAGACGATTTGCTTATATTTATATACAGCTTATAAAAAAAATACATTTTCATTATATTTGTTAATATTTACTGAATAACATAGTTTTTCCGTCGTTCTTAACACGTTAAACGCCATGTCAGTCACCAGTGACTGACACCGAACTTTCCATTCAGGCCACGTCAGTCACCGGTGACTGACGATATAAAATTAAAAAAATTACATTCTATTAATAAATTTCAAATAATTTCGAGATCATATCACGAATGTACCTAAATATTACTTACCAAAAAAATTTTTAATGAATTTTATTGAAACACGGTAAACATAAAAATGGTTGTCCTTTGCAGGTTTCACAAAATGTTACCACTTGTTTAGTCAACTTTCTGGCAGTTTCTCTTCCATATAGTGCTACATTGTCTTCGTAGCATTGTTTGCAATATCTTCGCACTTTAAACACTTTTCCAGTTTTTTTTTTTTGGAGTTTGTGATGAGGTTTTTGAGATGTATTTGCAGTACAGCTACATGGAATTTCTTCATCGCGACAATTTGTAAGATGTACAGCTAATTTCTTCTGAAATTCAGTGATACACATATTCTTAGTGGTAATATTTTTAAATAAAATATGAGCATTGAGAACAGCAGTATTTAGTAACAGCTCGAAGGCTAGCTTTTTATACCATTTCATGGATTTTCGTAACGGATTATTGTAGGCATTCATTTGATCAGATATGTCAACTACTGCTTTTCCTATATTATAATCCACTACAATTTAAAGAAAACATTTCAAACATTCCAAACATTTTAAAGAAAACACTTTCATATGTTGTTTTACGGGGTCATCAATATTTCATAAAATTTTATAGTTTTGTACAGCCATGGTATAAAGAGTTCATATTCATTTTCTAATATTAATTTTTGTAAAATATGTTCAGTAAATTTTTTTTAAAAGTGTACTATATATATATATATATATATATATATATATATATATGTATATATATATATATATATATATGAATTAATAAATATTCAGTAATGTATAAATATTTAAATTAATTAATTACTTATATAGAAAATTATAAAAACTATTCGAGATTAAATACATTTTAGTTATTTTATTCCAAATTACAACAGATAATTCCAGTATTTATTAAACTAATCTGTTTTGGTGCTTAGTTATTCCATTTTACCATGTACACAACTCAAATTTATTTTAAAAATATATAAACATTATTCAGTATTTACTTTATCGTTTTATATTTAACATGATTTATTAATGAATTTTATTAGATAATTTTATATTTAATTTTTATAATTTCATCTTTTATAAAATTAATAATGACTCGTATATTAACTTTTTATATATCAAACTCTAAATTACATTAAAAACATTTTATATACATAATACACAATACTATTTAAATATTAATAATTTCTTTATATTGAGAATTACGTTCTGAGGTATAAAGTTTTCATTAAAGTATTTATTAATACAGCTGGGTCTGTTTTTGTGCGAATTATTTTAATGCGGTTTTAAAGTTATGCGATTCATATTTCTTCTTAGTATCCTTTTATACGATTTTTTTTTAAATTCCTTTAAGCGATCATTTAATTCAACGATATATAGCCGGTATTTTGGGAAATACCCCTGGGATTATTGAAAATATCGCTGAGAATTTTTGAAAATATCACTGGGATTTTGGAAAATATCGCTGAGATTTTAGAAATATTGCTGAGATTTTAGAAATATCGCTGAGATTTTGGTAAATATCGTTGAGATTTTAAAAATATCGCTGAGATTTTAGAAATGTCGCTGAGATTTTAGAAATGTCGCTGAGATTTTAGAAATGTCGCTAAGATTTTAGAAATGTCGCTGGGATTTTAGAAATGTCGCTGGGATTTTAGTAAATATCGCTGAGATTTTAGAAATGTCGCTGAGATTTTAGAAATGTCGCTAAGATTTTAGAAATGTCGCTGAGATTTTAGAAATATCGCTGAGATTTTGGTAAATATCGTTGAGATTTTAAAAATATCGCTGAGATTTTAGAAATGTCGCTGGGATTTTAGAAATGTCGCTGGGATTTTAGAAATGTCGCTGAGATTTTGGTAAATATCGCTGAGATTTTAGAAATGTCGCTGAGATTTTAGAAATGTACGCTGGGATTTTAGAAATGTCGCTGGGATTTTAGAAATGTCGCTGGGATTTTAGAAATGTCGCTGAGATTTTGGTAAATATCGCTGAGATTTTAGAAATGTCGCTGAGATTTTGGTAAATATCGCTGAGATTTTAGAAATGTCGCTGAGATTTTAGAATTGTCGCTGAGATTTTAGAAATGTCGCTGGGATTTTAGAAATGTCGCTGGGACTTTAGAAATGTCGCTGAGATTTTGGTAAATATCGCTGAGATTTTAGAAATGTCGCTGAGATTTTAGAAATGTCGCTGAGATTTTAGAAATGTCGCTAAGATTTTAGAAATGTCGCTGAGATTTTAGAAATGTCGCTAAGATTTTAGAAATGTCGCTGGGATTTTAGAAATGTCGCTGGGATTTTAGAAATGTCGCTGAGATTTTAGAAATGTCGCTAAGATTTTAGAAATGTCGCTGGGATTTTAGAAATGTCGCTGGGACTTTAGAAATGTCGCTGAGATTTTGGTAAATATCGCTGAGATTTTAGAAATGTCGCTGAGATTTTAGAAATGTCGCTGAGATTTTAGAAATGTCGCTAAGATTTTAGAAATATCGCTGAGATTTTAGAAATGTCGCTAAGATTTTAGAAATGTCGCTGGGATTTTAGAAATGTCGCTGGGATTTTAGAAATGTCGCTGAGATTTTGGTAAATATCGCTGAGATTTTAGAAATGTCGCTGAGATTTTAGAAATGTACACTGGGATTTTAGAAATGTCGCTGGGATTTTAGAAATGTCGCTGGGATTTTAGAAATGTCGCTGAGATTTTGGTAAATATCGCTGAGATTTTAGAAATGTCGCTGAGATTTTGGTAAATATCGCTGAGATTTTAGAAATGTCGCTGAGATTTTAGAATTGTCGCTGAGATTTTAGAAATGTCGCTGGGATTTTAGAAATGTCGCTGGGACTTTAGAAATGTCGCTGAGATTTTGGTAAATATCGCTGAGATTTTAGAAATGTCGCTGAGATTTTGGTAAATATCGCTGAGATTTAGAAATGTCGCTGAGATTTTAGAAATGTCGCTGGGATTTTAGAAATGTCGCTGAGATTTTGGTAAATATCGCTGAGATTTTAGAAATGTCGCTGAGATTTTAGAAATGTCGCTGGGATTTTAGAAATGTCGCTGGGATTTTAGAAATGTCGCTGAGATTTTGGTAAATATCGCTGAGATTTTAGAAATGTCGCTGAGATTTTAGAAATGTCGCTGGGATTTTAGAAATGTCGCTGGGATTTTGGTAAATACCGCTGAGATTTTAGAAATGTCGCTGAGATTTTAGAAATGTCGCTAAGATTTTGGTAAATATCGCTGAGATTTTAGAAATGTCGCTGAGATTTTGGTAAATATCGCTGAGATTTTAGAAATGTCGCTGAGATTTTAGAAATGTCGCTGGGATTTTAGAAATGTCGCTGAGATTTTGGTAAATATCGCTGAGATTTTAGAAATGTCGCTGAGATTTTAGAAATGTCGCTGGGATTTTAGAAATGTCGCTGGGATTTTAGAAATGTCGCTGAGATTTTGGTAAATATCGCTGAGATTTTAGAAATTTCGCTGAGATTTTAGAAATGTCGCTGGGATTTTAGAAATGTCGCTGGGATTTTAGAAATGTCGCTGGGATTTTAGAAATGTCGCTGAGATTTTAGAAATGTCGCTGAGATTTTATAATATCGCTGAGATTTTAGAAATGTCGCTGAGATTTTAGAAATGTCGCTGAGATTTTAGAAATGTCGCTGAGATTTTAGAAATGTCGCTGGGATTTTAGAAATGTCGCTGAGATTTTAGAAATGTTGCTGGGATTTTAGAAATGTCGCTGGGATTTTAGAAATGTCGCTGGGATTTTAGAAATGTCGCTGAAATTTTAGAAATGTCGCTGAGATTTTAGAAATGTTGCTGTGATTTTAAAAATATCGCTGATATTTTAGAAATGTCGCTGAGATTTTAGAAATGTCGCTGGGATTTTAAAAATATCGCTGATATTTTAGAAATGTCGCTGATATTTTAGAAATGTCGCTGAGATTTTAGAAATGTCGCTGGGATTTTAGAAATGTCGCTGGGATTTTAGAAATGTCGCTGGGATTTTAGAAACGTCGCTGGGATTTTAGAAATGTCGCTGAGATTTTATAATATCGCTGAGATTTTAGAAATGTCGCTGGGATTTTAAAAATATCGCTGAGATTTTAGAAATGTCGCTGAGATTTTAGAAATGTCGCTGAGATTTTAGAAATGTCGCTGAGATTTTAGAAATGTCGCTGGGATTTTAGAAATGTCGCTGAGATTTTATAATATCGCTGAGATTTTAGAAATGTCGCTGAGATTTTAGAAATGTCGCTGAGATTTTAGAAATGTCGCTGAGATTTTAGAAATGTCGCTGGGATTTTAGAAATGTCGCTGGGATTTTAGAAATGTCGCTGGGATTTTAGAAATGTCGCTGGGATTTTAGAAATGTCGCTGGGATTTTAGAAATGTCGCTGGGATTTTAGAAATGTCGCTGAGATTTTATAATATCGCTGAGATTTTAGAAATGTCGCTGAGATTTTAGAAATGTCGCTGAGATTTTAGAAATGTCGCTGAGATTTTAGAAATGTCGCTGGGATTTTAGAAATGTCGCTGGGATTTTAGAAATGTCGCTGAGATTTTATAATATCGCTGAGATTTTAGAAATGTCGCTGAGATTTTAGAAATGTCGCTGGGATTTTAGAAATGTCGCTGGGATTTTAAAAATATCGCTGATATTTTAGAAATGTCGCTGAGATTTTAGAAATGTCGCTGAGAATTTAGAAATGTCGCTGAGATTTTAGAAATATCGCTGAGATTTTAGAAATGTTGCTGAGATTTTGGAAATGTCGCTGAGATTTTAGAAATTTCGCTGAGATTTTAGAAATATCGCTGAGATTTTAGAAATGTCGCTGAGATTTTAGAAATGTCGCTGAGATTTTAGAAATGTCGCTGGAATTTTAGAAATGTCGCTGAAATTTTGGTAAATATCGCTGAGATTTTAGAAATGTCGCTGAGATTTTAAAAATGTCGCTGAGATTTTAGAAATGTCGCTGGAATTTTAGAAATGTCGCTGAAATTTTGGTAAATATCGCTGAGATTTTAGAAATGTCGCTGAGATTTTGGTAAATATCGCTGAGATTTTAGAAATATCGCTGGATTTTGATAAATATCAAAATAGTCAATTTCCTGATTAATAGTTTTGATGGTTTAAAATTATAATTAGTCAATAATTAATCATTTAACCATATACTTTAACTAAAAAAAAATTCTAACAAAAAATGAGTAATGGTAATTTTTAAATCATATCAATCACGTTTTGCAACTTGAATAAATTATTCCATAAATAGAAATTTAAAAAAATGATTTTAAAAACAAAATTATTTTTAAATGTTAACTGGTTCATTAGTAGAAATTTAAAAAATTATTAATTTAATATAATATATATATATATATATCTATCTTATAAATAATTAAAAAAATAAATTCCACTACATAATTATTTTCTATTAAAAATAATGAAAATAAATGTCTCAGACTTACAAAAACTAACCGAATGTATCGTTTTATATCAAGCTTAACTCTAACACAGATGATAAAATAAAACACTCATCTACCTCTATCATTTAATAACGTAATGTTCCTATCAAATGAATATTTTTATCCAATAATTTGTTTGCCAATTCTAAACTTGTGTACCAGTTATCTGTGTACAACGTGTGTCCCTTATTGAATACATCTCTACAAAGAGACATTACAATCTTAGTTGGTGTAGTATTTTCTTTCTCCAAAGTTTTCCCTGTATATATATACACGTAAAGCATACGTATATCCAGGTCCGCAGCACAACTTAAATAATTTAATGCCATATTTGTGGCGTTTTTTTTAAAATATTGCCTAAATATAATGTGGCCACGAAATGGTACCAACGATTCATCAATACATAAAGCTTTTAATGGATCATAATATTTTTTGAAAATTATTTCCAAGTTGTCTATTAGCTGTTGTATTTTGCATAAACGATTGGAAACATTTCTCTCCCTGTTGTCTGAAAAATGTAGCATTCGTAAATAATATTTCAAACCTATTTCTTGACATAATTTTCTTCGGGAAAGTTTGCATATATGCAGGATCATGCGACCAATATAAATTTAAAGATGGTAGTCTAATTAATCCCATCCATAGTATGAACCCAAAAAATCTTTTCATTTCATTTTTGTTTGTCATTGTCCATCTGCACGAACGCTGCGAGTTTTCAACCTCTAGTTGTTGCGATGCATATAAGTTTGTTTGTTTGGCGATATCCTCAAACAATTTATTAGGCACAAACAGTTCATAACAAGTCTCTACTTTTACACATGACTTTACATTCAAGTCTTCAATCTTAAAGCCAGACGGACAGGTGAAAGGTATAATCCTTGGTTGATCACCTCTCGGATCATACCGTTCTTCAAAATTCTCATCCTCTTCCTTTGATGAAAAAATAACGACTCTACGCCGTTTTTTAAGAAAAATAATTTCACTACAATTGCTTTCACACTCTTTTTCTACTGACATTTTTACGTTCACGGGTAAAAAAAATTTATTATTTTTTGCATTAGAACAAGAACCGCAGACAACTGACTGAATATGAAGCATTTTTAAAATAATACACTGTACATATTGCGATAAATAATAAATATTTACACAGTAAATATATTCTAATATAATCATTCAACCTTATTGCAACCTAAAAAGATCTCCGACCGCCAGCATTTCGGTGAAATCTGAACAGTGGCCTAAACGGAAAGCAAGACAAAATAGGCTTGGCGTTTAACGTGTTAAACATGAGTAGATATAATTATATATATATATATATATATATATATATATATATATATATATATATATATATAAGTGCAAATAAACAATTTTTGTTGTTTAACAAACAAAGCAAAATAGTTTTGTGGTGAACACAGCAAGACAGGTGGAATGTGCAATGAAATTGTATATTTGAAGAGAATAGAGAAAATAATAAAAGTAAATATTATAATCTATGTGTATTTAATGGTTAATACATATAAAATAACTATTTTATACTTGAAGAGAACAGGAATATAAAAAAGGGATGAGGTCAACTTAAAAGATATTATAACGTTAGAAAAAAACAATGTATTCTAATGACAAGTAGTTCTAAACAATACAGGTAAGTGTAGATTTATAAAGGTACGTATATAAAATTATAAATATTTCTTTCTGTTTACATGCATTAATTATATATATATATATATATATATATATATATATATATATATATATATAATTGTCATTATTTTTAAGAGTTACTGGTAAATAACCAACTTGGTTAAATTATACGCAGTTTTTCAAATAGCCATTTATTCACCCTGTTTTTGCGCTGTTTCTGTGATTTGTTCCCGGTTGTGAAGTGTGCGATGTTTGTTCGAGAAGAACGCGACAGGTCCCGAATCCGAATGATGCCGGATCGGGACGATCGTTGACTTTATCTATTTAATATCGAATTAAAAATCGTAACTTTTCATTAAAATACATATATTCAATCAAATAAAAAAGAATCTCGAAAAGATTTATTAAATATTTCAAATCAAAATAGAGTCGACTCTACCATACATTTTTTAAAATATTATTGAACAGTGATTTATATTTGTTATCAAAAAAGTAACTAAAATTCAATGATTGTTTTTTTTATTCAACACACAAATATACAATTAGAAGAGCGATTCTTAATGTGTCTTTCGGAGTAGGGGTAGTTTTTGAAAAATAGAAGTGGTATTTGAAAAATCAAAATGTCGAAAAAAATTTTTTTGATTTTGAAAAATAAGGTGGTTTTTGAAGAATATGGGTAATATTAAAAGATATGGGTGGTTTTTGAAAAATCGAAATTTTGAAAATTTTGAACTAAAAATTCTCAAAAATTCAAAATTTATACATACAAAATTTTGAAAAACTTAAAATTTGAAAAATTCAAAATTTTGAAAAATTTGAAAAACAAAAAATTTTGAAAATTTTAAAAATTGTGAAAAATTCAAAATTTTGAAAAATTCTACAATTGAAAATTTTAAAAATACCAAATTTTTTAAAATTTTAAAAATTCAAAATTTTGGAAATTTTAAAATACAATTTTTTTAAAAATTTGAAAAATTCGAAATTTTGATATTTTGGAAAAAATTCAAAATTTTGAAAATTTAAAAAAAATTTTTTTTTGAAAAATTCGAAATTTTAAAAATACAAAATTTAAAAAAATTTGAAAAATTCCAATTGTGAAAATTTGAAAAAATTTGAAAAATTTTGTAAAAACTCCAGGTAAATTGTGAATCATGAAAAAATTCATAGTTATAGTGTTTTGAACGGTTACATAAATCCCAAATCACATTTAATTTAACGATTGTGGGGATGTTTCGAGCACTTTTGGGATATAACAGCCGAATTCCGTACTTTGTTCACATTGTGTTTTGAGTCATTGTCCTGATAAAATTTAAAATTGATCAATATGCCTAATTTTTTAATGCTAGTTTTCAAATTTCATTCAAAATATCGAGAGAAACATTCTGGTCCATCAGTTCTTTAATTAAACGAAAATTGACAACTTCTCACGCTGACACGCATCTCCAAACCGTAACTCTACCGCCTCCATGTTTCATTGTCGAATGTAAATTCTTTGGAGTCATTTTCATATCTGGTTTTTTACATTTTTCCGATCATACCATCAAAATATTGTAAATTAAATTCAGTTTTGTCTGTGAATAATATTATTTTATCAATAGAAAGTTTCTTCCTACCTACAAAATTCAATCGTGCGATCGATTTTTTCCTTAATAAAATACGAATGGTTTCAAGTTTCATTTTTTGTCTAAATACTTTTCCACTTCTGATGCCAACTAAGGAGTACCTATTTTACGGATTTTCTTGTACTTTTCTCCCTCATCGTAAATATTCTTGAACTGTTCAAGTTCTCACCCTGGTCTTATTTTTTATTTGTTAACTCTATACCAGGGGTCGGCAACCTATGACCCGCGGGTCACCGAGTGACCCATTTGATAATTTCGAGTGACCCACTTTAGTTCCGAAAATAAAGTATAATATATAAAAATAAATTATAAAACATAAACATGAAACAAACATTTTGAGAATAGAAAAAATTGACATTGTCAGCTAGAACAGTCCAGCGTCGCGTTGAAGATATGGCCAAAAATATTGATGATAGGTCAAAAATGATTTGTTATCTTGTGACATAATTAGCATTGCAGTTGATGAAAGTACCGCTATAAATAGTATTGGGAGGCTTGCAATAATTATTAGATTTGCACCAATAAATAGCTCGAATGTCAATGAAGAACTATGCGTTCTTGCTTCAATGAATGACACGACCAAAGGCACTGATATTCTTCGTCAAGTACAAGAGTTTACAAATTTCAAAAATGGGAAAGTATTGGATTTAAAAAGTAAATTGTTTTCCATGACAACTGATGGTGCTCCAAGTATGAGAGGAAAAACTGTTGGATTTGTAAAACTAATGGAAAATGAACTTGCCCGCTCACTTTTATCGTTTCATTGTATCGTACATGAAGACAATTTATTTGCAAAGCCGTCCACGCAACAACTTAAGGATGTAATGGAAAAGGTTGTTAAGATCGTAAACATGATAATAGCGCAATCAGCATTAATATACAGGCGCTTTAAAGGTTTTTTGGAGGAAATTGAATCGAAATATGGAGATTTGTTGTTACATTCTGAAATACGATGGTTAAGTCGAAGCAAAGTTCTTAATAGATTTGTAGAGTGTTTTGATGATATACAAATATTTCTTCACGAAATCGGTGAAAATGATCTCGAACTCAATGGTTTTTAAGACTTTTGTTCTTAACAGACATAATGAACCATTATAATGATTTCAATGTACGACTCCAAGGAAATAACCACACAATTTTGAAAATGTATGAGGAATGAAGAGTTTTACTTCAAAATTGATATTATTTGAAACTGACATAAAAACTAAAAGTTTATTTCTTTCCCTTGTTAAAAAGGGAACATGAAAAAGAAAATATCGATGAAAGCAATCTAAATATGTTCGAAAGTTGGATTTTCGTCATTAAAAGTGAATATGAAAGTCGGTTTCAAAGTTTTAAGAAGCACGGAAAAATGTTTACATTTATAATAAAGCCCGAGGAAATAGAAGAAAATGTTTTAAATTTGCAGTATTTTCAATATCTGAAAATTGACAATTTTAGTTTAGAAATGATTGATTTTAAAAGTTCAACGTTATGGACGGATAAATTCAAGAAATTGCGGAAAGATTTGGAAAACACAGAAGATAATTATCTTCTCTTGATATCAACATGTTGGGCATCACTTCCTATAAAGTTTTCATCTTTGAAAAAAATCGACTTTGCTATTTTGTTCACATTCGGTTCAACTTATAAACGTGAGCGAATATTTTCACAAATGAAATTTATATTAAGCAAGAACAGGAACAGGTTAACTACCGAAAATTCAGATGCTTGTATTCATCTTAAAACGATTAACTATAAACCAGACTTGACTAAATTGACGTCACAAGTTCAACATCAGGCGAGCCGTTGATATCGAAGAGAACGTTTATAAATAAAGTTCATTCAACTATATTCGTAATTATTTTCTTAATAAAATATATCTTATTATTTACTAAAAGACTGTTTTAATACGAAAATATCTCTGACCCAAACGTCTCTTTAATACTCACATTTTGGTTGATTTTGATCCGCGGCCAAAAAAGGTTGCCGACCCCTGAAATAATATATGTATTATGGAAAAATGCTTCGCGGGCCGCGGTTTGGACAGCTCTGCCCTAGACAGCTAATAATTTCCACATGTCGATCCATATTTGGTCGAAATTTCAAAAATTCCCTCCCTCTACAGATAAACATATTTGGCTCTTTTCGCACTAGTCAACATGCATACAAATATTCACGTCCATTTACCTCGTCTCGCACCCTCTTGCCAAAAAATTCGACACTTAAAAAATCAGTTACTAGTGTGGAATTGCCTTATTAGTATAAGTTAGTGCAGCAGTTTGGTTGTGCCTTATATGAGAATCTTGTTCAAGTGTCTGGTGTTATATAGAGTGTTGTATATTTAATTATTCATCATTGTACATTTTAGTTCCTGTTTTGTGTAGTTTTTTAGTCAAATCTGTGTTCGGAATGCCTGTTAAAAGGTAAATATCACATGTACTTGAGTTCCGTCCGTTTTCGAATCGAAAAAGATCATACATTTTCAATATATCTGTTAATATTTACTGAACAGTACAGTTGTTACTTATGAATGACCTTGTTTGTGAATTCCATTCGTTTGAAATTGATTGTTGATGTTAATATCGCGATAATTAAATGCTTACTCAACAATTGATAATTCGTAACTAACGGTCACGTAGTTCCCTCTCGCTCGCTCCCCATAACACATTCGATACATAAACTATCAGCTGAGACAGGATTCTGCACACACGATTATTCCTTTTCAACTATTCGAATAAAATCCATTGAAACACACCACTAATAATTGTATTTGTGACTGGAAATGAACTTTCCGGTATATTTCCTAAATTTTCATCGATTAGTTTTTTTAAAAATTCAATCACAAAACTAACGCATGCAGATATTCAATTCATCTAGAACAGGGCTGTCCAACCTCTAGGAACCCAAGGGCCGCAATACGAAAATAAAAATTATCCGCGGGCCGCACCCAAAATAAAAAACCTTTATTACTGTTTAACCATGTTTTATTGAAATATTAGACAATGTTAACAAAATTGTGTATTTCAATGAGAATTTTGCGGTGTCTCTGATTCCTTTTCAATGTTTGTAGTAGCCAAACGCAGTAAATTTGATAACGATTTGTCCGTCATGGAACTTCTATATTTAGATTTTATAAATTTCTTTGTTGAAAAGGTACTTTGACAAAGATAAGTACTGCCGAGCATTGACCCCATTCTAAGACCAAAGTCTCACAATTTAGGATACTTTCCTTCTGGTAATAATTTTAAAAAAATCTCCTCCTGTTTCACATTCGTTACTAAACAAGGGATCTGTTTGCAAATCACACAACTCTAACTGCAAATCGGATTTTACGTTTGTAATATTAATAGTTAAAGGTTGACTAAAAAGTAAAATATCTTGTTTAAAATTTCCAAAATCGAAATATCGTTCTTCAAATTCCTTGATTATATCTTCAAGATATTCTACATGAGATGAAAATGATGTTCCCTCGAAATTCTTCATTTCTTCGAAATGTTCCTTGCAACTAGGGAAAAAAGTCAAGTCGCTATTGATAAATGTTGATTTGAATAGCTGCAAATTTCTTTTAAAACCTTTGCAATGACCATATAAGTTTGCAATATTTTGACCTTTACCCTGCAGTCGTAAGTTGAACTCGTTCAAGTGACTAGTCATGTCAGTTAAAAATGCAAGGTCTGATAACTAATATTTAACGTTTCATAAAATAATATATGTATTATGGAAAATGCTTCGCGGGCCGCGGTTTGGACAACTCTGATCTAAAACAGACCTCACAGATCGTTAAAAATTTTCGAATACCGTCACAAGTGTTAAATAAGTCGATCCTTGTCATCAAAAAAGGTCACAAATCTATGAAAAAGAGCATGTTGCAAAGACAATCAATAAGGGAAAGCACTTCATGCTTGCAGACCAGATGACGAAAAGAAAGATACAAACGGCAGTTGTAGATGAATTGAATGAGGACACAAAACACAAATTGGTATAAGTGTATATAAGAAAGTTAGTCTAGATTTTAACCTATAAATGAACTCATATATAGGTTTTGAACATTTTCCTGTGAGCCCTACACAAAACAACATTTATCAACTCCAAAACATCAATATTGTCTTACTTTTATATAGCAAAATATCCGTGGATAACCTGCTAATGTAACATATATATATATATATATATATATATATATATATATATATATATATATATATATATATATATATACCAATAAAGCATTTATTTATCTATCTATCTATCTAGATTTTAACAGAAAGGCTCTGACGATGATGACGTCGCCATCGAAATGCATCTCAGCCGATTTAATTATAAATAATAAGTGATTATTGAACAGTTTAAATTATTGTAGTGTCGGAGTTAAAATTCATTTGTGTAAATTAGTTTACAGTTCGTGAAAAATCCATTTAAAGCAACGACCTTTGTTTAGAGTTTTTACCTCATTTGAGGCAGTTACTCTAGCTGCTCGAATAACTTGGTTGTTTCTTGGTTCGATGTTAATCTCTTTGTGGAGCATTTCCCAGGCCTGTTGCACGATGTTTGGCCAGAGGAGCTAATTAGTTCGTGCAAGAGAAAACGTATCGGTTTTTTTTGAAAAAACCGCTCGTGGAATCGATTTCTGTTATTCATGTACTGATATGCCGCGACGGTTTTGGATTGCATGTTTTTTAAAAGGAAAAATGGTTGAAAAATCAGTAAAATGAATATACGGATGCTCGAAAATGTCTGCGTACACTTATCAATACGGTGATATTTCTCAATAAAACAACCTAAACACACGTGAAGATTTATATAAATGCTTGTGTAAGAGTTATTAATTTTTGGTAAAAATCTCCAGGACTTTAAAAACAATATTGGATAAATAATGCTATCGGTTGTATACAGTAAATTTAATGTCCTTTTGATTGGTGTAAACGAAATTCAATTATCGTTTTTAGTTCTCTTGTAATTTGGAAAAACACACATGTATTTATATGAATGATTGTCTAAGAATTAGAATCATTTTTGAAAAATCTTCAGGGCTTTAAACACAGCATTGGAGAAATAGTGTTAGTGGTTATATATAGCAATTTTAATACCTTTTTGAGTGTTGTTAACAAAATTTAAATATCTCTTTTAGTTCTCTTGTAATTTGGAAAAAAATATACACATATGCAGATTTATGTAAGTGCTTGTCTAATACTTACAATAATTTTTGAAAAATCTCCAGGACTTTAAACACAACATTAGAGAAATAGTATTAGTGGCTTTATATAGTAAATTTAATGCCATTTTGAGTGGTGTAAACAAAATTTAATTATCTCTTTTTGTTTTTTTGTAATTGAATAAAAACTACACACATGCAGATATAAGTAAGTGGTTGTCAACACTTAATCATTTTTGAAAAATCTCCTGGGATTTTTACACATCACTAGATAAATGATGTAAGTGGTTTTTTATAGAAAATGCAATGCCCTTTTTATTAGCGTAAACAAAATTCAAAAATCTTTTTTAATTCTCTTGTAATTTAGAAAAAACATACATGTATTTATATAAGTGCTTGCCTAGGAATTAGAATCATTTTTGAAAAATCTTCAGGGCTTTAAACACATTACTAGATAAATTCTGTAAATGGTTTTATATAGTAAATTTAATGCCTTTTTGAGTGTTGTTAACAAAATTTAATTATCTCTTTTAGTTCTCTTGTAATTGGGAAAAAACACATGTATTTATATAAGTGTTTGCCTAAGACTTGGAATCATTTTTGAAAAATCTCCAGAGATTTTTACACATCACTAGATAAATTATATAAGTGGTTTTATATAGTAAGTTTAATGCATTTTTGAGTGTTGTGATCAAAATTTAATTATCTCTTTTAGTTCTCTTGTAATTTGAAAAAAACACACACATGTACAGATTTATATAAGTGTTTATCCAAGACTTGGAATCGTTTTTTAAATCTCCAGGACTTTAAAAACAACATTAGATAAATAATGTTATCGGTTATATATAGTAAATTTAATGCCCTTTTGACTGGTGTGAACGAAATTTAATTATCTCTTTTTATTTTCTTGGAATTGAATAAAAACTATACACATGCAGATTTATATAAGTACTTGACCAGGGCTTGGAATAATTTTTGAAAATGTCTATGTCTTTATGTACAAATTAGAAAAAAAAATATTAGTGTTTTTATCTAGTAAATTTAATGCTATTTTAAGGTTCGTCATCGAAATTCAATTACCTCCTTTTGTTTTTCCACAATTTATCAAAAACCATACACGTGACAATTTAAGTACTTGTCTATGACTTTATATCATTTTTGAAAAATCGTCAGATCTTTACACACATCTCTAGATGAAAATAATCAATGTTTTTTATACAAAATTTAACGCCCTTTCGAATGGTGTAGACGAAATTTAATCATCTCCTTTTGTTTTTCCATAATTCAACAAAAACCATAGTCGTGCAGATTTATATACTATGTACTTGTCTTGAACTTGGAATGATTTTTGAAAAATCTAGAGCTGCTCGTATGGCTCTGGATAAATTAAGTTAGTGGTTTTTTATACTAAATTGAATGCTCTTTCGTGTGATCCAAACGAAATCCAATTATCTCTTCTAGTTTCCAAGTGATTTTACAAAAACTACATACGTGCAGATTTAACATGTTTGTCTTTGAATGTCTTTCAAAAAAAATCCTTACGATTATACGTCCGGCTCTGGATAAATTAAACTAGTGACTTTATACAATAAATGCAATGCCCTTTCGACTGATCTAATCGAAAATATCCTAACTTCAATCGTTTTCATTCCATCTCGAATCAATTATCTATCAAGTATATTAAAAGTACTGCCATTTTTCAAAATTCCACCAAGGTCATACAAAATGGCCGGCGTATACAGTAAAAACTATCATCTTTCAAGAATCGTCCATTCCGAACATTGAAACACGTCCAGGCTCGAATTTTCAACCTACTCCGCGCCTCGACCGACATTTCCAGGAACGAGTGTACACGTGCCCGATGGTAAAGTTCATCCTCTTTCGAATGACGTACGCCGATTCGATGCGTCGCTAACGGTTTTCACGCAATTTAATAAAATCTCCCAAGTGTGTAATCGCACCGTATCCAAATATCGGTGTAGATAAATCGACAACGTTTTTCTTGGGTTCGAACCGGTGTCATCCGGTAGTAAATTTTATTCTGGTTCGAGTGGCAGTTTCGGAATTCGGTTAGGTCGTACGGTTCTTGTGTAAATCGACCATTAACATCGTCGTGTAGTGTGTCGAGTCGGAGGGGTCGGAAAACTCGAGTTGTAGTATAATTTCAACGTCGCCTTGTGCGCGCGTCGCCGCGTCGATTGGTTTTGTTTATTGGATATCGGTCGTACGTACTATGAATTTATTTTATGGTCGGTACGTCGTGTGTCTGGTGGCAAATAAAAAAAAAGATATGTGTACTTATGTACACATGTCAGAAGTGAAACTTCTTTTCAGTAAAGTAATAAAAAGGTACACGGACAAACGTATTCCTAAAACTCGTAGATGAACAAATTCTTCAGGATAAAGCAAGTAACAAAATGAAGAAATGCAGTATGGAGAGAAGCGGTAAATACACGGGATAAAAATTTAAGTAGAAAATGATCAATGTTTTAAATAAATTAAATTTTTACAATTATTTCATATTAACACATCGTAAGCGGACAACGCGTCTCGACAACGTTTTTCGTGCTCTAGTAATAGTATGCGAAAGACGTCGTCGAGACGTTGTCCGCATACAATGTGTTAAGTAAGATTAATATTTATTTTCAAATTAAAACTTTTATAAAATTATGAATTATGAAAATTTATTCGTTTTCGTTTGGAATTCCAATTCTTCGATTTCCATTGCTTCCTCCGGTGGTGACTATCGTTTATAGGTATAAACGATAAAATTGGTTTTTGATAAGTAAAATTTTTGCCCAATAGACTTTACCATCTTAAAACCTGTAAAAACATTTTTTAATTACTATTATATTACTATTGTATAATATATAATTAGATCAATGTTAGGAAATATTTACAAAAAATAATATATAACTGCAATAAATAGCACTTTTGTGATATTTAAAGATCGCGTACAAAAGAAACAATATCTAAATAGTATACAACATACAGGATGTGGCTGCAATAATCCACCAAATGATAATTACAAAATTCATAAAATTGATTAAAATAATCCACCAACTCAGAACGGACATGCATCATCATCCACCGAATCGAAAAAGAGCTTTTACCCTATTCGGTGTCAGAGTCCGTATTGAGATTTATAATGTAAAATCAAATTCAACTGTAGTCTCCACTCTTGGTGGTGCTCTTCCGTCAATTACTTTAAATTTCAATTCTGCAAATTTACTTGCCACAAAATGAAATGTTTTAATTTAATGATATTTAAAGATCGCGTACAAAAGAAACAATATTAAAAAAAATATTATACAACATACAGGATGTGGCTGCAATAATCCACCAAATGATAATTACAAAATTCATAAAATTGATTAAAAAATAATCCACCAACTCAGAACGGACATGCATCTATTCTCGATTACGTTCCACCGATGTTTTTGCTAACACTTTTGGTCCTGTACGATGATCGCTGAGCAAAGGTGAATTTGACATATGCACGTCAGCTTTTACAACAATCAAAGTACGATTATCTCGGAGTTGTTCATCCGAGATGTCATTTGTAATATCATTTCGCAAAGATGAATCATGATCATTTACATGAACTGGATTAATAATAGAATTCATTTTCGATGGACCTGGACAATTAAAAATGTTGGGAGCGGTATTGATATGTAATGTAGGTATTGATGCGAGATTTACTGCACGCTCATCTAGATTAGTTAACGGATGAAATGCAAATTGATCAATCGATTGATCAAGAAAATCAATCGATTGATTTTCTTGATCATCAGTTTTTTTAGCATTTTTTTTTCGTAGTCTATATTCTCGATTACGTTCCACCGATGTTTTTGCTAACACTTTTGGTCCTGTACGATGATCGCTGAGCAAAGGTGAATTTGACATATGCACGTCAGCTTTTACAACAATCAAAGTACGATTACCTCGGGGTTGTTCATCCGAGATGTCATTTGTAATATCATTTCGCGAAGATGAATCATGATCATTTACATGAACTGAATTAATAATAGAATTAATTTTCGATGGACCTGGACAATTAAAAATGTTGGGAGTGGTATTGATATGTAATGTAGGTATTGATGCGAGATTTACTGCACGCTCATCTAAATTAGTTAACGGATGAAATGCAAATTGATCAATCGATTGATTTTCTTGATCGACAGTTTTTCTAGCCTTTTTGCGAGCTCTATATTCTCGATTTCGCTCTGTTTGTGTTTTTGGTGTTTTATTTTTAGTAGCTGTCTTCATTCGTAACTGATCCTCTCTAAATAATTGCTCATTAGACTTTGGCATCTTTAAGCCTTAATTACTATTATATGTTATATAATATACAATTAGATCAATGTTTTTAAAATAAAAGAATTAAAGGAAATACTCACAGATAATATATCACTGGAAAATAATATATAACTGAAATAAATTACCTCTATTTGGATGTTATTTATTGATAATTTATAATTTTCAGCACAATGTAAAATTTAATAAATCTTCACAATGACACCTACACAGAAAGAATTCATAATAAATATAATATAAATTTATTTCATATAAAACAGATAACCTCTAAATTATATAGGTTTCGATAATTGTTAAATACCACGTGTTTTTAATAGTATTTCTTTTATTTGATAAATAGATTAATCAAAATAATGTTATAAAATACTATATACTGTATATATTGGTATACGTGCCAATTCCCTCAATTTCGTGTTGTTTGCTAAATTTTTTAATAGCGCGTGGATTATTGAGGTTAATATTATGATGAGATTATAAAAACTAAATATACTTACCAAAAATATCAATTTTATCACATTAAATAACACTCTTATTTAAACACAATTAACAACAACTAATTGTATATAAAAATTACTAAATAGAATAAAAATAATTCAATAGTAAAAATAGATGCTACGTGAGCTATTGTTGTCTACTCACATACTAAAAGACCGCGTATCGTGATGAACTTTCTCACTCCATCTACTACTTTTCTCACTCTTCGTCTAAGCATTTATGCAGATCCAAATCAGGTAGTAAAATTCGTACTCACGTTCCATTTCAATTTCCGTCATATATTTCTCTATTTCCGTCATATATTTTTTCTCTATTTCCGTCATATATTTCTCTATTTCCGCGTCAGTAAATTTTTACCCTTAAACGTGCCTAAAGAAGTTTCACTTCAAAAATACAGTGAGTCAAAGTAAAACTCTTACAGTATTATGTTCAATTAATGATTCGAAAAAATTAAAAAAAAAATTATAATGATAATTTTTTGTATAATTATTTAGAAAATTAAAAAAAAAATAATAATGATAATGCATATTTTTTATAATGAAATAGTTTTCTTATAATGATTTAAAAAAAATATTTTTTTTTATAATGATAATTAATATTTTTTATAATGAAATAATTTCTTTATAATGATTTAAAAAAAAATTATAATGATAATATTTTTATAATGAGATTTTTTTTTGATTTAAAAAAATTAAAAAACTTTTTATAATGATAATTCATATTTTTTATCGATTTCAAAAAAATAAAAAAAAATTATAATAATAATATTTTTATATTGAAATAGTTTTTCTATGATTTAAAAAAATCATTTTTTTAATAATAATAAATATTTTTATAATAAAATAATTTTTTCATGGTTTAAAAAAATACAATTTAAAAAAATACAATTTTTTTAATGACAATATTTTTATAATGAAATAATTTTTTTATGATTTAAAAAAATCATTTTTTTAATAATAATAATTAATATTTTTATAATGAAATAATTTTTTTCTGATTTAAAAAAATCTTTTTTTATAATGATTAATATTTTTATAATATAATTTTTATAATGATTTAAAAAAATATTTTTTAATAATAATAATTAATATTTTTATAATAAAATAATTTTTTTATAGTTTAAAAAAATACAAATTTTTTTAATGAAAATATTTTTTATAATGAAATAATTTTTTTATGATTTAAAAAAATTCTTTTTTTATAATGATTAATATTTTTATAATGATATAAATTTTTTATAATGATTTTAAAAAATGAAACAAATTTTTATAATGATAATTAGTATTTTTTATAAGGAAATATTTTTTCTGATTTAAAAAAATAATTTCTTTTTATAATGATTAATATTTTTATAATGAAATATTTTTTTATGGTTTAAAAAAAATACAAATTGTTTTAATGACAATATTTTTTATAATAAAATAATTTTCTCTGATTTAGAAAAAAATTTTTTTTATAATGATTAATATTTTTACAATGATATAATTTTTTTATAATGATTTAAAAATATTTATTTTTAATAATAATGATTAATATTTTTTATAATAAAATAATTTTTTATGGTGTAAAAAAATACAAATTTTTTTAATGACAATATTTTTTATAATGAAATATTTTTTTCTGATTTAAAAAAATTTTTTTTTTATAATGATTAATATTTTTACAATGGTATATTTTTTTATTATGATTTAAAAATATTTATTTTTAATAATAATGATTAATATTTTTATAATAAAATATTTTTTAAAGGTTTAAAAAAAACAAATTTTTTAATGACAATATTTTTATAATGAGATAATTTTTTTCTAATTAAAAAAAATATTTTTTTTTGATTAATATTTTTATAATGATATATTTTTTTATAATAATTTAAAAAAATTCATTTTTTATTAATAATAATTAATATTTTTATAATGAAATAATTTTTTTCTGATTTAAAAACATTCCTTTTTTATAATGATTAATATTTTTATAATGATATAATTTTTTTATAATGATTTTAAAAAAATGAAACAAATTTTTATAATGATAATTAATATTTTTATAATGAAATATTTTTTTATAATGATTTAAAAAAATTCATTTTTTTAATAATAATAATTAATATTTATAATGATATAATTTTTTTATGGTTTTAAAAAAACAAATTTTTTTAATGACAATATTTTTATAATGTAATTGTTTTCTGATTTAAAAAAAATATTTTTTTATAATGATTAATATTTTTATAATGATATAATTTTTTTATTATAATTTAAAAAATATTTTTTTAATAATAATAATTAATATTTTTATAATAAAAATATTTTTATGGTTTAAAAAATACATATTTTTTTAATGACATTATTTTTATAATGAAATAATTTTTTCTAATTTAAAAAGTCCTTTTTTATAACGATTAATATTTTTATGATATAATTCTTTATAATGATTTTAAAAAAATTAACATATTTTTATAATGATAATTAATATTTTTTATAATGAAATAATTTTTTATAATTTAAAAAAATTTTTTTGCATAATGATAATATTTTTATAATGAAATAATTTTTTTGATTTAAAAATTCATTTTTTAATAATAATTTATAATATTTTTATAATAAAATAATTTTTTATAGTTTAAAAAAATACAAATTTTTTTAATGACAATATTTTTATAATGAAATAATTTTTTATGATTTAAAAAATTCTTTTTTTTATAATGATTAATATTTTTTATGATATAATTTTTTTATGATTTTAAAAATATAACAAATTTTTATAATGATAATTAATATTTTTATAATGAAATAATTTTTTATAATTTAAAAAAATTTTTTAACAATAATAATTAATATTTTTATAATGAAATATTTTTTCTGATTTAAAAAAATTAATTTCTTTTTATAATTAATATTTTTATAATGAAATATTTTTGTTATGGTTCAAAAAAATACAAACTTTTTAAATGACAAATTTTTATAATGAAATAATTTTTTTCTGATTTAAAAAACATTCCTTTTTTTTATAATGATTAATATTTTTATAATGATATAATTTTTTTATGATTTTAAAAAAATGAAACAAATTTTTATAATGATAATTAATATTTTTTATAATGAAATATTTTTTTATAATGATTTAAAAAATTCATTTTTTTAATAATAATAATTAATATTTTTTATAATGATATAATTTTTTTATGGTTTTAAAAAAAATACAAATTTTTTTAATGTCAATATTTTATATAATGAAATAATTTTTTTCTGATTTAAAAAAAATCCTTTTTTTATAATGATTAATATTTTTTATGATGATATAATTTTTTTATAATGATTTTAAAAAATGAAACAAATTTTTATAATGATAATTAATATTTTTTATAATAAAATAATTTTTTTATAATGATTTAAAACAGTTTTTTGTAATGATTATTAATATTTTTTATAATGATTTAATTAAACTTAAAGCTAAGAATTGTCTCAAACATATGCATCACTACATGTATTTTATCACCGATAATAAATGTATATTTGATTTGCGCTAGTGATTAAACTCGCACGAGCGCGATTTACGTGTTATTCTTGTCGTAGATACCGAGCGATGAAACCTGAGAACCCGAGAAAAACCAAGGACGACGCGACGGTCCACGACAAGATGGCAGCATCGACCGTCGAGTCATTTTTCGAGACGGAAATGCGTAGAATGTTGGAGGGGTACGTGGTTAATAGTGAACAGACTCGCATAAAGCGATATACGTGTCATTTCCTTCGTAGGTACCGAACGACGAGTCTCGAGGAAGAAGCAGAGACGGACAGACGCAAGGACCACAATCAAGTGGAAACATCGATCGTCGAAGCGTTTTTCGAGGCGGAAATGCGTAAAATGTTGGAGGGGTACGTGGTTAATAATGAATAGACTCGAATAACACGATATACGTTTTATTTCCGTCGTAGGTATCGAACGGCGAGTCCTGAGGAAGAAGCAGAGACGGACAGACGCAAGGACCACAATCAAGTGGGAACATCGATCGTCGAGGCATTTTTCGAGGCGGAAATGCGTAAAATGTTGGAGGGGTACGTGGTTAATAATGAATAGACTCGCATAACGCGATTCATGTGTTATTCCTTCGTAGGTACCGAACGGCGAGTCCCGAGGAAGAAGCAGAGAAGGACACACGCAAGGACCGCAATCAAGTGGAAACTTCGACCGTCGAGGTGTTTTTCAAGGCGGAAATGCGTAGAATGTTGGAGAGGTACGTGGTTAATAGTGGATGGACTCGTATAACGCGATATACGTGTTCTTTCCGTCGTAGGTACTGTGCGACAAGTCCTGAGGAAGAAGCAGAGAAGGATAGACGCGAGGACGACACGTCGGTCCGCGATCAAACCTCGACCGTCGAAGCGGAAATGCTTAGAATGTTGGAGGGGTACGTGTTTAATAATGGATGGACTCGCACTAGATGAACATTCACGTGCTATTTTCGTCGTAGGTATCGAACGACGAGCCTTGAAGACGACACGACGGTTGCCGAGCCGCCGATTGAAAATTCGTCGGACGACGAAGAAGTCCTCAGACCGATAAAGAGGTACGTGCGTATTAATGAACGAAAAGCGATCGCTCGTAATCGAGGAATGTCCGTGAAAAAGAAAATGTTTTACTCGAAAATCCTGCCCGTAGAATCGATTTTCATTAAAAATCTATGTAACAAATGTCAAAATCCTTTGTACCGAAGAAAAATCGTCCGACATTTGCTTTTTCACGGCCATGGCCGATCGATTCGAAATCGAAAAAAGCATAGATAGCGTTGATCGGCCGAGCGTTGTCTGTTTAGCACGAAGTTCACGCTCGACGAGGATCGGATGATCGTTCGGTTCGTACACGATCGGGCGCATCGGCTGGGAAGCAGACAGCTTTGGCAAGACGTGGTCGAAAATACCGTGAGTCTTGGTCTCATCGCTCGTTACGTGCTCAATTACGTTCGAAAGTAATGTTTTCAGGACTTGGATCGGACGTGGAGGAGCGTCCGAGATCGGTTCAGGCGTTATATACTCCCCCGGCTCAAGGACAGGAGGAGTTTTCCTGACATAACCGACGAAGAAGTGCGCCGAATAACGAGAGGGTGCGTGAGTATCGGCGAATAACTCGCACGATTCACGTGTCGTTTTCGTTGTAGGTCCCGATCGACGAGCCCCGGAGTACCGTCTACGAGCAGATGCTGAGACGACGAGTCGGACGGATAATCTTCCGAAGATGGTCGGTTGGGATGGAAAACCATCGAGATCGGTCTGTGTATCGAAACCGACGTGTTTATCTTTTCAGATAGAACGCACGTTCCGACGAGGAACGCGCAAAGGTCGTCGGGATTCTCTGGAAGAGGTCGGAGGACTCTTCCGAGAGCGGCTAGAGAAGAGACGCTGGACGGTCGATCGGACGATTAGCCGGAAGGTCTCGTCCGGGTAATGAACGATGCGCATTTGATTCGAGTCTTAACAAGAAAGGTGATTTATTCGAGGTTTGCACAGAGATTTACATTTTTTCCATCGACATTACTCAACCAAATGACACGCGGTGCACGCGTACCAAAACAAAATAAGGAAAAACCTTTTTGTTTTTTTTTTATAGAATTTTATGAAAAAGTTTCTGCTATATTTTCACCCCACCAACTGTTGCACTCTATAAAATCGCACATATATATATATATATATATATATATATATATATATATATATATATATACGAGGTCAGACAATTAAGTAATGCGACAAAATTCAAAAATCGAGTATATTTAAAAATTAAGGTACATCGCTGCGATCCCCTTCAAAGTAGTCCCTTCCCGCATCTATACACTTATTCCAGCGAGTTTTCCAGTTTTCGTAACAATTCTGGAACACTTCTTGTGGGACCTCTCCGAGTACCCTCGTCACAGATTCTTGGATATCTTCAACGGAGTCAAAATGTCAACCTTTGACGATTTTTTTCATATGGGGAATAGGAAAAAGTCGCAGAGTGACATGTCCGGTGAATAGGGCGGTTGTGGTAACGTTGCGATGCCTTTAGACACCAAAAACTGAGAGACACTGAACGCACTGTGACAGGGAGCATAGTCGTGATGCAGAACCAAAGTCTTCGCGATCTCTGGACGCACTCTGAGCACCCTTTTTCGTATTTTTCGAGCACATTGCGGTAGAATACTTGATTTACGGTTTGTCCAGGTGGTACGAACTCTTTGTGAACCACCCCTTTGCTGTCGAAGAAGCAAATCAACATGGTTTTCACTTTGGACTTGCTCATTCTCGCCTTCTTTGGTCTTGGTGCTCCAGGGTCAGCCACTGTTGGCTTTGTCGTTTAGTTTCGGGGTCATATTGAAAGAACCGACTTTCATCACCAATAATAACTCAATCGAGAAGAGTAGGATCACTAATAATAATAATTTCTCTGTTCCATTTTCGTGACATGCACTACTCGCGCGTTGTTACAAAACACTAAACAGCTGGCGAAGAAATGATCGTACGAGGGTGGTCAAGGTCTCAATCGAGAGAGTAGGGATCTGCTATTACGGTGGCGGAGTTACAGGTTCGCAGTGTTACCACAGGCCTAGAAAAAATCGGTCGCATTACTTAATTGTCTGACCTCGTATATATATATATATATACATACATACATACATCTTCCTCTTCTTCTAATACGTTGCTCTTTTTTTACTTACAATTTATTATTATTATTATTATTAATTATCATTAATCCAACTTCTTCCATTCTATTATTGCTAATATTAATAATTGTAATTTTTCTTACACTATAAACAATATTAATCCTTTTTATTTTTGTTCCTAATATTCATAAGATCAACAATTACTTTCATTATTAACAACAATAATATTTCCCCTCCACATTAATACTTCTTCCTGTTCACTAATAAAATTCTTATTATTATTCCTTTTTTTCTTTCCATTCATTACTATAATCGTTAACAATCATTTATATTAATAATAACATTTTTCCATTTCCAATAACAATAAGAATACTAAGAAACAATATTAACAAATATAAATATATCCATGTATTATATACATATAATGTAATAGAAATAAACATCTTCTAATAAAAAATTCTTTATTCGACACATAACATATACATCATAATATAATAATAAATCAATAATAACACTAAACAGTTAAAAAAGAACATCATAAATATATTCAAAATCGGTAACAGAAAATAATTACAGATATCGTTTAAAACAAATTCCCAAATATAATTATATTCAAAATTTAACAATTCAAATAATTGCATTAGACATTTAAACAAAATTCTTAAAAATACTCCACTGCAACAAGCAAAGTTTCGAATCATTTATAAAGTTGTATTTATGTGCTGTTTAATTTGTATGTGTGTGTATGTGTGGCATTTATTTGATATATATGTAGTGTGTGTATATGTGGTGTGTGTATATGTGGTGTGTGTGTATGTATGTAGTGTGTGTATGATTTGTGTGTTGTATCAGTAATTTATTTATATATATATATATATATATATATATATATATATATTTATAAAAAAAAAAAACATAAATCACAATTAAATATACACGAAAACTCACATTTATTCTATGTTCAAAATATAATCAAATTAAATTAAAATATTCAATATAAATATAGTCCACTGATTATTCAAAAATATAATCATTGAAATATTTAAACTCTTAAATATAATTATAACATCTCATTTATAATAATTATTAAAATATTTAGTGTTTGATAGAATTAAAGTTCAACAATGATTCAAATAATTAACATCTTAAATATAAATTCGTTTACGTTTTTAATCACGTGTTTATCTTGTCGTAGTTATCAACCGAGAAACGCCCGCAGGATCGTTCCTGACGTCACTCCTGCCGCTCCCGCGCTTTCTGCACGTGATGTTCGAGCTGCTGCCCGTGCCGACGCCTGTGACGCTCCTCCCGCCCGAGATACAAACCGTGACGCCGCCCATACCGGTGCATCGTCGACCAGCATCCTCGGTGACACGACGTCTTCGATGTACCTAATGGCCGTGACATCTTGGAATTCCGATGCCTATAAGACGTGCCATTTTATAATTATTGCCGTCGAGACGCGCCCATTTATAATTATTGTCGACGATATGCCCGATAGTTTGTTTTCGACGAAGACTTCTCGGCGCGCGACAATCGTCGTCGATGAAACTCCTTAGGTACTCACTGTCAAATCGTCTTCTAGCTCAGAAGACGTTCGAGTACACTCATCGGCGATGAGTTCGGAGACTCGGAGGCGTGTGTTCGAAAGAAACGGTTAGTAGGCGTAAAAAAACAATCGAGGTCGATCTGTAGATATCGAAACCGACTTGATTATTTTTTCAGACACGACGCATGGAAGACCAGACGGCTTGGAATGTGTATTTCAAAGAAAAAATGTAATAACACGTGACGTTAACAATTTAACGAGTTATCGAATGAATACTGCTTTTGAATATTAAATATCGATAATCATGCGAGTTTAATGAGCTTTTTTTCATTTCTTACACTCATATAATATGACTTGACAAATTGAAACGTCCTCCATGTAAGAGCAAAAAAGGCACTTATAAAAAATATATATAAATGGATGTATGAGTAGATGTTCACAAATATATTTGATTATTTGCAATAAATTATCGTGGCGTTGGGGTTAAAAATTCATTTGTGTACAGATAAACACGTTAATCCCGCCTTCTCCTCCGGCTCCTGTCGCACCTCGTCCAGCCCCACCTTTTCCTCCAGCCCCTGTTTTACCACAACATGACGCCGATCAAATAAATTTCCTTCGCACCTATGCAGAAGAAAGTGCCAGGATCGCAGTCGCTGCTATACACTACGCCGACGTGGTCCATCACGCTTTTAATAACATTCGCAATGCAGCAGTGCGTCTTGGATATTTTCCTTTTGCAGCTCCTCTCGATCAGTTCCTTCCATTCGATCCTCCCGCTCAACCCGCTCCGCCGGCTCCTCTCGCTCTATACTCCTCACCCTCTACACCCACGCCTGCTGTGCCTGCGTCTCCTGTACACGAGGAGCCAGCAAAGAAGAGGTGCGTGCGTATTTGTGAATAAAGTCATCCGAGTACGATTCACGTGTTCTTTTACCACCTCACGCCCTCTCATCGGCGATCAGATTACTGAACTCGGGGACTCCGAGACGTCGGAATAAGACGTCGGACTGTCCGCACGGTCGGTCGGCGTAGAAAACGATCGAGATCCGTCTGCATATTGAAACCGCGCTAGTGTTTGATCTTTTCAGACATGACGCAAGTCCCCGTGTCTCAACGTTCCGGACGAGCGACGTTGCCGGAAGACGGTGATGATGATGATGGGTGTCCGTCGTGGGCTACCCCCGATTTTAGCTTTTGTATTCAGGGCTACAATTCATCAATGTCATACCGCAAACACATGAATATGAACTTTGTCCATAACGAAGACCCTGCAAAGGGTGCAGAAAATGCGCGCAAACAAATTGCAAACCAGCCAGCCAACACAAGAGGTAGGTGGAAGCCTGGACCATCCAGAGCGAGGCACCAGAACACACGTTCTGACAACTACCGTCGTGGAGACAGTCAGATTACTGAAAACGACCTATCAATGGAACTGAGAAACAAACTCTTCCCCGGTGTAAAAGAAGGTCAATCAGCTTCTGAAAGATTAGAAGCTTACAACACAGAAAGAGCGATAACTCTAACCGTCACAACTCGTGCTATAGGTTTTTCTAGCTTTTATATTCCGGCCCTCTATTTCTTTTGATACGGCCCGCTGTTCACGAACCGCACGGACGGCGCGTCAAAGCCTTTCGTAATGAATCGAAGACGATCTTTCAACGTAGACATAAATGGAAAGATTTCCGACAAGAAGATGATCAGCGCTGGAGTACTCCAAAGCTCGTTATCGAGGCCCATCCTGTTCGATTACTACATCAACGACGTACCCAGGAAGGACGAAATACAATTAGCTCTTTATGCTGACGACGCGGCAATATTCATCCGAAATCGGAACCTGGAGAAGATGGTCGTACAAATCTTCAGTACTACACAAAGAAGCCAACATAGATACGGTTGCAGACTTCATCAACAAATCAGGATGGAGATTCTATACGACGAAAAATACCCATGATAGTCCCGTTGATAAATGGCCTCGGAAGATCCATGATCGTATCGATAAGTAGACGGATAGGAAAACACGGAATAAGAAACGTCACAATGCAGCCGTACGTACTCGTATTTACGAAAAGCTATGAAGCAACGACTAAAAGACCAGTTCAAACTGGTCAGCAAAGAAACAAAACGAGAAACATACAAGTTCTAATTGGTCGAGGAGGCGATAAAACTCGACCGGGAAGGGGGTCGGTGAGCTGCTGGAGTAAAGCAGCATCTGTTATACACACATAGACATCTGGGTTTTTGTAAATTTTTCCTAGATAATACACAGATATAATAGACCGAAAAATATATATAAAAAAACAAAATCAGATAAGCAGACGCATAATGAGCGGCGGGGGCATATCATAAGTCCCTAGGAACATTAAAAGATAATAAGACTTATGGGAATTAAAAGAAGTCAAAATATAAATCTAACTTGGGAACTTGGATCGGCACTTGATTCCCGGACTAATGAACAGGGCGAGGTTTTCCGAGATTACTGACAAAGATGCCCGTCGGATCACACAGAGGTGAGCACGTACCAGTGAAAGCGATCGTTGATTAACAAAGACACCACGTTCATTTGCGACGTCGGAAAGTGGAATGAGACGTCGAGCGGAGAATCGTCCGGAAACAAACTTACTTGAGCTCGACGACCCGGAATAGTGATCGCTTGGAAAAAACAAAGACGGGGCGTCGGACTGCGCCGTCGGAAATCGGAACGGAACACAACGTCGGGAGACGATCTTCGATCGATGAACTCGTACGATGTCATCGTCTTCGCGTACGAGTCTCGTCGCATGATATTAAAGGCCGATATCGCCGTGATATCGCCGTCGTTCGATACGTTATATTCACGCTCGACGAAATGTTTTCAGGGTTTGGAGCGGCCGTGGTATGGGGTGCGGGACCGCTTCGACCGTCACCTGTTGCCCGGACTAGAGGAGACGGCGAGGTTCCCGGATTAACAGAAAACGAAGTTCGTGAAATTATTCAGAGGTGAGTGCGTCTAATAAATAAACTCGTACGTGCGTGACTCACGTGTTATTCTTGTCGTAGATATCGACCGGGAACCTCGCCGCAGACGTCACCCGTCATCCTCCTCCCGCTCCTTCCCCACCACCCGCCGCCGCTGCTGCACCTATTCCATCCCCACCTTCTCCTCCGGCTCCTGTCGCACCTCGTCCAGCCCCACTTCTTCCTCCGGCCCCTGTTTTACCACAACATCATGCCATTCAAATAGAATTCCTTCGCACCTTTATAGAAGATAGTAACAAGATCGCAGCCGTTGAGATACACTTTGGCAACGAGCTCAAACACGCTCTTAACAACTTGCGCGATAAAGCGACGCGTCTTGGGTACTTTTCTTTTGCAGTTCCTCCCGATCCGTTCCTTCCATTCGCTCCTCCAGCTCAACCCGCTCCCCCCGCTCGACTCGCTTCTCCGACTCCTCCGACTCCTCTCGCTCCACACTCCGCACCAACTACACCGTCTACTCCCGCGGCTGCTGTACCATCGTCTCCTGTAGCCGAGGGGCCAGCCAAGAAGAGGTGCGTGCGTATTTGTGAATAAAGTCATCAGAGTACGATTAACGTGTTCTTTTGTTGTAGATTCCGAGCAACGTCGCCGCAACCATCTACCTCCGGAGTGTCGACCTCCGGGCGGCGCCATCCGGAGCGTCTCCCTGCGGGACGTGGAATACAACGTTTCGCCTTAACATCGGCCCGTCTCCGTGTTCAGTAGACGAGACCACATATCAACAACATCCAGAACCGTCTACGAGGAGGCAATAAAACTCGACCGGGAAGGGGGGTCGGTGAGCTGCTGGAGTAAAGCAGCATCTATTATACACACATAGACATCTGGGTTTTTTGTAAATTTTTCCCAGATAATACGCAGACATAATAGACCGAAAAATATATATAAGAAGACAAAATCAGATAAGCAGACGCACAATGAGCGGGTGGGGGGGGGTCATATCATACGTCCCTAGGAACATTAAGAGATAATAAGACTTATAGGAATTAAAAGAAGTCAAAATATAAATCTAACTTGGGAACTTGGATCGGCACTCGATTCCCGGACTAATGGACAGGGCGAGGTTCCCCGAGGTAACTGACTAAGAAGCCCGTCGCATCACACAGAGGTGAGCGCGTACCAGTGAAAGCGATCGTTGATTAACAAAGACACCAAGTTCATCTGCAACGTCGGAAAGTGGAATGAGACGTCGAGCGGAGAATCGTCCGGAGATAAACTTACTTGAGTTCGACGACCCGGAATAGTGATCGCTTGGAAAAAACAAAGACGGTGCGTCGGCCTGCGCCGCCGGAAATCGGAACGGGACACAACGTCAGGAGAACGATCTTCGTTCGATGAACTCGAACGATGTCATCGTCTTCTCGTACGAGTCCCGTCGCATGATATTAACGGGCTACCTTTTTCTGTTTAGACGACGGTACACAGACGAGGAGGATCGGGCGATAATTCACTACGTTCGATACCGGCCAGCTCGTCTACGCGGACGACGTGATTGGGACGAGCTGGTCTGGAGTGCCGTAAGTTGAGATATCGATACGTATGTTCACGCTCGATGAAATGTTTTCAGGGTTAGGAGCGGGCGTGGTACGGCGTAAGGGACCGCTTCAACCGGTACCTGTTGCCCGGACTAGAGGACGGGGCGGGGTTCCCCGTTCTCACCGATGAACAAGTTCATCAAATAATTCAGAGGTGAGTGCGTCTGATAAATAAACTCGTACGAGCGCGACTCACGTGTTATTCTTATCGTAAATATCGACCGGGAACCTCAATGTGGCTGTCGCCCGTCCTTCTCCCATCGCTCTATCACCACCTCCAGCTGCCGCTGAACCTCTTCCAGCCCCACCTTTTCCTCCGGCCCCATTATTTTATATAATGCTTAGTTAGCACCAATGTACGAATACGGTACATCTTTATTAGTCTCTAGTCCAACTTGTAGTGACTTAGACTGTATCTGTGGACCTAAAGTACCTTGTCCTAAGTTTAAAATTCATACTGAACAGAAGAAGGAGCTGAGTGAAGCCGAACAACGGCAAAAGGAGGCCAACAGGATCGCTGACGATCTAATTCAATCATCTATTTTATCTAAATATCAGAGAAAAAAGGCCTACATTATCGTCTTTCACCAGCACATCCTTTGAAAGTTCGTCCAATTATGGAGAACTGTATAGGAAACCTAGCTGGGTTTTCCTGCAACGGAGTGACTTGCCAAAAGGGAGATTACATCTGTCGCCAGATCCCATCAACCATGACTCACCAACCAGTGATAACGACTACCATCAGTCCCAACATCACTGTGAACTGCGATCAGACGGGTATTCTGATATTGATCACGCTATGCGTGATACTTCTAGCACTCGTGATTTTCTTGATGTGCACAAAGATATCGGAAGTGAGAACATCGACCCAATCAGCATCGCGATTGGAGATGAGTCCGAAGGAGTTGAAGGCAATGAGGCGAAACAACCTCCCCATTCCCTCGTGCAACCGCGCGAGAATATCCGTGAGACACTTTTTAGAAGACTAAAAGTTTCTAAACTTTCGGAGCATATCATCAAAGCTCCAGTTTCTAATTTGTTCAAGCGCACCATCAAAGCTCTAGGTAGTGTGAGCATTATATGCTACCAGTATTATGCTAGAACCTACAGAGTCTTGCGCACAACTTTAGAAACCTGTGTCGACGAACAGTTACCGGCAATGACACCACCTAAGATTCCATCAGCATTCAACAGCGATGGCATCATTCTCCAGACCGGACAATTGAGAAGTGGACGGGTCAGAGTACTGTTAATCTGTACTCATGTGTTATCATTTATGGAACGCATTGTTAATTTCAAATTGACCATACAACAATGGTCCACGATCTCGTCGATCACTTAAGACCATGTATAACCAGAATATAACCCCGATCAAGTAAATTTTATTCAATAAAAAATTAATCGTGCTGTGCTATTGTTTTGCAATAATAACAAAATGTTTATTTAAGAGCGCGCGCATGCGTCGTAGGCTTCAATATTTCTCCCCACTCTTTTTTGATGGATTTCGTGGCTGTGCGAACGGCACTTTCGTCCCATGTTATCATTTCTCAAAGCGATTTGTTGATGTATAAACATTGGAAACTTTATTATTTTTTTTTGTGTTTTCATTTTGTATATATATTTTTGTTTTTAATTTTTTGTTGTTGTTTTTTTATTGCTATTTATTTATTTATTTTTCAATAAATGGCGAACAGGAGGTAAGTTTTACGTCTACCGGAAAGTTGAGACAAACCGGACGGAGGCACTGCTAGTAGCTCGCCACGACCCGTGCCGTCATCCGTACCTCCCCTGCTCAATCAAAACTTCAAAAACCGTACAGGCTACATTCGTGAAATCAAAATCGAAGATATCACCAGATCGTATGAGAATCCCCTTCTGCCAGATCCCGCTAACTCTGTGATACCCGATTTCCCTAAACCCATCCGAGGTACGGTGGTTCCCTAACAAGTTTTCCGCTCATGATTTTATACCGACGACGGATCGAATTAGCACTCGTTGAATCGATCGGAGGAGATGGTTCTGCAGAGATGGTTGTTCATGACGCTCTACGATATCCTATCGACGGAAGAGACAAGTCGGCAAACGGCATCGGAAATTATAAATCAAGTCGATTCCGAGGAGAATGGCGGCGACGAAAATTGTCGAGTTAATGGATTAACCAGCAAAACAATCACGGATAGGTCGGAGCTTAGCTGAATATCTAGGATAGTTTTTCTTCGACGGAGATCCGTCCGTCAAAGGAAGCAGAAAATTCAAACTCAAACTGCAAAATCGTCCAACTCCGCACCAGGAAATCTACAACACGACCATTGAAGATCAGCAAACAAACGGAAATTACAGATTTGTTTTAAAGAGAGCAGAAGATGCAAACAACGAAAAGGATTTAGAGAGTAACCACTTTTAAAGTTTCACTTCAAAAGTTGTATTTCAAAAGTGTCACTTCAATAACCCTACTTTGTTACCGATCACAATTTCGGAATGACACTTGTCGAACACCAAACAACATGTTGAAAGAAGTGGAAAATTTTCGTCTCCGTACCAGTAAATCTATAATGACCATTAAGGATCAGCAAACAAACGGAAATTGCAGATTTTTTTAAAGAGGCAGAAGATGCAAACAACAAAAAGGATTCGGAAAGTGAAAACGACATCATTCAACTGATAAAACATTTACGTTTGCTCGTACCGAGCAGCGATGAAGAAGAAAATTATTAAACTAAGGTTATTAAAACAAAGATAGTTATATTTCATTTTGTGTTATCAATATATTCATATATATATATATATATATATATATATATATATATATATATATATATGTATATATATGTGAATATTTTTAATACAAAAAAGAGTCGCTCGTATGGATTTAAAAACAATATCTGTTTTTAACACGTTCTCGGAGCCTCGCCCCCGTTTCTTTTTCTTGTGACACGATATGAATTAACCTGACACGACCTGACCTAACCTGACAATATCCTCGAATCACAGTCACCACAGATGATGTTCCGAAGACAACTGCAACCGCGCCCTTTATCCTTCACGAGTTCCACGGCCATCCGCCTACGACCCAGGAGGGGCACCTGGACCGCTTGTGCACGGTCTTCGGAATCTCGTACGAAAGCAGGCTTACCGCCACGTCGGCCGGTGTCGAGCCATCGAGGACGAAGTCCTGTATCTCGACTCGACGGTAGACGAGCACGACCGTCGACTTCCTGCGGCCCGGGTCGAGGCGACCGCGTTCCGCCCCGAGCTCGACGGATCGGCCCTCTAAATCTCTAAATCGTATAAATTATGTAAATATATGAAAAATAAGTGACAAATGAACTCTTAAAAATGAATCGATATGAGTCGAGTATTCGAATAATTTTTATTTGTTTTTATATGTTACGATATATAATTTTATTTTCAAGCTCGATCAAAGTTCATTGAGGCTATTTATTTAATAATTATATATGTTAGTTTTATATATGTATTAGTTTTATACGATGTGCTTATAAAGCTAATATCATGTCTTTTAAGGAATTATACTGATCTAAATGTGAATTCGTTTTCGATGTAAATATATTTTATGTATTAAAAACGAGAAATAAAAAAAAAAATAAAACTGTACCTTTTTCCTCACATTTTTTGTAATAAAAATGTGAAAATTGTTCATCATTATTTACATTCGATTTTTCTCTAAGAAATCTGATAATTTTGAAAATACATGTTTAATATAGACTGGTCTAAATGAGACTGAAATATGTAAATCGGAATCGAAGGTTATATTCGTCAGTTTCATTTGGATCACTTTTTATAAAGTTATAGACAAGAATATATAGCTTTAATAGAGGTATGTTTGCAAATGCTGTGCATTTATTAACGTTCTTCAAACATAAATAAATTCGATTCTTACAACTGCCAAGATAAAAGAACCAGAGTAATGGAAATCAACAATCAGTGACCATGAACTCGAAAATATAACCTACGCAGCAGTAAGTATTGTACATCTGTGTTATATAGGTCGAATAGTGTGTATACTAAACTCTATGTACATGACGTGTTATGTATATATATATATATATATATATATATATATATATATAAATAATTTTATGTTCGTTTTTACAAGATGAATTTCTTCATTTTTTAGAATTTAATCATACAAATAATTTTCTAAAATGATACTCATTTCTTGAGAAATTGTTTTAGTGATAATCAGCTGACAAAATATCAATAAAACATATCCAATAAGGACTTCTTTGAGAAGATGTATCCAGAGCAATATATCCAATAAGAACTTCTTCGAGGAGGTGTGTCCAGAGCACTATATTCAATAATGACTTCTTTGAGGTGTTTCTAGATTAAAGTATTTTTAATTATTAATAGAGAATGTTTGTCGAGCGATCGTCGAGTTCGTTCGCGATCGACGAGCGAAAAAAGAAAGACGACGCACGTCGTCGGCAATTGCAATGGGACACGTCCGGCAAATAATCTTCCTTAGCTAAACACATACGGCGACCCGGAAAAACAAAGACGACGCATCGGACTGCGCCACCGGAAATCGGAATGGAACACAACGTCGGGAGAACGATCTTCCATCGACCGGTACTCGCACGATGTCCTATTGTCTTCTCGTACGAATCCCGTTGCGTAATCGGCACGATATTAACGGCCGATCGTTGTCTGTTTAGACGACGGTACACAGACGAAGAGGATAGGGCGATAGCCCATCACGTTCGCGACTGGTGAACTCACCTGCGCGGACAGCGCGAATGGACCGAGTTGATCCGACATCGACAGAAAAGATATGATGAAAACAGTGCTACATCAGCTAAATTTCATCTAGTGTATCTCGCAGGATCAGAAAGATCATAGAAAACCAATGCCACTGGTGATAGAATGGGTAAATATCAATAAAGATCTTCGAGCTTTAGACAACGTGATATCACTCTTAATCCAGTCGGAAACATTGTTTTCAGACGTATCGACTATGAATAATATTGCTTTATCTGCAGTGTTATTAGAAGAATGGCTTCGAGAATTAAGTAGCAATATCTCAAGAACAAACACTTGCTCAGTTACGAGATTTCATATTTTACATTTGCCATGCAGCGGCGCATCTCTGGCATATTCCTGTTGTAGTTCCTCTCGCTCCGATCACTCCATTCGATCCTCCCGCTCCGCCCGTATAATCGGCTCCTTCCGTTCCACCCGTTCCTGTTGCGCCTGACGTGGAATCCACGTGTGGGCCACTCCGGCCCTCTACTTCTCTTGATCGAGCCCGCTGTTCACAAACGCACGGACAACATCAAAGCTTTTCGTTAAAAATCAAGAGTGTCGGCGAGTCGAATAAGAGCTGGCAATTGTTACCGTGATCCTGCTCTAGCAAATTTTATAATTTACATCGACAGAACAAAAATGACGAAAATAGTGCTACGTCAGCAAAATGTCTTCTAGTGGATCTCGCAGGATCGGAGAGATCGAAGAAAACTAAGGCCAGTGTCGATAGAATTCGAGAAGGAATAAATATAAATAAAGATCTTCGAGCCTTCGACGACGTGATATCTGCTCTCGGTGATGAATCTCGAACAAATACTGGATTTATAAATTATCGTGAAAGTAAATTAACACGTCTTTTGCAAGATTCACTCGGCGGTAATTCGATTACTTTGATGATTGCGTGTGTTAGTCCTGCAAGTGTTAATCTCGACGAAACAATAGCAACTCTCAGATATGCAGAGAGAGCTAGGAAAATCAAAAATAAACCGGTTATCAACCAAGATCCACAAAAAGCTGAGATTATTCGATTGAATAAGCGAATAAAAGAACTAGAAACTCATCTTCTGGAACGTGGAACCGATGTTCTTTCTTCGAACGATTCTGAAAATTTACGCCGAGAAAACGAACAATTGGGAAATACTATAAATGAGTACACTTCTTTATTTGAAAACGCATTAATGGCAGAAAATCCTAAAGAGTTTTTACTACAACAACAACAACAACTCAAAGAAATAGAAATGCAAGATTCAAATGCAATGAAAGAGCGTAAAAATAAGTTAACAGCATTAGAAAGTGAAAAGGATGAACTTTTACAACAAATTAAAAATGCTGAAATTATCGGTACTTCTTCGAAGTTATCCGAACAACGTCAGAAAAGACTCGAAGAGTTATCTTTACAGATAGTTGAATTGAGTAAATCAGTTACAGAACACGCAACAACTATCGAGTCTAAAGACAAATACAAGTTAAAGATCGAGCAATTAAATAATGAAATTGTAAATTTGAAACGAGCAAAAGTAAAACGTGTGAAATTAACGAAAAGCGAAGCGGATAAGCATAGGTGCTGGAAAGTTGAACTTGAACGAGATATATCGAAATTGAGAGATCAAAATAGAAAACTACGTAACCAAATGATAATGATGAAAAATAGTCATGCAAAAATAAAAAAAAGTTCTACAACGCAGAGTAGAAGCAGCAGAAGCTACTAATAAAAGATTAGGAGATGGAGCTTTGTCGCCCAAACGCAAGCATCGGTCCCAATGGGAACACAGGAAAATCTATATTTCTGGAATCAAGCGACATAACAGGAATTTCAGCGACTAGAGTCAGAAACTTTTCTAGGGGGAGTTGGAACTCTAGCTCTGACGGCCCAAACGGGCTACAGTTTGGATCAGTGAGTTAGAATCACAGAGCGAGTATCAGTTACGAGTTAATAGTCAACAGTGAATCTTAGAGATCGAGCAGTGTATCATAGTAATTGTATAGTATTGTATATTTATATATCATTTAAGTGTGTGTATTTTCTATATATCAAATATATCATTTTATTAAAACCTTCACCATATCATTCCACGGCAACACCTCGATTTATTACGACAAAAACAAATAAATCTTATTAATGATCAAGTGGATATTTCTAAAAATTTAAAATCAAATCTGTGGCAAATTAGCACTCGCTAACTCGCACGCATCGGTCCCAATGGGGACACAGGAAAAGCTATATTTCTAGATGGCGGATTGTGTTCCGATTGAAGTCGTTTTACGTATCTGCCCTCCAATGAAACCAAGAATTACGAGAGGCAGCCAGTCGATATTTAAATCAATATCAAATGAACAAGTTATTATAGTGAAAGATGAAATATTTACATTTGATTATGTATTTAATTACAATACATCGCAGGAAGAGTTGTATGAAAGTGCGATTAAAAAGAATATTCAAAGATTATTTGACGGATACAATGTAACTATATTAGCATACGGCCAGATAGATTCTGGAAAAACCCACTCTATGGGTACCGATTACAGTGGTTAAAGTAAAAACGGAGTTATTCCTTGTGCAGTCGCAGATATATTTTCGAAAATCGAGTATGACGATGAAAACGATTATAAAGTAACCGTATCGTTTATGGAACTTTATAAGAAAGTATTATATGATCTCTTAACAGATCGTGCTAGAGATCAGTGTGTCGTCGACATTAAGGATGATGGAAAAGAACTCACAATACCTAATTTAACCGAACGAGATGCTTTTTCCGCTGATGGTAGATAATTTGCATGCATCGGTCCCAATGTGGACACAGGAAAATCTATATATCTGGAATCAAGCGACATAACAGGAATTTCAACGACTAGAGTCAGAAACATTTCTAGGGGGAGTTGGAATTCTAGCTCTGACGGCCCAAACGGGCTGCAGCTACAAACGTCCCTAATTTAACAGAACAAGATGTTTTTTCTGCTGATGAAGCATTAAAATGCTTAATAAAAGGTTCGCAAGGCAGAGTAACAAATGAAACAGATGCAACAGCTATGAATACCCGGTCCTCAAGAAGCCATGCTATATTTACCCTGTCAATACATCGAACACAAATGAAATGATGAAAACAGTGCTACATCAGCTAAATTTCAACTAGTGGATCTCGCAGCAGGATCAGAGAGATCGAAGAAAACTAAGGCCAGTGTCGATAGAATTCGAGAAGGAATAAATATAAATAAAGATCTTCGAGCCTTCGACGACGTGATATCTGCTCTCGGTGATGAATCTCGAACAAATACTGGATTTATAAATTATCGTGAAAGTAAATTAACACGTCTTTTGCAAGATTCACTCGGCGGTAATTCGATTACTTTGATGATTGCGTGTGTTAGTCCTGCAAGTGTTAATCTCGACGAAACAATAGCAACTCTCAGATATGCAGAGAGAGCTAGGAAAATTAAGAATAAACCGATTATTAATCAAGATCCAAAAAAGGCTGAAATTGTTCAATTGAATAAGCAAATAAGTGAACTACAAACTCATCTTTTGGAACGTGGAACCGATATTCTTTCTTCAAAAGAATCTGAAAATTTACGCTGAGAAAATGAAGAACTTAGATCGAAAAATAGAAAGTTGACAGAACAATTGCGAAATACTATAAACGATTACACTTCGTTATATGAAAAGGCATTAAAGGCAGAAAATCCAAAAGAGTTTTTACAACAACAACTCAAAGAAGTAGAAATGCAATCACGAGTAGATGTTGAAATCTATAAATGTGATTCTGATTCTCCTTTACAAGTCGAAGAGAATACCGATAAAATCATTGATTCTGATTCACGAATTAATATTGATCAGCGTCAAGAAACACATACTATGCAACAATTAGCAATTGAGGAACGTTTAGCTTCACAAATGACAACAAATACGAATGATCCAGTAGATTCAAATGCAATGAAAGAGTGTGAAAATAAGATAGCAGCATTAGAAAGTGAAAAGGATGAACTTTTACAACAACTTAAAAATGCTGAAATTACAGGTACTTCTTCAAAGTTATCCGAACAACGTCATAAAAGACTTCAAGAGTTATCATTACAGATAGCTGAATTGAGTAAAACAGTTACAGAACACGCAAGAATTATCGAGTTTAAAGAAAAATATGAGTTAAAGATTGAGCAATTAAATAATGAAATTCAAAATATGAAACGAGCAAAAGTAAAACTTGTTAAGCGAAGCGGATAAGCATAGGCGCTGGAAAATAGAACGTGAACGAGATATATCGAAATTGAGAGATCAGGATAGAAAACAACGTAACCAAATGATAATAATTGGAGTTTATTTGTTTTGGTTTTTTTGCTGTTTATTTATTTTTTTGCCATATATCAGTGTTTTCAACAGTGGTACAAAATGAAAAATACACGTCCAATTTACAGACAACTCCTTATTACAGATGGATATCAATTGTAGACCAAAAACATGTTTTCTATGATTTATTTATTTATTTATCATGAACGATAAATCACGAAAATCAAAATCAAGAAAAGGGAAGAGATCCCGCCATTAAACAATGCCGATGACTCCTTCACACCGACACACGTCATCAACAAAGCAGGATGAGTGGACGGAAGTTCTATACGAGAAAGAAAGAGCTCGCGAAACACGCGTACATAGACGGCAACGAGAAGAAGCCGCATACAATAAGTGCGACGAGAGCTTCTTTCAGATGTCGCGGCTGGAAGAGCATAAGACAAAACACCACAATGCAAAGTTCGTTGTATATGATTTTCGTTGTTCTATAATAGAGCTATGTACTGGGACGAGCATAAAATCAGTTCCAAAGAGGTGAATTTATTCAAAAACGAGAAACAATGGAATAACAAAACTTTCAACGTTAAACGTCAAAGACCAGCGTCTGGAGAAGCATAAAATAAAGCATCACGATAAGAACTTCTTCAGTCATCAGTCGCGCCCGAGCTCTCCCTTCGAGCACACACGTGTTTTCGCCTTACTCCTTGTTAAAAGGGAAAAAACTGAAGAATTTTACACCCCGTGTTTAGGAACTGCAATTTATCTGTGATATAGTGCGAGTGAAGCAAAGTGCAACGATCCATCACCGTTGACCTCGAACGTCGGCACGTTCTTCGTCGACAATACAGACAAGCCGACAATACCGACATTCCAAAACCGAACTACTCACAATACCCGACTATACAAACGCCGATTGGAAAGCCTTCAAAGCGTCCATCAACGCGGAGATCGACTTACCAAGGAACTTGCTCACCACCGCCTCCATAGACGTAGCCATTAACACCCTTTTCAACAGCGAACCTACCTCCAACAGACTCAATCCCATTTGACAATGTGCAAATCAAATTGGAACCCAGAATCAAATACCTAGGCCTGGTACTGGATAGGAAACTCACCTTCTTGCCAGCAACGACCAGTGCGGTAAGACGCTTAAATCGAAGGAAACGCACTATTAGCATTGGTTTACGCATTCTGGCGCGAGAAAACCATACCCCTGTAGCTCGTGAGACAAAAGCTTTCTCCAAAGGTCGCATCTCGACACCCACCGCAACGTCCACACCGGCTCCAAGCCGTTCGTCTGCCGCACGTGCGGCAAGTCACCGGGGACCAAGGAAGGCCTCTAAAAGCACGCGTACTTGCACGCTAAAAAGAACAATCAGGACATTTCCAGCCTAACAGGGACATTTCCAAGAAAAAAAATTCAAAACTCCTTGACAGGAACAATCAGAAGATTTCCCAGTCTACCAAGGACATTTCCGGGAAAAATCCGAGATTCCTCTACAGGATCGATCAAAAAAACAATGAGGACATTTTCCACTATCAAGTGCTGTTCGATAAAGATCAAAAATTTACAAAATTGTAATAATTTTCTTTAAAAATGGCACCATTCCAATACAACGTCACTACATTCACAAAGTTGATGTAGTCACGCCATGTATATGGGATAAACAAAATGGAGATTACAAAAAGGAAAATTGAAAAAAATGCGTGGCTTCAAATACTCAATCAACTGGAAGCTGATTTCGAAGAGATGGACGAATCCGAGCAGGAAAAGTTTTTTAAATTAGTTTTGATTTATGAAATACTTTTTTCGAATGTCATACAAACAACTCCTCGATCATTGAAACAAATCTGGATCAATAATACAAATCATGCTGAGATTAGGAGTTGGTAAACTACAGTACTACACCGAGAAGCCAATATAGATACGGTTGCAGACATCATCAATAAGTCAGAATGGAGAGATTCTACACGAGGAAAAAGGTCCATGATAATCCGCTGATAAATGGCCTTCGAAGACCCATTATTGTACCCATAGATATAGCCAGGTAGGAAAACATTGAAGATTCTGGCAATGGATCCGAACGATACTGAAAATTTTATAAATCTCAACGCACGTCTTTTACGCACCCAAGCCCGCCGATCGACGACGATGTATTTACGTCGATCTCGAACGACGGCGCGTTCTTCCGCCACGACCACTTCCTCGTATTAACCCCTTGGCATACAATGACGTCTGGGAGACGTCATCCATTTCATGTGCCGTTGTAGACTTTGACGTCTCCGGACGTCAAGAACTGTCTCCGGCGGACGCCGAAAATCGTGCATCGTTCTGTTTTATTTAAAATGTTCAACATGCTCTCCCCTCCTTTCTCCGCAGAAGTAAAAACATTATCTTCTAGAGGTATTCTGTCGTTACGCTGGCTTGATAAGAAGGATGTATATATAATAAGCACCAAACATTCAAGAGCAGAAACTGTTGACACGGGAAAAATAAGAAGAAAGAAGGGAGGCGAGGAAGAAAATGTTTTAAAACCCAGCTGTTTAGTGTATTATAATCGTGGAATGGGAGGTGTCGACAAACAAGACCAACTTCTTTCATGTTTCCCACTTATGCGAGAGAGTGCCAAAGGATATAAAAAAATGTTCTTTTATCTGCTTGACATAGCTATTTATAATGCTTATGTCCTGTATTCTAAGTTGCCGAATTCAACAAAGCAATCGATTGTCAATTTTCGATTGAATATCCCAGAAGATATGCTACACAATTTGTCTCTTCCTAATTATACGACACGCGGTAGACCGTCGCAAAGTGAATGCCCAACTCGGCTACAGGCAAAACATTGGGCACATTTTCCTGAACATATATATATATACCTCCGACTAATAAAAAGGAACATCCTGCAAAAAGATGCCATGTGTGCGCAAAAAATAACATAAGAATTGAAACAACTTGGAAGAGTAAAAAATGTCTAGTTCCTCTCCATATTCCAAAATGTTTTCAAATGTATCATACCTTACAAAATTATTAATTTATTATTTCATAATCTCACTTAATTACTGTCCATTAACATAAATAAATATTATACAACAATGTAAATTTCGAAATAAAATGTTCTGTTTCTAAGCTTGCATATAACTGTTCAGTTGAGCCAGATTAAATAGTATTCTTCGGACGCATCAAATTCCATTTTATTTATACGTCAAGGGGTTAAGAACAATTATCGGTAAACCCATTGGTCGTGCACAAAATTCGATAGGTTCTAGAATAAAGCTATGTACCGGGTCGAGCATAAAATCAGTACCAAAGAGGTTAACGTGCTCAGAAACGAGAAACAATGGAACAACAAAACTTTCAACGTTAAACGTCAGAGACCAGGAGCATTTGGAATGTCCTAAGAGGCCATCAAAATCAAGAAAAGGGAAGAGATATCCCGCCAATAGACAGCGCCGATGACTTCTTCACACGGAATCAACACACTTCATCAACAAAGCAGGATGGATGAACGGACGGAAGTTCTATACAAGAAACGTATACGTATACGACGTGTAACAAACACAGCGCGAAGAGCTCGCGAAGCACGCGTACATAGACGGCAAAGACCAGAGAGCATTTAGAATGTCCTAAGAAGCCATCAAAATCAAGAAAAGGATAGCTACAGCAACAGATTCCCCGCCAATAAACAGCGCCGATGACTTCTTCACACGGAATCAACACACGTCATCAACAAAAGCAGGATGAGTGGACGGAAGTTCTATACGAGAAAGAAAGAGCTCGCGAAACACGCGTACATAGACGGCAACGAGAAGAAGCCGCATACAATAAGTGCGACGAGAGCTTCTTTCAGATGTCGCGGCTGGAGGAGCATAAGACAAAACACCAGCACAATGCGAAGTTCGTTGTATGTGATTTGTACGGTGACATCTTTGAGTTTAACAATTCCAGTAAAAAAAATAACCCGATAGAAGGGACACACGTTCCAAACTCGTCCTGAATTCCAGTTTTCGATTCTCGGAAAGCTGGACATCGCTCGTCAACAGGACACAACATTTGATTGATAATCAGTGATGTGCTATGTCGGTGCAAATCTGCTCTCCAAATCTTTTCAATTTCACAACGTCTGACTTTGAACAACAAACGGCTATAAGCAAGTTTCTTTCCAAATATATTTTCATACAGAATGCTAGAATGTACGAGTGTCAAAAGTTCTCTCACACACATTTTTGAACAGAAATCTTGATGAGGAAATATACGTCAATCAGCCAAATCCTTTTGTAAACAAGCAACATCCAAATAAAGTGTTAAGATTATACAAGGTACTCTGCGGTTTGGAACAAGCCTCGAGAAAGTTGAACCAGAAATTAACTCCGCTATTACCGAGATTAAATTTCGAACAATGTAAAGCCGACCGGTGCGTGTTTACATTCAAAAATACTCACTATATTTGAAAATTTCACTCGTAAATTAACACTTCTGTTTGAATAACAGCGTGTTGTGCCCTGTTCGTCGAACGTTATCAATATTCATTGAGTTCGTTGCTGTCAACGGATTAATTGATATTTGATTGAATCGATTTATCGATAATTTCTTTTCGCTTGTGGTTTTTATCCTGTGTTTTGTTGACAATTTGTTTAGTGTTTTTATTGTGTACTTTTTTAAAAAAACTGTATTGTTTTTTTTATATATTTCTGGACTTTTTTTGTGAAAATAAAACGTGACGGATATAACAAATCACTCAAAAATCAAGCAAAAAAAAAAAAAAAAAAAATTAAAAAATCCAAAACGAACTATCATTTGTAATGTGAACATAGAAGGTTAAGAAACAATTTTTAAATTCGTTTTTTTTAAAAAATTTTATACTGCCAAAAATATTTTATAGTTTTCAATATTATTTATGGTTTTTTATTGTTGGATTATTGTAAATATATTACCTTTATATTTACTAATGTTGGAGAATCAAGCAACACTCATGATCGTTCTCCCCCGCAACCCCTCTTGTACATGTGTGTACATGATAGATCAAAGGTGCATGGTATGATTACAAGCAGACGCGCGGAGGAAGCCTCCCGCAGTAAACAAACCACTTCTCAACCAGCTACGCTCGAGAACGGACGTATATTCTTTTGCTATTACAAATAGAGACTCATCATCTTATTATAATCATTGAAAATCATTTTGTTTGCTCTTTTTCTCTCAGTGATTCTCAGTGATAATCATCGTGTTATTTGTATTGTTATTAGTGAAGTGTACATTCTAAAAAGGTCAATTAATTGCCCCAGCTAACATCTTGGATTGCGACATCCTGGGTAATCGAGTGCGCGAGTTAACATCATTTCCGCACATTTTTGGTCCTTCGAGCCGGATTAGTCGCAGTCAAGTTTGGGCATTAATAGATTTGTCGCTCAGCGCTCAATTTAGACTTGACAACAAGTAAGTGCAGTGATTTATTCAGACTCGACAACACGTAAACGCAGTGATTTATTTACACTCGGCACTTTGGTGTAAATTCAGTGTTTAGACTTTATAACGTATTAAATTCAGTGAGATATCATCACTCACTCACTCATTGAGCCACACTCACTCTCACTCGCTCAGACTCTCACTCGTGACGTCCAGACCAGTATCACATTTTTTCTCTAATCATTGAAAAAATGGCCGACTCTGCTGATAAAACCACTCAAAAGGCAGGACGTCAGGGTGTTGCTGCAAAAGGTGCAGTAAAAAAGGGAAAGGCGGCGACTCAACCCATTACAATGTCTACTCGAGGACGACGTCGTAGTGACGCTCAAACACTGCCTGCAGAATTGATTCTGAAGGCACAGCGTAGCACCTAGGCACGAGCGTAGATAAAGGAGCGCGCAAACCTCGTCGGAACTCTCTGAAAAAGGTCGCAGGAGTCTTACGAGAGAGCAACTGAAATTCCGACGACCACCCCGGAAAAACGATCACGAGTGAACCGTTCAGGATATCGTACACACTTCGAGAGGACCGGATAGAAGTTCGGTTCGTCCACGACAGTTTTGTAAATACAAAAGAGTTAATATACTAGAGCTAGTGTTCAATTATAATTATCAGAAAGAGTCGTTTGACGGGAAAAAACGCAGGAGAAAGAAGACGCCACGATACGAAAAGATAAGAAAGAAGATGAAAATCCCCACCCCCCCCATCCCGCTAACTCCGAGATACCCGATTTCCCTAAACCTATCCTAGGTACAGTGGTTTCATAACATATTTTCCCCGTTCGATCCGCCTAAGATTTCATACCCACTACGGATCGAATCGAGGAGCTATGCGCCTTGCAATGGGTTTTAGATGTGACTGAATCGAGATCAATCGGTGTTATGGAAGCAATTTTCAATTAAGCACCGTATCCAAATCATATCCTGACCGTTGAAAGAACTGAAAACATCGACGTTAAATGCACTCGGAAAACAATTTTTCCATCGTCAGTTCAAATATAAAACGAGCTTGAATCGTCAGAAAATTATATCAGTGGTATATTAATTAGCACTCGCTAAATCAATCGAAGGAGATGGTTCTGCGGAGATGGCTGTTCAGGACGTTCGAGATTTATTGATGGAAGAAAAAAATCGGCGAAGCAGATTTACTGCTAACGGCATCAGAAGTTATAAATCAATTCGATTCCGAGGTGAACAACAGCGATGAAGATTGTCAAGTTAATAAATTAATATCGAAACGATTACGGAAAGGTCCGAGATTAGCTAAAAATCTAGGATAATTTTTCTTCAACGCAGACCCATCCGTTGAAAGAAGCAGAAAATTCAAACGTGAGCTGCAAAATCGACTACCTCCGTACCAGAAAATCTACAACGACCATTCGGGATCAGAAAAACAAACCAAAATTACAGATTTTTTTTCAGGAGGGCAGAAGATGCAAACAATGAAAAGGATTCAGAGAGTGAAAACGATATCATTCGAGTAACAAAACGTTTACGCTTGCTTGTACCGAGCAGCGATGAGGAAGAAAATTATTAAGGTTATTAAAATGAAGATAGTTATATTTCGTTTCGTGCCATACGTTTTCAGGACCTAACCCCTCTTTTTTGCTAGTGACACGACATGAATTAACCTGGCACGACATGACCTAACCTAACCACCTTAAGTCGGGGTTTAACAAATTTTCCATGGTCCTTCGAGCCGGATTTTCAGTGAATAATTAGTTATCGAAAAGTATCAATACGCATGAAAATAAAACGATGCGTTTGACATTAATAGTTAATTAATTTAACTTAGGTTGGTTGGCACCGATTGTGATTATGGGTAAGATCTTCCTCCAACAGCTGTGGCTGTTAAATTTAAGTTGGGATGAAGCTCTGCCCGATGATAAAGCTAAGGCATGGGTCCAATGGTATGATCAGCTAGGCTACATTAATAAAATAATGATACCACGATGGACGGGATTTATGCCTGGTGCACTTTCGATCCGAGTGCATGGCTTTGCCGATGCTTCTAAGGTTGCCTATGGGACAGTAGTATACTTGCGTACGGTTACGTCTTCTGGAGTGACTGTTAGTTTGTTGCAAGCGAAATCTAAAGTAGCTCCACTCAAAACGTTAAGCATACCGCGTTTGGAGCTGTCAGCTGCTCATCTGTTGGTTAAGATGACTCAAAGAATTCTGCCTTTGTTTGATACTAGTAAAATTCAAGTTTACTTATGGTCAGATTCGATGGATGTTCTTCATTGGTTAAGAGAAATACCAGCAAAATGACCAACTTTTATGACCAATAGATGTGCTGACATTCATAATTTAATACCGCAAGCTCATTGGTCGCACGTTCGGTCAGAACATAATCCAGCTGATTATGTCTCTCGTGGAGTTTTGCCTGCAGACCTCATAAACCTGCAAAGTTGGTGGACTGGACCGAGTTGGTTGTGCGAAGAACAAGATAGCTGGCCTGCTAGTTTGTTACAATTTCCTCTAACTACTCCATCTTCTGATAGTCAGCAAATCCCTGAAATCGTTTCATGTGCACATAATGTTGAGAAAAAAGTAGATAATAAAGAAAAATTACAGGGTATTTGTTAGTACTTTAAAGTCTGTGATACTTGGTCGAAACTAGTCAGAAGATTTGCCTATTTTCTTAGGTTAGTTGATTATTTAAAGAAAAGGGATTTTGCCAGTCAGACTTGTTCTCTCAAAGTTGGTATAAAATTGATTATAATCTTAAAGATAAATTGTCAGTAGTTTAATTAGATCGATCTCGCTACGTCCGGGTATATCTTGCACAAAGATATTATTTCGAAACAGATATTACTCGAATAATTAATGGTCGTTCTTTGATTAAACCATCTAAATTGTTTCACCTGGATCCCTTTATGAGCGAATCGCTTTTATTTGTTGGTGGTCGATTGAAAAATTCCTTGTGGTCTTTGGATGAAAAACATCCTCTTATATTGCCTGCTCATAGTAGTTTCTCATTTGATTATTAAAAATTGCCACGCTGGTACTCTTCACGGCGGTGTGCAACTAACTCTTTCGACGTTAAGAAGGAAATTTTGGATTATAGGAGGTAGGCAACAGGTTAAAACTGTCATCAACAAGTGTCATCCATGTATTCGTTTTAGAGCTTCTGAATATTACCAAAAAATGGGTAATTTACCTAAAGAGCGAGTTCGTCGAAGTAGACCTTTTGAACAATGTGGTGTTGATTATACTGGTCCTATACGAGTGCGTGCAGCACTTGGCAGAGGTCAAAAATCGTATAAAGGTTATATTTGCATTTTGTTTGCCTCAGTACAAAAGTTGTCCATTTGGAGATCGTCTCGGATCTCACAGCACAAGCTTTTATAGCAGCATTTAGAAGATTCGTCGGTCGTCGTGGTCCTTGTAAATTACTCTGGAGTGATCAAGGGACTAACTTCATTGATGCTGATAACGAGCTTCGTGATCAGTTTCAACAGCATTCAGCTCAGGTTCAAAAATCAAGACTGCGCTGATTTGCAAGGGTACCGAGTGACGTTTCAACCCTGTAGCTGCACCTCACTTTGGAGGTATTTTGGAGGCAGCTGTGAAGTCTACTAAACATCACATTCGACGAGTTTTAGATGATAACACATTGAATTATGAAGAAATGGCTACATTGTTGGCTCAAGTAGAGGCGTGTCTCAATTCGAGACCTTTGTCTCCTTTGTCAGATGATCCGTCGGATGTTCAGCCTTTGACTCCGGCTCATTTTGTGATTCAAGCACCGTCTTACATTGTACCTGAACCAAGTTATGTTGAGCAGAAGATTCCAGTTTCACGCCGATGGCAGATTGTTCAGCAAATGATGCAGGGTTTCTGGCAAAGGTGGTCTCAAGAGTATCTCCAAACATTACAAAAATGGCAAACTTCTACTAAGTCATTTAAAATCAATGATCTGGTGCTTATAAGAGATGAAAATACTCCTCCTGCTCAGTGGCCTTTAGCTAGAATTTTGGCTGTTCGATCGGACGAAGAGGGAATAGTTCGAAGTGTGAAGGTACGCACAGCTACATCTACATTTGATCGCCCAGCAGTCAAGTAGATTTTGTTACCAATGGGAGAAGAAACTCAAGATACCAAAGAAGATGAAGAAAAATAAGAACTGTGATATTATTAAAAGAGACATTTCATTTTCTGAATAATAAGTGATTTTAAAGTGCTTTGAAAATGAAATTTATATTTTTCAATTTAGTTTCTTCTTATAAGATTCGAATTATTTTACTGAAAAAACAAGTATTTGTTTTTTTTTTGTAAAAGAAAAGCTTAAAAAATTTAATTTGATTCGCGAATTTTATTTGATTGTATTAAATTCGTCATTTATTGAGATTTTACATGAGAAATGTATTGTAAAGTTATATTTTCTTATTTTACGTGAATAGTTATTTATCGATCTTTAATACGTAATATTGTTGAATTTTAACGTTCTATTTTCACTTAATGATTTTGTAGCTCCGTTGTAGCTGAGCGGAATGTTTAAAGTTGTAACTATTATATTCATATTTTCGCGCCAAGCGCTATAGTAACATCGCTGCCTAGCAATATTTTATAATTATAATAAATATATAAATTGTTAACCCGTATAACTTCTCAATTTAATCATCGCACCCATCATCCACTCTCCTATAATTTTATCGAAATCGAAACACCCTCTCATCGGCGAACAGACTACTGAACTCGGGGACTCCGAGACGTCGGAATGTGACGGCGGACTGTCCGCACGGTCGGTCAGCGTAGAAAACGATCGAGATCCGTCTGTATATTGAAACCACGCATGTGTTTTATCTTTTTAGACATGACGCAAGTCCCCCGTCTCAACGTTCCGGGGACGAGCGACGTTGCCGGAAGACGGCGATGATGATGGGTGTTCGTCGTGGGCTACCCTCGGCCCTCTATTTCTTTTGATTTGTCCCGTTGTTCACTAACCGCACGGACGACGCGTCGAAGCTTTTCGTAATGAATCGAAGACGATCTTTCAATGTAGACATAAATGGAAAGATTTCCGACAAGAAGATGATCAGCGCTGGAGTACCCCAAGGCTCGTTACTGGGACCCACCCTGTTCAATTACTACATCAACGACATACCTAGGAAGGACGAAATACAACTAGCTCTTTATGCTGACGACACGGCAATATTCATCCGAAATTGGAACCTGGAGAAGATTGTCGTACAAAACTTCAGTACTACACAAAGAAGCCAATATAGATACGGTTGCAGACTTCATCGACAAATCAGGATGGAGATTCTATACGACGAAAAAGACCCATTATAGTCCGTTGATACATGGCCTTGGAAGACCCATGATCGTACCCATAAGTAGCCGGGTAGGAAAACACGGAAGAAGAAACACGTCACAATGCAGCCGTACGTATTTACGAAAAGCTACGAAGCAACGACTAAAAATCAATTCACACTGGACAGCAAAGAAACAAAACGAGAAACATAGAAGTTCTAATTGGTCGAGGAGGCGATAAAAACTCGACCGGGAAGGGCGGTGGGTGAGCTGCTAGAGTAAAGCAGCATCTATTATACACACATAGACATCTAGGTTTTTTATAAATTTTTCCCAGATAATACACAGATACAATAGACCGAAAAATATATACAAAAAGATAAAATCAGATAAGCAGACGCACAACGAGCGGCGCGGGCATATCATAGGTCCCAAGGAACATTAAGAGATAATAAGACTTATAGGAATTAAAAGAAGTCAAAATATCAATCTAACTTGTGAACTTGGACCGGCACTTGATTCCCGGACTTGTGGACAGGGCGAGGTTCCCCGAGATAACTGACGAAGATGCCCGTCGCATCACACAGAGGTGAGCGCGTACCAGTGAAAGCGATCGTCGATTAACAAAGACACCACGTTCATTTGCGACGTCGGAAAGTGGAATGAGACATCGAGCGGAGAATCGTCCGGAGATAAACTTACTTGAGCTCGACGACCCGGAATAGTGATCGCTTGGAAAAAACAAAGACGGTGCGTCGGCCTGCGCCGCCGGAAATCGGAACGGGACACAATGTCGGGAGAACGATCTTCGATCGATGAACTCGCACGATGTCATCGTCTTCTCGTACGAATCCCGTCGCATGATATTAACGGCCGACCTTTGTCTGTTTAGACGATGGTACACAGACGAAGAGGACCGGGCGATAATCCACTACGTCCGGGACTGGCCAGTTCGTCTACGCGGACGACGTGATTGGAACGAGCTGGTCCGGAGTGCCGTGAGTTGTGATATCGCCGTCGTTCGATACGTACGTTCAAGTTCGATGAAATGTTTTCCAGGGTTTGGAGCGGTCGTGGTACGGCGTAAGGGACCGCTTCGACCGGCACTTGCTGCCCGGACTAGTGGACGAGGCGAGGTTCTTCGGATTAACACAAGACGAATTTCGCCAAATAATTCAGAGGTGAGTGCGTCTAATAAATAAACTCGTACGTACGTGACTCACGTGTTATTCTTGTCGTAGATATCGACCGGGGAAACTCAATGTAGCTGTCGCCCGTCCTCCTCCTCTCATCGCTCTATCGTCACCTCCAGCCGCCGCTGAACCTCTTCCAGCCCCACCTTTTTCTCCGGCCCCTGTTTTACCAGAATATAACCCCGATCAAGTAAATTTCATTCAAATCAAAAATTAAGCGTGCTGTGCCTATTGTTTTGCAATAATAACAAAATGTTTATATAAGAGCGCGCGCATGCGTCGTAGGCCTCACTATTTCTCCCCACTCTTTTGTGATGGATTTTATGGGCTGTGCGTACGGCGCTTTCATCGGGTGTTATCATTTCTAAACGCTGTTTAAAAACATAAGGATTCATTATATATTTTTGGGTTTTTCTTGAAATTATTATTTTTTATTGTTTTCTATAAATGGCAAACAGGAGGTAAGTTATACGTCTACCGGAAAGTTCTGTCTGTTTTTGAATTGAAAAACAAAAAATAATAATTCGTTTTCGATTCAACGGGATGGCAATTTGCGAATTCCATTTGCATAGAACGACTCGGGTCTCTGATACTAGAGATCACATTATCGGATAGAATTTTCCGTCGGATCTCTTTTGGAATAAATCAAGAGTCGGATAAGAGCTAGAAATTGTTTTCGTCTTCCTACTCTAGCAACTTGTAAAAATATCCCATGCGATTTTTATGGAGATGAACCAGACGGAGGCACTGCTAGTTGTATGAATCCAAAAATCAATCCGGACCGATGAAGCGATAATACAACAACGACGACGACTCTCATTATCCAGTTTTCTATTCAATAAAATCATGGCACGGGATAGTCATTTCGAAACGTAATATAGATCAGGACTCTAATAAATAATAAACTGTTAATTCTATTTATAAGAGTCGGTCGATGACCCTCTTCGTTGAATATCGCCTCCAGCGTCGGAAGATCGTACATATTTCGCATCCATCGAACCTAGATCAAACCCATGCCAAATCCTAAGTGCTGCGAAACACCTTTTTGACTGACGTTCCGAGGCCGGCCTCGTCCCGTCAACCATCCGTCACTTTGTCGTCTCCACGACGACTGTGGGGCGACGGCGTTCGCAGGTCCTACAGTACGTCCGAGAACTAAACTGAATCTAACCCAACGATCGGACGCAAGAAATCCTCGAGTGCATCGACTGCGGTCATGCGTTACGCAATCCAGTCGTGCCGGATGAACCCGATGATCGCCCGACGGAACGGAAACGTCGAGCTGGACGAGTAAACTACATGTGCACGGTGGAGACGGGCACCGACACGAGTCCCCTAGATATGGTTGCCGGCTGGAAACGCAACGCGATACGACGAGCCGTCGCCCCGGCAGGGAGAAAGCCGAGGTCGCCGACACGCCGTATGGCGTCACGTCACAACACCGTCGATATCGGACTCGAGCCGTTGCCCGTCCTTCGGAAACCCGCTGTCTGGGAGAAAACAGCCACGTCCGGAGCAAGAGCAAAAGGTGACCTGAGCTAGTGAACGTTTTTAAGAAACGTTGGAACGACGGACGGGGGCCGCGCATCGGAACCGATGACCGCCCGTCCGCCATAACTTCGTCGCCGACGTGTCCGGCAGGCGCCGTAACAACGTCACACGCGCGGATCGCCACATCGATTGACCATCTCATCGGCTTAGTGGTACCTCGATGGTTTCGTGTGACGAAGTCCGGTTGTGTAGGAGGACTATACATCTCTCGCCCACTACAGAACGTAGCAGACATGAGATCGCTCCACACGACGAGTGCCCCCAGAATCCGATGCCGCGACTGAAAACCCTAACGGAGAAGACATACCGCGGAGCAAAGCTGAATATGCGAACAGTTCTAAAGATAACAACAATTACAACCCCGTCTTCATGATGGCCTAAGAGACATACTAAACCTGTGATAGAGTACGTCGTGCCACAACAATCTCTGCATTTCTGCCTATCAGCATCTCTGCATTTTCAAGTCCACACTCACAACACTATATATTGTTATTGTTTTATTCACAAAGATAATTTAAATCACACACTTTTCACCACACAGCACTGATAAATCCACAAAATCTAAAAATAAAACAGAAAATTAATATTCAAATCGATCAAAGATCATACATCAAAGAACTATCAGTACTATTTGTACAATTGAAATATTCACCTCATCTGATAACACTGGAAGAGTGTGAAATGGCTGATTCCTCGACTGTATCAAACGCCATCGATGGTCTCATATTAAATTCGTTACATTCTTTCTCATATTCACCACTTGTAAAGATACTCTTGTTATTTGATTGAAATGAATTGTCAAGCAGTTCATTGCCAAAATCCTTCAAAAAGAACAAACACTAATAATCAATTGTTGAATATGTGAAAAATAATTTTCCAATTATACGAGGGACGTTTGATAAGACCGTGTAAATTCCGAAAGATGGCACCATTGGTGCATATCGAGGTTATTTTTAATTAGTAGCACCTCTTGGAAGAACACACATCAAGTTTCAGCCATATCGGTCTATTCCTTTGTGTTTGAAAATCGTTGGAATCAAGGAAATCGAGTGATTGTCAAATAATGGACGAAAAAGAATTTCGCGTGTTGATTAAACACTATTTCATTAAAGGCAAAACGCCTCAGGAGACTAAACAGAAGCTTGATAAATATTATGGTAACTCTGCACCTTCGATTAGTGCGGTTTATAAGTGGTTTCAAAATTTTCGGAGTGACCATATGAGCACAAGAGACGCTGAACGTTCTGAACGCCCTGTTGAGGTCACCACTCCAGAAATCATTGATAAAATCCATGATATGGTGATGGATGACAGAAGAGTGAAAGTGCGTGAGATTACTAGTGCTGTAGGCATCTCGTGTGAACGGATACATAATATTTTGCACCGACATTTGGACATGAAAAAGCTATCCGCCAGGTGGGTGCCGCGATTGCTCACGATCGACCGAAAACGAGGTCGTGTGAAGTGTTGCAAGAACGGTTTGCAGCTGTTTCAGCGAAATCCGCAGGACTTTAAGCGTCGTTTCATCACTGTAGATGAAACATGGATACATCACTACACTCCTGAGACCGAAGAGCAGTCTAAACAATGGGTTATCGAGGGGGAATCTGCTCCGAAAAAGGCGAAGACAATTCCTTTGGCCGGGAAGGTTATGGCGACTGTCTTTTGGGATTCGCAAGGAATAATCTTTATCGACTATTTGGAAAAGGGTAAAACCATTACAGGTGCATATTATTCATTGTTATTGGATCGTTTGAAAACCGAGTTGCAAGAAAAACGTCCCCGATTAGCCCACAAAAAAGGCCTCTTTCATCACGACAACGCACCAGCTCACACCTCAGCAGTTGTGGCCGCAAAACTAATGGAAATAGGGTTCCAAATCGTTTCACATCCCCCCTATTCTCCAGACTTGACTCCATCGGACTATTATTTGTTCCCTAATATGAAGAAATGGCTCGCGGGAAAAAGATTTTATTCGAACGAGGAGGTGATTGCAGGAACGAATGACTATTTTACAGACTTGGACAAATCCTATTATTCGGATGGGATCAACAAACTAGAGCAGCGTTGGATGAAGTGTATAAGCCTAAAAGGAGACTATGTTGAAAAATAAAAACGATTTATTCAAAAAAATGAAGCAGTTTTTATTTTTACACGGACTTATCAAACAACCTCGTAAATAGGTTACTGATATAAGTTTCAAACTATTTTTCAGACATACAAAATGATCATATTGCAATGTCATTGTTCAATTCCATATTGACTGTCTTGGGTAAATGCGTATGATTTAAAAGCAATGTCATTTCAAACGTCCAATTTAATATCACCAGGTCCAATATGAATCCAATCGATATCTTCAACATTATCATTTTTACAACTGACATATTGTTCTTTACAAATTTCCAAAACTGTAACAATCGAGAAATATCAACGTCAATTTGAATCAAATATTATAACCTATAAATATATATACATACATACATACGTACATACATACATACATACATACATATATATATATATATATATATATATACATATTTGGAGAATCAGTTTTCTCCGATTGTTCATTTATACGAATTGTCTCGCAGCACAATTTTATACGAATTGTTTCGCAGCACATTTTTATAATTTTGGTAAAATAATATTTATGAAAAATAAGTAAAAAATTTAACTTTACACTAGTGTATATACTAGTGTATACACTCATCTACAAGAAGTAACTTTTCACACAAGGAGACCTGAGCAATTACCAAGTGGCACGTCTTAACGTCTTAGAGAAAACGAACCGCAATGAAATCGCGAGTAAAAGAATTGTTTATTAACATTCTTGCTACAATTCCTTATGCCAAAGTCACCTGAGCAAGACAACAAGTCACCTGTTTCAGAATCTTATCACCCTGCGAGTAGTGAAACAGATTTGTTAAACCAAATAAAACCCTCAATATTCGAAACACCTCTTGAACCAATACCAATAATGGCTACACCAAGTGGAACTATTCATCATCACGCTACTGGAAGAGACGAACGATCAATTGTGTCATTGTTTCACTCATTACGAGTACCCGACATCGTAAGAGAAATTCCACCATTCTCAGGAGATCCTAAATTACTGCACGCTTTTATCGAAAATGTTGAAGAAATTCTTACCATTGCTAGAGAAAATCCACTGGAAGCTTACATAAATGTTCTATTGCGAGCCATTCGAAATAAAATTGTTGGGCCAGCCAACGATGTTTTGCTACTATATGGCACTGGTTTAGACTGGGATACAATTGAAACCAACCTAATTGCTCATTACGCCGACAAACGAAATGAAAACTCATTGATACGAAATCTATACGGATTACGTCAAACGCAAACCATTGACCATTTCTATACTCAAATCATTAATATTCTGTCAACTCTGAACGATAATTTACGTCTGAATGAACATACAAATGACGCCATCATCGCTAAAATAAATCTTTATAAACGAATACGTTCAGATGTGTTTTTATGTGGTTTAAAGGAACCATTGGGAAGTAACATTCGTGCACTGAGACCAGTCAACCTAACCTTGGCTAAAGAATATTGCTAGAGAATATTGCGAACAAAAAATTATACGACCTAGTTTCTCACCCTGGTCAAGCCCCATTCGGATAGTACCAAAGAAAATAGACGCTTCAGGAAAAACTAAATGGAGACTTGTAGTAGACTATCGTAAACTAAACGAACAGACTATTGACGATAAAATACCCGTCACCAAATATTAGTGACATCCTCGATAAATTAGGACGAGCAATATATTTTACTGCCCTAGACTTAGCATCTGGATTTCACCAAATCGAAGTACGACCACAAGACATTCCTAAAACTGCATTCACCGTAGATAACGGACATTATGAATATCTTAGGATGCCATTCGGACTTGAGAACGCACCGAGTACTTTTCAAAGAACAATGGATAATGTTTTACAAGGACTACATGATTTTTGCTTAGTATACACTAACGATATCATTATATTCAGCAGTAGTCTAGAAGAACACCTGAAACATCTTCAATTAATCTTTGCTAAATCACGACGAGCTAATTTAAAGATCCAACTAGATAAAAGTGAATTTTTATACAAAGAAATAGCTTTCTTAGGACACATAATATCCGACCAAGGAATGAAACCTAACCCAGATAAAATCAAAGCTATACGAACTTTTCCCATACCTAAAACGCAAAGGGAAATTAAAAGTTTCCTAGGACTATTAGGATATTATAGGAAATTCATATTTAATTTTGCATCTCTAACCAAACCCATGACGAAATATCTAAAAAAGGACACAAAAATAATTATGACGAAAAAATATACTGGATTGTTTTGAGAAATTCAAAGTCATACTGACCACAGACCCTGTACTACAATACCCCGACTTTGACAAACCATTTTTGCTAACCACTGATGCATCTAATTATGCAATCGGAGCAGTGTTATCACAAAGAATTATCGGACAAGATCAACCCGTGTGTTACGCCTCTAGAACATTAAATACTTCCGAATGTAACTACTCTACAATAGAAAAGGAACTACTTGCTATTGTATGGGTAAAGTACACACCAAGTACTTCAGACCGTATCCATATGGACCCAAATTCACCATAATTACCGACCATAGACCCTTAACATGGTTAAATTCATTAAAAGAACCAAACTCTAAACTAGTCAGATGGAGACTTCAACTCGAAGAATTTGACTACGAGATGAAATACAAACCTGGTAAAATTAATACAAATGCTGACGCACTTTCTCGAGTAAAAAACGAAAATAACATCCACGAAAATCTCAGCAGTGACACTATACACTCTGGATCTACGGACGGTCAGAATGAAATATTACTCAGCGAAATGAATTTCTTTAAAAATCAACTCATACTAATGATAGGAGAACCCCAAGAAAAAACTGAAAGGATATTTTGTAATAAGAGAAGTACAATTACAAAGCCAAATTTCTCAGAAAAGGAAGTAATCCAAATTGTCAAAACTCGACTAAACCCTTTCGTTATAAATGCCATTCATATACCCAATAACGATTTATTCGAATACTTCAGGATTATTACTAATGAAAACCTGACACTAACTAATAAATTCAAGATCATATTATGTAAACTAAAAGTCTTGGACGTCACTCTAGTGACAATGAACAAACGAAATATAATACTGACTATCACGACAAATAAAATCATAGAGGAATAATAGAAACAAAGAATCATTTAAATAGGATTATATACTTTCCCAACATGATACAAAAAATTCAATATCACATCAACAATTGCGAAATATGCAACAGAGTGAAATACGACAGACAACCACCTAAACCACCCAACCAAATTACGGAAATTCCAAAGAAACCACTGCAAATAATTCATATCGACATTTTCTTTACTCATCATAAATACTTCTTAACCATCATCGATAAATTTGGCAAATTTACAGACGCTATATTAATACCCGATAAAAAATGGTGTAAGTACGGTAAGAGCCTTAACAATCTACAGAAAAACTTATGGAATATCTAAGAAAATTGTACTAGATCAAGGTCCAGAATTCTTTAACCAAACATTTCGAGAATTCCTGAAGGAGAAGAATATCAACGCACATTTCACTAGTGTGGGAAATTCCAATGGAAATTCACCAATCGAAAGATTTCATAATACCCTAAATGAAATTATAAAAATAATTGTTATTAAACACCCTAAATATCCAACAGAACAAATTGTTAGCGAGAGCCTTATCACTTATAACAATGCAATCCATAGCAGTCATAATCAAACTCCTAAAGAAATATTTTTAAACCAACCATTCCAAGACATCGAATTATCCGTATACCACCAAGAAATATATAGAATATTAAAGGATAAGCAATATAAACTTATTGGCCGACTAAATAAAGACAGAAAAAATCCTGTCAACCACAAGGTGAACGATAAAGTCTTTGTAGAGACTAAGCAATTCAATAAGAAACGCATCCCTTTTAAAGAAATGAGAGTAAAAGAAAACTAAAACAAGGAAACATTGTAGGAATAGATAAAAACAACCGAACCAGTAAAATACACCCAAAAAACATAAAGAAATCGTTACTGTTGCAGAATGATGATTCTCATCGGTCTGATGCTAATTCTGGCAATAACGACAAAGTCACAGAAGATAGAAATTCACGATTATAACAAGAACCTCGGAATAATATCAATAATGTTAGGAGAAGCACGAGTAGTCTCAAATTACATCCACTACGTACACTACATCAATTTAGAAGATTTTGAAGAAGCAATTATGGCCTTAATAGAAAGTATAGATACAACACAATACTCAAAAGAGACCTAAACGAATTACAAGACAAACTTTTCACCTTATATCCCATTCACGATAAACCTTTCACGAAAAGAACTAAACGCGGAGCGTTCAATGTATTAGGAGGAATACTCAAAATCCATTACTGGAAATACGGATCATGAAGACGCCGAAAGAATGAATCAACAAATACAAGACATCATAAAGAATGAAGAAAAACTAACTAAAGATTCTCGTTTACAAAACGGATTAAATTCATAAATGATTGAAAGAATAGACACTATAACAAAATTTGTAAACTCTCAGAAAAATATATTAAATTTAACAAATCTAAAGTAGACCAACTTCTCTACAGTGTACAACATAACATCCTTAGGATCAACAGACAAATAGATAACATATTAGAAGCAGTTACATTAGCCAAAGATGGAATAATATCAAGACATATACTACATCCTAGAGAAACCGATGATATTAAAGAAATCATGAGGAGTCAAGGAATAAAAATAGAATCTTTCGAACATTTATATAATCTTTTATCATTACAAGCTTACTGCAACGGTACTCGAGTCATATTCAATATCAGAATCCCTAAACTCATTCCGAATACTTATCAATTCACGCACATAACACCTGTAAGTATTAACAATTCTCACAGCCTAAGAAATGTATATCCTTATGTAGCCTGTAATGTTAAAAATATTCACTTCTTTACCAAACGATGTGATCGGATCAACCGAGAATTCTTATGTAAAAACCCGATCATTTCTAAGGCGATATCTGAAGAGCATTGCGTAGGAAACATATTGCATCAAAGAGAAGGACACTGCAATGCCTTCCAAAAACGGTATTCTGCAGTGTTAGAATATTAGTAAATCCAGACTACTAAAGAGGGAGACAGATAACTGTTATGTAGTATGCATAAGTCGGTATATAAGTGGTCTGTAGATATAGATAGTGTGGTGGGGGCAGTCTGCACGAGTCAGTCGGGGCTGTATCAGCATTAGCATCAGTAATGAATATATAAATAGTATTGTGTCTATATATAATCCAAGTATGTATATTGTTCTAATTATTAAATATTATGTTGTCAAGTATCTCCATTCCGCTTTTTTGCTCTTTATTCAATGCTTTATAAAAAGTGTTACAGTGATCGGATTTAGTTCAAATATCCGCCGTTTTGTTCGATAATCTGGTTCCATCTAGACGGCAACTTCATAATACCCCTCTTGTAGAACCCTCCCTCCTTATTTGCGAAGAACTCGGACAGCCACTTTTCACAAGCCTCTTTTGAGGCCAACTTTACACCACCAAGGGCGTTCGCCATGGACAGGAACAGGTGGTAATCACTTGGCGCTATGTCCGGGCTATACGGTGGATGCGATAAAACCTTCCATCCGAGCTCCCGTAGCTTCTGACGAGTCACCAAAGATGTGTGTGGCCTGGCGTTGTCCTGGTGGAACACTACACCCTTCCTCTTGGCCGATTCTGGACGCTTCTGGTCGATCGCCTGCTTCGAGCGGTCCGGTTGTTCGCAGTAGATGGTAGAATTAAGCGTCTGGCCATATGGGAGCAGCTCATAGTGGATGATTCCTTTGCAATCCCACCGAACGCACAGCAAAACCTTCCTGGCCGTCAATCCCGGCTTGGCCACTGTTTGGGACGATTCACCTGCTTTCGACCACGACCGTTTTCGCTTAATATTGTCGTATGTGATCGATTTTTCGTCGCCGGTCACCGTCCGCTTCAAAAATGGATCGAGTTCGTTCCGCTTTCAGCAGCATATCGCAGACGTTGATTCGGTCCAGAAGGTTTTTTTGCGTCAAATCATGCGGCACCCAAACATCAAGCTTTTTTTTGTATCCGGCCTTCTGCAGATGGTTTAAAATGGTTCGGTGACTAACTGCCATCTCCTGGGCGATGTCACGAGATGTCATATGCCGGTCTAACTCGATGATTTCCATGATTCGATCGGTATTCGTCGTCACAGGTCTTCCGCCGGCTGGCTTATCCACGGTGTCGTTTTCACCGGCTCTGAATCGTCGAAACCATTCCTCCGCGGTTCGAAGTGATAGAGTACCATCCCCCGAAACACTATTAATCTCACGGAACGTTTCTCTAGCGGATTTGCCTTTAACGAAGGAAAACTTCAAAATAGCGCGAACTTCGGCGTTAGTGAACTCCATGTCTACACGTCTATAACTTTTGAACGCAGTATCCAAACTAATCATGCATAGCGTCGTTTTGTAGGTTATGTAAAGACCTTTCAAATGATGTATAGTGTTGCCCGATACGAGCTCTGTAACGCTTTGTACATAGCCGCGAAATTCAAAAGACAAAAAGGCGGAAGGGAGATATTTGACAACCTAATATATGATATTAAACCTTTGAATACAATTTATTCCACAGAACCCCGATAAAATATAACATACAGTAACACAACCCGAAGACGACTACCTCTTAGTTGTTATAATGGACAGAACTAAAATGTATAATTCATGCGACAATGCTACACGAGACATTCTCAGAATACTCCTTATACACTTCATAAACTGTACCATCATGATTAATGACTACAGTTGTGAAAGCAAGAACTACTACTCTTGGAATAGATTCAAACTTAACCCAGTAAACTATGTACCGGTCAACTATACCGAAGTAAATAGTTCAGCATCCGAACAAGGACTCGATGAGATCAAGTCGAAGAATTTAGATGACGTCGAACTTGTGCACACGAAGATCCATTATGGATGGGGTGGATCCCTCGGAACCGTATTTAACCTTCAGTCTAATCTCAGTTATATGCTGCTATTGTTTATATAAACGATTCTCTAAGAAAATTGCCGTTAAACGAGCAGACGGAACGACCGTCTACACTACTAAGTTTCAATGGCCGTCCTTAGTCTAAGAGGGGAGGAGTTATGTACACTGAGCTGGTGTCCACGTACCGACCCCAACGGACCTGTATCCGGTTTAGCTATAAATCATATATTTAACCTCTACCCTTACTAAAATTACCATTCAAAGCCTGCGATCATTAAAGATATCCTTTATCGATTATTAACATATTTTTTGTGAAACAATGGAATATGGAAAAGCAGCCCCCCTTCCGGGTGTATTGACAAAATTTGAAATATAAATTCTATAATTCTTCATCGTATCATTCAGTGTGACACATACTTATAATATATAAGTATGAATTGTTGTAACTTTGTTTACGAAACAATAAAAATTGTATTACTCACTTTCGTTATTTATTTTTTTTTTGTATGTTTAAATCACCAAACTTAACTTATCTGTACATGAACTGATAATAGAAATCGATTATACAAGCGGCATTTTCTTTTGCACGAACAAAACCTATATTTCGACTGTTGACTGATTTACAAATCGATGAAAATATTAGAAATATACCGGAAAGTTCTGTCCGACAATGTCATCTCTAGTTTCAAAAAGACGAGTCATTCTACAAAAAACGGTGTTCGACGTTGGATGGACGACTGGGATAGGAGTGTAGGTGTTGCAAGATAATACAATTATTAGTGCTATACGACTTTATTGCTAGATATATTCAATAATAAAACAATATATAGGTTATAAGCTGTATATAAATATAAACAAATCGTCTATGCCTGGGTCGTCTTAATATATTTACTGTTCACAACGTAATCGATAAAGAATGTTTACAAAGAGATGACGGTTACGTATGCGATACAATTATGTGAGTCGTGTTCCTCGGCAGTGGCATCGTTGTGTCCTGGAGGATTGTATCGTGTACACGAGACCGGTGCCTCGGATAGTCTTGTGAAATTACTGGCCGAGGTGATTGACCGACGCTACCGACTGATGTTGCGTAAGTAAAGTAAAACCAATTTATTACTATTAATATTATAAAGACAGTTACTTACAATGTGAGTTATAACTATTTCTAAGCTCTCTATTTTAAGATAATGTGCTTATATGTAATGTTAAATGTAATTAATGTTTTGTGATTGTTTTTGCTGTTTATGCATTATATTTTCGAAGAAAATTTTCAAAAAACCTGATGAGAGTTTGTTTTAAAACTAAAATTAAGACCAACTTAACTAGATATATGAATTCGATGTACATATATTGAATGCAAAAATCTTTAAAAAAACCTTATTCCTCGATTAGTCCGGTTTGAATTTCCCCACATAAATGTTTTGCTTTAAAAATGATTTACAGTAATTCTTAGATTAGTCCATTTGAATTTCCCCCCATACATGTTTTACTTCAAAAATGAATTACAGTAAATCCTCGATTAGTCCGGTTTGAATTTCCACACAAAAATGTTTTGCTTCAAAAACAAATTACAATATGTTTTAATTAAACGAATTACATTAATTTTTAATTATATTTAATTGCATTAAATACATAAATTCTCAAAACTTTCAAAATTTTGAAAAACTTAAAATAATGTATGTATGTATGTATGGTATGTATGTATGTATGCACGCACGCATGCATGCACGCACGTGCGCATGCACGCACGCACGCATGCACGCACGCATGCGTATGCACGCACGCACGCATGCACGCACGCGCATGCATGCACGTACGTACGTATGCACGTACATATGTATGTATGTATGTATATACGTATGTATGTATGTACGTACGTACGTATGTACGTATATATGTATGAACGTATGTACGTATGTATGCACGTATGTATGCACGTATGTATGCACGTATGTATGCACGTATGTATGGACGTATGTATGGACGTATGTATGGACGTATGTATGGACGTATGTATGGACGTATGTATGGACGTATGTATGGACGTATGTATGGACGTATGTATGCACGTATGTATGCACGTATGTATGCACGTATGTATGCACGTATGTATGCACGTATGTATGTACGTATGTATGTACGTATGTATGATGTATGTATGATCTATGTATGATGTATGTATGTATGTATGTATGTACGTACGTACATACGTATGTATGTACGTACGTACGTACGTATGTATGTACGTATGTATCTACGTATGTATATATGCATGTATGTATGTATGCATGTGTGTATGTATGTATGTATGTATGTATGTATGTATGTATGTATGTATGTATGTACGTATGTATATATGTATGTATGTATGTACGTACGTACATATGTATGTATGTATGTAAGTATGTACGTATGTATGAATGAATGTATGTATGTATGTATATATGTACGTATATACGTATGTATGCACGTATGTACGTACGCACGTATGTACGTATGTATGTACGTATGTATGTACGAATGTATGTACGTATGTATGTATGTATACACGTATGCACGTGCGTAAGTATGTATGTACGTACGTATGTATGAACGTATGTATATATGCATGTATGAATGTGTGTATGTATGTATGTATATATGTATGTACGTACGTACGTATGTATGTATGTACGTATGTATTTATGCACGTATGTATGTATGCACATATGTACGTACGTATGTATGCATGTACGTATGTATGTATGTGTAAATGTACGTATGTATGTATGTATGTATGCATATTCGTATGTATGTGTGTATGTATGTATGTATGTACGTACGTACGTATGTATGTATGCACGTATGTATGTATGTATGTATGAACGTATATATGTATGTACGTATGTATGTATGCATGTATGTATGAACGTATGTATGTATGAACGTATGTATGTATGTCTGTATGTAGGTATGTACGTATGCACGTAAGTATGTATTTACGTAAGTACGTATGTATGTATGTACGTATATAATTAGGTATGTATGTATGTTTATACGTTTGTACGTATGTCGCGTGCTGGGTGTTTTGTGTGTTTGCGTGTAAAATAAAAATAATATAATCATACTGTATGATACAAGTGTATATTCAAATTAATACTTATTACCGGTGAAAATATTACAGAGCCACGAACAATGGACTGATAAACAAGAGACCATCAATTATTAATGAGCAAAAGGCAACAATCCAAAAAGGATTTTACAATTATACATCAATCTTAATACATATATATATATATATATGAATTCGATGTATATATATTGAATGCAATAACCAAAAAGCATTATAATTATCCTGTACGATACAGGTGTGTAACAAAAACAATACTTATATTGTTGCACCTAAAAAGTTCAAAGAGCCACTAACCAATGAATCCAAAAACCATGGACCGATGAAACAAGAGATCGACAATGAAGGAACCAAACGATCTATGAAACAATGGACCACCGACCCCAGTTAATGACTTCAAGCTCGGAGGAATACTCTGAAAAAAAGGTATTTTTTAAAAACCATATAAATTCAATGGAAGAAAACGTTAAAAAATTTATTCAAATATAGATTTTTGGAATAAAAATAAACTTACATTGTTACTGGCAAACAATCTTGGAATGAAACTTGTCAGAAATGAAATGACAGAACGGATCGACGAAATCGTAAATGACTACTACACGTTCTTCAAGATATCTGAAACATTTGTTATTACATACATTGAATGTGTATTTAAGATTTCAATTGTAAAATGATTAATAAATATTATGACTGCAATACAGTAATTATAAGTTTATATTGTTACCGATAACCTAACTTTCACAGCCAAATGAAGTCATTGAAAGTGACAAGATATAGGCACGATTGACAAACACGAAAAAATATTTGTGACTATAAATTTCAACGCACACACATAAGTGTGTGTACATGTGCACACATCATACACACATGCATATATATATATATATATATTTGTGTATAACAATTAAAAAAAATTACCTTACATTGTCACTGACGTCAATCTTGAGATGAAATTAGATTTTCTATTTATTAATTGATGCGGATCGAATAACAATACTGATAATAACGCATCATAAATATTTACTGATTTATACTTGTTTATTTTATACAACAATACATTCTATTGTTTTTGTTTACATTTCTCCACATATCTGCTAAATATTTCCACGCACTCTATTTACGAAATTCCATCAGTCCGCCAAATACAAATGTACAAACTCAACATTCATATCTAATTATGATTTTTTGTTATAGAATTAGTAATTACTGTGGCATTATATAGTTCGTACATCATTAATTGTAATATTTTATTTGACTATAACTCGAAGAACATTTCGAAAGCAAATTCAAAACGATCATTATTCCATTGAAAATACTTTTGGTGTTAATTTTTCTAAGTTGGTAAATAGCCTCGTATTTTACAAATTTTTTGACGTACGACTAAATGTCAAACAGTTTATTTGTAAAAGTATTTTTGGAACATGATGGGACAAAAACGACATTGATTACACGTTATTGAAATTTATTGTCATAATTTAAGTGATCTTTCTTTAGTAGTAAGCCTATTTCTAATAGAAATAAAAAATATGTATCTAAGGTTATGTTCTACGTATATTTTTATTATGCCGTTGTGAAATTTGGGCATTGTGTTTTATTTATTTACATTTAATGGAAAATCTTTGAAATTGAAACATGTCAATGAATTTATGTACAGAAAATCCTTACGATAATGGTTTATTATTCGCTGGCTTTAACCGAGATCGAGTTAAAAAAAATACAATTGAATAGTTAATATCCACATTTTTTAACAGGATGTTTTACTTGTGCAACTGAATCGGGTTTTCGAGTATATAACTGTGATCCTTTAAAAGAAAAAGAACAACAGGATTTTCCTGACGGTTGTTTAAGCTACGTTGAAATGCTTTTTCGTCGTAACTACTCAGCTCTTGTCGGTGGAAGTAAAAGATCAGTTTATCCTCCTAACGGAGTCATTATTCGGGATGATTTAAAAAAGCAACCGACAATATCGTTAGAATTTTCTACTCCTGGTAAAGCAGTACGATTGAAAAGAGACAGAATCGTTGTCGTTCTAGGTTTATTTAACTTTCAGGATTTCTTTTAAAAAAATAATTTCAAATTGATACTTTAGTCAGTTATTTAAATTGATTTTTTATTTACAGAAGGTGTTATTAAAGTATATACATTCACTTCTCAACGATTACACATTTTTGAAACAAGTCCAAATCCGAAAGGTCTTCGTGCACTTTGTCCTAACAGTAGTAATAATTCACTTTTGGCATTTCCCGGTTGAAAAGCATGTCGTGCGGGTTAATAGAAATTCAATAGCATATATTTTCATTTCTCATGAAAAATCATAATCTAAATGAAATCAACACATTTCATTTTCCATTTTGAGATTTTGAAGTAATATTTATTGAAATGTTTTGATAATATCTATCTATCTATCTATATATATATTATAAGTTACTCTTCACATTATTTTTGGACTAATTAAAAGTAAATTGTAAATAAATATATGAAGATAAAGAAAAATAATCAGTTTGCCATCAGATTCTGATGATAGTGACCAACAAACTGAAACTGCTGTTGATAGAACTATGTGGAAAAAGATCAAACATAAATCTACTCCGTTTCTAAGAAGACCACAGCGTAGAACCACTTTCAAAGGAGTTAGCGGTCCTACAGCATATGCAAAAAGAAACATAATCGGAGGTAAAGTTAGTAGCACCTTTTTGATAATCAATAGAATTATTACAAACTATATCAAGACATGCATAGAATTTAAGGTTTCTCAAGTTCTTGGAAAGAAATGGATTCTATCACGAGAAAAACCGAACGCATTCTTCGTGATTTTATATGCACGTGGATCTCATGAAGTCAAAAACTTAAAATTTCTTTCTTATGGTTTAGGTAATGGGGAACTGAATTTTCTTAAAAAAACTATGAGTGAAAAATATTTCACGGATATTTTACGATTTATCCGTTTCGATAAAAAAATGATCGAAGTCGACGGCTAGGAAACGATAAATTTACCTTAACCCTCAAACGTTTGAAATACTTTCATTGAAAGTAGTCAAAGTTGTTATGATTAGGACAAAATATTATTATCGATGAGAAATTATTTCTAACTAAAACCAGATGCAAATTCAGTCAGTATAACACATTCTCTAACACACACACTCCCTCACACACAACCTCTTACACACACAACCTCTTACACACACAACCTCTTACACACACAACCTCTTACACACACAACCTCTTACACACACAACCTCTTACACACACAACCTCTTACACACACAACCTCTTACACACACAACCTCTTACACACACAACCTCTTACACACACAACCTCTTACACACTTACACACACAACCTCTTACACACACAACCTCTTACACACACAACCTCTTACACACACACTCTTACGACACACTATTGATGTGGAAACCTTATTTTTGAACGGAAATCTTGAAGAAGAAATATACGTCAATCACCCAAAAACTTTCCTAAACAAGCAACATCCAAATAAAGTGTTAAGGTTACATAAGGTACTCTACGGTTTGAAACAAGCCTCTAGAAAGTTGAACCAGAAATTAACTCGGTTATTACTGAGACTAAATTTCAAACAATGTAAATCCGACCAGTGCGTGTTTACATTCAAAAATGAGAAAGAACAGCTCTTTCTAGTAGTATATGTAGACGACGAAATAGTCATAACTTCGTCTGTAAAGCTCAAGGACGAGCTATTAAGATTACTAAGAATTCAACTCGAGATAAAGAAACTCGGAACGTTTCAATTCTTTTCGAACATAGAAGTGTCAAACGACAATGAGAACAGCATCGTGTATTTAAACCGAACAAGCTACGTTAAACAAATTCTACGAAGATTCAATATGTCAAATCGTAATTCAGCGATTACACCGTTAAATGAAAATCAGAAGCTGAGTGAAAAACAAAAATATTCAGATACATGCAACAGTTCAGAATCAAGTGATTTTCCATATCGGGAGGCAGGGGGGGGGCACAATTTTGTACATAAGCCAAACAGCAAGGTCAGATATATGTTATGCAGCGTGCATTCTCAGTATGTATAACCGAAATCCGTCTAAAATATATATCGAAGCTATAAAAAGAGTACTCATATATTTACAAGGAACAAGCTCAGTAAGTATACAGTTCAGTCGAAAGGAAAAGTCATCTATAATTGTTTACTGCGACTCCGATCGAGCAAATGACAAATTCAACAGGAAGTCAATGTCTGGATACGTGTTTTACTTCAAGGGAGCGCCTATCTCCCGTAGTACAAGAAAACGGAAAACCACAGTCTTATCGATGCAAATCGATTTTGAAAATTCCTCTCGGCCACATAAATCTTTTTTTTTAAATAAAATATGGATTCAATAGTAAATGTTATGCCCTTTCGAATGCCATTAACGAAAATTATTTATCTTCACTATTTTCTTTTTGTAATTCGAAATTATGTGCGAATATGCATGAATCGACTGTATCAAATATAAACGTCAATTTTGAAAATTCCCCCCAGCCACACAAATCTTAATATAGAAATCTTATCTCTATATAGAAATCTTAATATAGAACAAATCTTAAAATAGAAAATAAAATATGACTATGATAGTAAATTATATGCTCTTTCGATTGCCGTAAACGAATTGTTTCTACCTATGATAGTTTTCTTGTAATTTTCAATTATTTGTAAACATACGTGTTCAATCATATCAAATATAAAGGTAAATTTTAAAAATTCTTCACGGCTACACAATTTTTTTAAAATAATCAACAATATATAATTTTAATAGTAAATTTTATGCCCTTTCGAATGGCATGAATCAAAATTTTCAATTTCAAATGGTTTCCTTGGAATTACGATTTTTTTTCGACCATACGTAATCGCATTAACAAATTATTGAGTCAAATGTAAAAATTCCCCAGGACCGTACTGACAATTTTAAAAAAATGAACCAAATAGTTCTTAATATAAAATTTTACGCCCTTTCTAATGCCGCAAACCAAAATTATTTATCTTTACTATTTTTCTTGTAATTTAAAATTATTCACGACTAGGCATAAATCGACTATATAAAATATAAAGGTCAATTTTGAAAATTCCCCCTAGCCACATAAGTATTCCCAAATAAAAAATAAAATATATTTTTAATAGTAAATTTTATGCTCTTTTGAATGGCGTAAACCAAAAGTTCCAATTTCGAATGGTTGTCCTGGAATTATGATATTTCTTCGACCATGCATAATCACATATACAAATTGTTGAGTCAAATGCAAAAATTCCCCAGGACCGTACTGACAATTTTTAAAAAATGAACTGAATGGTCATTAATAGAAAATTTTATGCCCTTTCTAATTCCGTAATTAAAAATTAATTATCTAAACTATTTTTCTTGCAATTTAAAAATATTTTCAACCATGCTGAATCAACTATATCAAATATAAAGATCAATTTTGAAAATTCCCCTGGCCACACAAATCATTTTAAATAAAAAAAATATTTATTAAATACTATGATATATTTATAATAATATTTTATTTAATATTATTTATTATTACAAAAATATGTTTATTTAATATTATATTATATTTTATTTAATATTATATAATATTTAAATAAAAATAAAGATTTCAATTTTAAAATGATCAAGAAATATTACGATTGTAAAATACAGTAATTAGAAATTGATACTGTTAGCGATAATCAAACTTTTACAGTCTTGAAGTTATTGAAAGTGACAAGATATGAACACGATTGCAAACAGAAAAATATATTTGTGATTATAAATCTCAACACACACACACGCACAGTGTGTATATATATACATACATTTATATATATATAAATATATATATATAAATATATATATATATATATATATATATATATATATATATATATATATATATATATATATATATATATATATATATATATATATATATATAATTTTTTTTGAAAATTTTCAGAATCGAAAATCGATGATCAATAATCGATGATCGAAAATAGAATATGGATCTATCCCTAATTTTGAAAAAAAAATTAATTTTGAAAATTTTACAAATTTTGAAAAATTTTTTGGAAATTTTGAGTTTTTTTAAAAAAAATTCAGAATTGAAATTCAAAGATCAAAAATCGATAATCGAAGATCGATAATTGAATATGAAATCTATCCCTAATTTTGAAAACAAATTTTGAAAAATTTGAAAATTTTTTTTGAAAATTTAAAAACTTTTTAAATTTTTTTCGAAAATATTAAAAAAAAAATTTTTAATTTTTGAAAATTTTGAACAATTTTTAGGTAATTTTGAAAAAATTTTTGAAAATTTTCAGAATAGAAAGTCGTAGATCAAAAATCGATAATCGAAGATCGATAATAGAATATGGAATCTATCCCTAATTTTGAAAAATTTTTTATTGAAATTTTTTTAAAATTTTTGAAACTTGAAAAATTTTTTTTGGAAATTTGGAAAAAAAATTTTTGACAATTTGGAAAATTTGGAACATTTTATTTGAAAATTTTTTGAAAATTAAAAATTTTTTCTAAATTTTTGAAAATTTTGAAAATTTGTTTTGGTAAAATTTAAAAACAATTTTTTGAAAATTTTTGAAAATTTAAAAAAAAAAAATTTTTAAATTGTGAAATTTTTTTGAAAATAAGTTAAATTTTTCAACATTTTCAAAAAATTTAAAAATAAATTTTTCAAAATATGCAAAAAAATTTTTCAAAATTTTCAAAAATATTTTTCAATTGTCAAAAAAAACTTATTTAACATTTTGCGCAATGCCAGTCACCAGTAACTGATTGTGATTACACTTTGTGATTATTTGAGTTTGTGATTACACTTGCTATGAAAAAGGATGCTTAATTGTTACCTGCGCATGCGCGGTTTTAGCATGTTCTTCGTACGAAAAGATTTTTCTACCGGTATATATAATCAGTTTGTAACGAACTTAGAAACGTTTTGTACCTATTTTAGCAATGAATATAACAAATGTTCATGATTTGCCGAGCTTATGTAGAACATGTTTATCGCAACATAACAACGCTTCTGACATATTCAGTGGAAAATGTGTCAACGAAAAAACGTTCAGTGAAGTCTTAATGGAATACGCTTCGATACAAGTAAGTTGAAATAAAATAATCGCCAAATTAGCTGTCGAAAATCGTCGAAGTCGGTTATAAATTTACTTCTATTATGTTTGCTTTTTAATTTCTATTATTAATTGTCGCATAGAAAATTTACATTTGTTGTAATTTTTGTATGTTGTCTAATAACGATTTAAACTTGCACGCTTCTTAATTCACTTTATCTATTGATGTGCATTTATGTGTTTATGATGTCATTGTCAAAGCGCTGTATTTAAATCTCTCTCTCTCTCTCTCTCTCTCTCTCTCTCTCTCTCTCTCTCTCTCTCTCTCTCTCTCTCTCTCTCTCTCTCTCTCTCTCTCTCTCTCTCTCTCTCTCTCTCTCTCTCTCTCTCTCTCTCTCTCTCTCTCTCTCTCTCTCTCTCTCTCTCTCTATATATATATATATATATATATATATATATATATATATATATATATATGTATATATATGTATATATATATATATAGGTTGGCAAATATCTCCCTTCCGCTTTTTTTGCTTTTTATTCAATGCTTTTTTTGTTTTTTTGTACATAGCCGCGAAATTCAAAAGACAAAAAGGCGGAAGGGAGATATTTGCCAACCTAATATATATATATATGTATGTATGTATGTGTGTTTGTGTCTATATGTGTGTGTGTCTCTCTCTGTGTGTGTGTGTGTGTGTATTTTTGTGTGTATGTATATATATATATATATATATATATATATATATATATATATATATATATATATATATATATATATATATATATATATGAGGGCAATTGAGAATAAATAATAGTAGGCAAATAACTGTATGTCTAACCCTTCAGTCGCATTTGGGATATCCTATACACGTGTTGTGGACGTTTCCTTGTTTTCACTGAAGTGTTTATATGTAATCAAGACATTCGTCATGAAATGTGTATCATCCAATCATTTTTACGTCTGTGTCTCACTTTTTATCTTAATCATCTTTGTTACCATTCACGATTCACTAGCTAGAACTAATGACTCTCGTTCAGTAGATTACCATTGGGAGTTGCCATAAAATGGAGATACAAACATATGTATATTTCGAACGAATGATCCATGTGTCCTTATTTATTAGTTTGTTTAGGAAAATCTATAGGAATCTTTAATTCATAATGATCGTTACTTTGTGTTTTTTACGTTGTTCATCGTCTAGCATTGTTCTTTTACCCTTTAGGGACATTTCTCTTTTAAAACATAAAAAATCACTTTAGCTACAGTTCACTGTTTCTCTCTCTGAAGAGGCTGTTGGAAAAGAGTGAAACCACTTATTCTTATGATCACTACTAGATTGTAGATCCTCGTATACGATAACAGAGTGTACAGCGAGTATGTGAGGTTGAATGACTTGAGAGAGGCTATAGGAAAAGCATCTCAAACTTCACATAACTTATCATCATCGACAACATCCTTTTTGTATCCACTGCTGGATTAGGACTTCTATGAAAACTTTCGTTTCTAGTCCATTCCGACGAATTTCCATTTATCCCTTTTCTATATATCCATGGTCTTCTAAATACTTTACGGTGGTTTTTGTTAGATGATAATTGTTGTTCACGGCGATTTTTATGATATCGAAATCAGTCGATTAAAGAATTTGCATTAAATTTTGTGTTAAGAACCAAATAAACTTCACGCAAACGTTGGAATTGTTAAGAAAAGCATACCCCGAGGATTTACTATCGCGAACAAGAGTGGCATAAGGTGTTCAAAGAGGGCCGTGAAGTTTCCGATGATGAACTACAATCTGGACGTTCATCGACATCAACTGACGATGAACACGCAGCTTTGGGATGTCGTAAATCTGTATATAATTAAAAACTTGGGTCACACAACAAAATATTAAAATATTACCATACATAAAATGAAATTAAAAACATATTATCTGCCTCTAAATCTAGCAGATTTAGGTGTAAATATGTGCAAGTCTCACGAAAACTGCAAATTTCCTTTTAACCTATAATGATGGTGATCATCTTCAATTATAAAAATGCGTGACTGAACACTGGATTGATTTATATACTACTAATTTAAATAACTGCTGTATTGAAATAATAAAATAAAACTTTTAAATAACGAAATTATTTTAGATAAGTAGGGGTATCCAATAAAAATATCAGAACTTTGACAGCTGGTGGCAGCCCTGTTTGAATTCTTTTTAACTCATTTTGACGTTTTAACTCCAGTATCGTGGAATCAATTAATTATCACGGGACGTTTAATTTCAACAGCGCTCGAAAAATTGTAAAAACTCATCGTGCGTTTCGTGAAATTTACGGTTGACACTAAATGAAGAAAATTGCAGAATTTGGAGTGAACGTAATCCACAAGTCATTGAACAAACACCACTGTGTGCATAAAAGTAACTGTCCGATGTACATTACATGCTGGTGGTATCGTCGAGCCATATTTTTTTCAAAATGAAGCCGGTGATCACGTTACAATAAATGAAGTACCTCATCGAACCACGATTAATGATATTTTTCCAAAAATGATTGAAAATGGTTATCACGATATGTGGTTTCAACAGGACGGTGCTACGTGCTAAAATATAGACTGGAAACTATAGACTTAGTGAAACAAAACATGAATGAGTCCTTTATTTCACGAAATGGTGTTACCGATTGGCCACAAAAATCATGTGATCTAACCCCATTCTATTATTTTCATGGGTGATGTTAAATCATTGTTTTATGCTGATAAACTATAAACAACAGAAGCATTAGAAACGAACACTGAATTTGTAATTCATGGAATTGGACCACAATTATGTGAAAAAGTGACTAAAAGTTGAACTAAACGAATGCACTGTGTCGAGCAAAGTCGTGGTGGTCTTACGAGTGAAATTGTGTTCCATCATTAATGTCACAGAATATGCTTAAAAATAAAATAATGAGTAACTAATTAATTGAATATTTTTTGTTTTATTCCCATTTGAACTTCTGAAGCGCTAATTGGAATCCGTATATTTGAGTCTTTCTTAAATTTCTTAACCATTGCTGTTTTCATGTTCACAGCTGTAACTGTACACACATGAATACATACTTGTAATAGAAAAACACTAATACGATAATAATAAAGTAATGTTATTTTTAGGTTTGTAAGAATGAAAGATTATCGCTGTTCGTCTGCCATTCATGTGCTGAGTATTTGAAGACGTTCGCTGTTTTCCGCAATAAATGTATCGAAACAGAGTCTGCATTATGTGATTTCCTTCGAGATTCGCGCTTCGACATAGAAGTAAAAAAGGAACCGGGAAATAATGTAACAGACATCGATAAAGATTGTAGTTTTTCCATGCAGGAAAAAATATCTTTTCGACGATGTTTACGAACCGATATCGATTCGTGCGCAAAAAACGTCGATGAACCGAACATCGTAAAAGTTAAAATCGAAGTAGACGATGAAGAAACTAATGACGAGAGAACGCAGTCATGTTTTTCTACATCGTACGAGAGAGGATCGGATGAAAATCTCAGAACGTATTTTTCTTTACAAGAATCGATCGATATCAAAGAGGACATCGAGGATTTTGTCGACGATGAGAACACGACGTCGGAAGTACCGAACGACGCAAGAGAGACACGCGCGACGGATTCGGACAACTGGGAAGATCAGTCATTAGAAAGTAGAAGAATTCGTTCAGGTCACGATTCGTTCACTTGCGACTCGTGCAATGGGTCGTTCGCGACGAAGACACGTCTCGACGTACATTTAAAAATACACTGCGAAGGAAAAGAAGATCTCGGCGCGACGAAGTCGTACCATCGACGAACGACTAAGAACGTCGACGTCTCCGATAGACCGTTTCCATGCGATCGATGCAAAATGTCGTTCTTGATGAGACATCAGTTACACAAACATATGTACCTCCATACTGGCGAGAAGCCGTTCAAGTGTGACACGTGCGTCAAGTCGTTCTGTAGTAAACAAAATTTAGACCTACACTCCTACATGCATTCCAAAATAAAGAGACCGTTCGCGTGCGATCTGTGCACGAAATCGTTCTTCACCACCGAGCGTCTGGCCGCGCACAAGATCGTGCACCTCGGCAAAAAACCGTTTAAATGCAACGAATGCGATAAGTCGTTTTCGTGCAACACATTTTTGGTCCGGCATATGAGAGTTCACACGGGTGAAAAACCTTTCAAGTGCGATGAATGCGAAAAGTTGTTTTCGTTCATTTCGAATCTAGTCCGGCATAAGAGAATTCACACGGGTGAAAAACCTTTCAAGTGCAACGAATGCGAAAAGTCGTTTTCGTGCAACAGAGTTTTGGTCCGGCATATAAGAGTTCACACGGGTGAAAAACCATTCAAGTGCGACACGTGCGGTATGTCGTTTGCTCAGAAAAATACATTAGACCGACACTCCTACATGCATTCCAAAAAAAAGAGACCGTTCGCGTGCGATCTGTGCACGAAATCGTTCTTCACCACCAAGCGTCTGGCCGCGCACAAGAACGTGCACCTCAGCAAAAAACCGTTTAAATGCAACGAATGCGAAAAGTTGTTTTCGTACAACTCGATTTTGGTCAAGCATAAGAGAGTTCACACGGGTGAAAAACCGTTCAAGTGCGACACGTGCGGTATATCGTTTGCTCGGAAATATACATTAAACCTACACTCCTACATGCATTCCAAAAAAAAGAGACCGTTCGCGTGCGATCTGTGCACGAAATCGTTCTTCACCACCGAGCTTCTGGCCGCGCACAAGAACGTGCACCTCGGCAAAAAACCGTTTAAATGCAACGAATGCGAAAAGTCATTTTCGTCCAAACCAAATCTGGGTCAGCATAAGAAAGTTCACACGGGTAAAAAAACCGTTTAAGTACGACACGTGCGGCATGTCGTTCAATAATAAAAGTAGTTTAGACCATCACTCCTACGTGCATTCCAAAAAAAAAAGACCGTTCGCATGCGATCTGTGCACGAAATCGTTCTTCAGCACCGAGCGTCTGGCTGCGCACAAGAACGTACACCTTGACAAACTACCGTTCAAGTGCGACATATTACAGCATCCAAAAGGGCATTAAATCGGCTATATCTTTAATGAGTTAAATCAAATTTATAAAAAGATTACGCCTTTTATAGCGTTTCAATTTTCGAAAAACAAATCCGACTCTGATATCAATTCGAGGTGGTTGATTTTTTGCCGGTTGTTCTCGAACCACTGGTACAAATAAAAAAATCTGTACAGCGTTCAAAAGAGCATTAAATAAATAATATTTTAAATTAGTTTCATTAAATTTGGAAAACGATTGCGTCTTTCATTTCGTTTTTTTATTAAATATTAATGAACATTTAACGCGAATAAGAGTGAGATGAAGTGATTTTTAATAATGTCAATTGAAATGAGATCGAGACACAACAATCGTTTAATTGTTTAAATATTAATTAATCAAGATGTCATTAAAGAAAAAAAAGGACTTAAACAAAATTATATTGTTGGAAATATTGGTAAGAATGAATATTCCTTTTAAAATGAATTAAAAGGATTTTATTTATCATATTATGTTATAATTAAACGTTAATTGCTATTGTACGTGAATTAGAGTGAGAAGAAATGATTTGCAGTAATGCCAATTGAAATGAGATCGAGATATAACAGTCGTTTAATCGTTTAAATATTAAATGTCAAACTTTTTTCGTAAAAAAAACGATTTATATCGTTTCAAACCACAATCGGTTAATTAATATCGATCTGAAATTGAAAAAGAAGGTAATTAACACACTTACATCTTAAATAATTGTTTAATTTGTTATATTATTTATTATATCTTCTTTGTGTATAGAAACGCGATGGATTTATCGACAATAGTGTACGTTCGAGTGAGATCGAGATAACGATTTATCGTTCTGATTGTTTCAGCGTTATCAGTCGATGATTTGTGTCTCTCCAAATCGATTCAAGACAACACAATGTTTGTTATCGTTCCTGAATCGTATTTTTCGACACTTATTCGAAACAAACAGGCTATTGTTAACACTCGAATCGAATAAAAACACTCGGAATAATTTATTTATATATTTTTAAATAAATTACAATCTGTTTACACATGACTTATCGCTAATTGTTGAACCGAATCGATCACATTTTCGTCAATTCATCAAGCGACATTTCGTGTAACGTCCTCCGTTGGATCTTGCCAGACGGCATGAATGGCATTTCGTAAGAAGACGATTCCACCGAGCAGCTGTTTGTTCGGATTCGTACGTTCTGAACAAGAAGAAGGTTCATGTAATTCTGAAAATAAATACGGCCATTTTCACTAACCTTTCATGTACTGATGTACGTCTTCCTCGGTCATAGCCGATCCTCTTATCTTAACGATATAGGCTCTTGCCCTCGTGACATCCTCTTCGTGCGGCACGCCGATGACGGCCACATGTTCGATGACCCGTTTCTGTATCAGCACGTTTTCCATCTCGTCGGAGGGAGATATCTGTACCGTGGAAGAGAATGAACAAATGTCGAACGAGGAGTTTATCACATATCGACACTCGATTTACATGCCATCCTTTGCATTTGAATTGTTCTTCGATCCTGCCGATTGTGTAGAAACAGTTATCGTCGTCGTACTAATACAGATCGCCGGTATGTAACCACCAGTCACCTCATCGGTATCTTCTTGACTGTTGTAATAACCGGCGAAGACGCTGCCGCCACGGACGCACAGTTCGTCATGTTTGTTCGGGCGGCGATTGTTTCGTAATTCTCATCTTTAATGTCGTTGCTGGCGGGACGATAGCTAGGTGATTTTTCCTGTTCGACGATGGGAATTATTCTGGGGATTTTGCAGATTTGCAATAATCAAAGGTAAAGTGATGTTTTGATTTTTTTCATAAATGAAACTCTATCAGCGTTCAAAATTATTTTATGTCAGTAAATTAACATACACTTTCATGTTCTACTTCTTATACATATGGCTAAAGTATGATATTTATCGAAGCATTTTCCTATATAGAGACCCGGTTAGCGAAGATGAACGACTTCCATCTTGAAGAACCGACGCTCGCCCGGCGTTGACGGCGAGCCCGTTTTTCGTGCGAGATTTCGAAGACGGCGCGTGAGAGTTTCAGGTGCTCCTCTACGGAGTCGTAGAACATGGCCGGGTCGTCTGCAAAGTCCGGATACCGTAGAAGGTTGTCCGTGTGGCGCTGGAACTCGTAAAGGCCGGTGGGCGGGGTTACAGCTGTTTTCGGAACATCCTCCGGGACGACTGAGATCTGGTGGTTAGGTCAGATCAGAGGATGCGTAGCGATTTATTAACTATCACTTCGCCGTCGTACGCGCTTCTCTTGGTAAGAACGATATTCGATCGCCCGACGTCTCGTTCCGATTGCACACGACGCAGGTCGACGCGTCGTCTTCGCGCCTACTCGTGATCGCTTTTCCGAGGCTACGTGCTCGTACGGGTTTGTCGACTCCGGACGATTCTCAAAATCTGATACCGGATCGTTCCGGAGGATCGGTGTCCGCTTACTGTGAAGCCGGTTCGCTTATAGTACAGGAATGTTTCTCTGCTGCCGGTACGGGCGATTTACAGTTCATCGATGGAATAGCGGATAAATACGAATATATGGACGTTTCAAAGAAGAACGTAGAAGAAGTGCCACTCGTTTGGAAATGTCGAACCACTGTTCGTTCTATCAAGATAACGATCCCAAACATAAGGCACATATTTATTGTCAGACTATGGTCATTGTACACGTGGGTCGTTTGATAAGTATGATGAAAAAGTAAGAAAAACTAAATTGAAAAAGTTCATTTAGTCAGTCGATTAAATTAAACAATAAATAACTTTACCGTACTTGTCAAACGACCTCGTATAATGTACCGCATGCGATGGAAATACCCTCACAATCATCCGACCTAAAGCCTATAGAAAATCTACGAGCAGAATTGGAAAAAAGAATTAGAAAATACGATTTCTCGAATAAAAGTAACTTAAAAACACGTCTGGAATCCGAGTGGCGTAACGGATAGTGGGCCTGCAGTTGCCCAAAAATTAGTGAAATCAAAAATCCAAAGCGATCATCAGAAGTGATCGAAAGGAAATGACCACCCTACAAAATATTAATATTCCAGGATTTTGTATTCTTTTGTCAGAAAGATAAATAATTATTTACATACGAGGGTCGTTTGGTAAGTACGGTAAATTTGTTTATTGTGTAATTTAATTGACTTTCTCAATTCAGTTATTCTTACTTTTTTACCACATTTATCAAACGGCTCTCGTATACTAGTACGAATACGAATGTTGAGTTATTTTTATTGAATTTGTTGTATTTTTTATTTTTATTACAAAAAAAATATATTTTAAATAGCATATTTTCTACAAACACTATTGTTAATATTGTTGTCCTACAACCTTAAAATATATTTCTCTATTTTTTTTAAAAAAAAATAAGTGGTATATTTTCAGCAATAAAGATTCAACTAGGTGGTGTGATGTACGAATACGAGTGGGAGCCCACTGTATATGTAAACAATCGTATCGAGCACCATTAATTGCACGAGGACATTTTGGCCTGCGTCGTACGAAAATGACTTGCGATACTTTCGCGACTTAGACCATTCGTTTCGAGAGATTCCGTTCGACAACACTGAAAGAGAATCGTCGCACATTCAACAATGTTTTCTATTTACGATTTCGTTCGGACTAAGTATACTGAATCGTACTTTTTTAAAGCTCCTTATAGGAGCTTTACTCTCGCCATTATCGTTTGGATGCATCTTAGATCGGTAATGCACATGAATACATGTAGAGATGCACTCTGGTATGAAGTGTTGGTATAATTTAAACAAGATAAGCGTGTGATAACGAAAGTATTTCACTCGCTTCCAGTCAGGTAGGAACGTTTGAGATGAAATATGCATCGTCGAACAGTATTAATTGCTCGTACCTTATTTTCCTAGTATAATCGACCTGTTTCGGAAGTGTAAATTATAGAAAATCGTACATATTCCAAATTTGTACATCTTCGGAATTTGTTATACTTATTTACTGTAACTTTTTGTGCGTGCTGACAAATGGAGGACCGTCTAGATCGTGCCGGATCCGTCGAGACGGTCGACTCGGACGATGAAACGAGGCCCCACGCGTGCGATCGTTGCGACAAACGGTTCAAGCTGAAAAGCCAACTTCGGACGCACGTCGCAACCCATTCTAGACAGGCGAAGTCGCCTTACAAATGTAGGACTTGCTCGCAGACGTTCACAAAAAACGTCATCTCGAGCAGCACGCGAACAGTCACAGACGTTTCCGATGCGCCGCGTGCGGGAAGTCGTACCGGACGAAACTGTCGCTCTCCGCGCACTCGTCGATCCACACCGAGTCACACCGGTACGTGTGCGAGATTTGCGAGAAAGCGCTAGCTCGTCGAAGGGCGATTTCAACCGCCACATGACGAGGCACGCGGACGATAGGCCGTACGAGTGCGAACGTTGCGAGAAAACGTTCTCGTCGATCCACGACCTCAAAAACCATATCGGAACGCACGAGAGGCCGTACGAATGTGCCGTCTGCCTCGAAACGTTTTCGTGGAAGAGCACGCTCGACATCCGTTTGAAAATCCACACCGGGATCGAGGACTACGAGTGCGACTTTTGCGGTATGATGTTCTCGATTAAACCGTACCTGAAGCGACATCTCGGTATACACACCGGCGAACGTCCGTACATTTGCGACCGTGCGTTCCGGACGAAGCGTGAACTCGACGATCACGTGCGCGTGCACGGCGGCGATCGGACGTTCACGTGCCGCTTGTGCGACCGCGCCTTCTCGCTGAAGCGGAACCTACGGAGACACGTCGAGACGCACTCCACCGAAAGGCCTTACGCTTGCGAGTTTTGCCCGAAGACGTACGCGCTGAACGGCTACCTCACGATTCACACGAGGGTACGTACGGGTGAGAGACCGTACGAATGCGGCACGTGCGGGAAATCGTTCACAATGAAGACCGCGCTCGACAGACACGCTAAGGACCACACGCGCGGAACGCCTTTCGAATGTAAATATCGTAAGAAAACGTATACGCAGAAGAGCACGCTCGACCGTCATTCAAAAGTCTGCACCGAAACCGGCGAGTACGCGTGCGACTTTGCAGCGGTACATTCTTCATCGAGCGTGACCTGCAGGAGCATCTCCGTACACGTACCGACGAACGAAGGCGTTCTCTGCGAAGAACTACCGGGAGGACCACGTGAGAACGCACACAGGAGAGCACGCTCATCGGTCGTTCAAAGATTCACAATCGTGCAGGACGTTAAATAAACATGTGGCAATAAAGTATTTTGTGCATTCGATTCCTAAGATGTCTCGCCCGTAAATTGTTAATTTTTACAGATCGAATTACAATTACTTCCGATATTTTCATACGTAATCTTTTAGACGTTCGATCGAGGCCTAATTTAACTGACGAGAATGTTGAACGGCATTAATTGCTCGTAACTTGTTTCCTCTATGAAAGACAATCGACCTGTCTCGGGATGTGGGAATTACATAAAAATGAACTGTGATATTTGGTGTATATATATTTTTTTCTATACAATACAGTTTATAAATAAATGATATTTCTATTTGATTTTCTAATAGAGTCATCGGCGTGCTCTCGGCCCTATATTCCAAATTTTCAAAGTTTTCCTTCAGATGAGTTTGGAAAAGAACATCTTGTTATATTTCCTATAACTTTATCTCTGTCTGACCTGTGTAAGTTGTATATGACTCTCGCGGTTTTCTATAAGGCGCCTCCTCACGATTCAAGTTTAATTGACCGATTTTAGTTGATCAGCAGAAGTTGAACGGGTCAAACTTTTCTTGATCAACTCTATTAAAACAAATGTTCTCACTATAGATTTCTTTCAACTTTTATTGATCAATTGAAATCAATCAATTAAATTTTGAATCATGAGGATGCGCCTTTACGATCGTTCCTGCCAGAGCGGCCATCTTAATTTTTTGACAATCATTTTTTAGGTTACGCGGTTTTATTTTGATGTATGTAATTATTTTCAGCTTTCACTTGATTATACTTCTTATTTATCTACTTTATCCTCGACCGATAGAAGTTAAGGGCTTCATGAAAATATACAGTACGTGTACGTCGATTTCGACACGGCTACCCGAAAAATATAACATTTCGTGTACATATTTATTCTCTTCTATACAATACAGTTTATAAATAAATGATTTCTATTTGATTTCCTAACCGGATCGCAGCACGCTTTTCACTCGTACTAGCTCCGACGGTCCTGGCCCCCGTGCGTCCTCTTCGTATGTCCGGCGAGATCGAACCCGCTCCGAAACGCATCGCCGCAGACCGGCCGTCCGTACGCTCTCTCGTCCGAGTGCGTTTCCGAATCGAACTTCCGTTTGAACGCCTTCCCGCAAACCGTACACCGGCTCTCGTTCGAGTGCGTCTCGGCGTGCCTCGTCGACCCGGCCGACCGAGCGAACGCCCGTCCGCACACCTCGCACCTATACCTCATCTCTGCGGCGTGTATCTGCGAACGGATCGACAGCGACGAAGACCTGACGAACGCTTTCCCGCACACGTACGGCCTCTCGCGTTAGAAGCGGGCAGAACTGCACGAGACGGCGGGAGTATCCCTACAGTTCGACCGTCGATAACTACGACAAGATACACACGCTCATGCGAGTCGATTCATTAGACGCACTCACGTTTGAACAATATGGCGTGACTGTTGTTCCATAATTTGCGGAAAGCGCCTCCTATCTGTAATCCTGAAAAGAATACGATCGATGAAACCCTGAAAACATTTCATCGAGCGTAACCACCCTGAACACATATTTCGACCGTCGACTGATTTATATAATGTTGAAAATATCAGAGATCTGGCGGAAAGTTCTGTCCGAAAAGGTGATCTCTAGTTTCAGAGACGAGTCATTCTACAGAAATGGAATTCACAAATTGCCATCACGTTGAATTGAAAATGTATTATTTTCTTTTTCATTTCAAAAACGGACAGAACTTTCCGATAGACGTGGTACGTACCCTCTCCTGTTTGCCATTTTCACAAAAAAAAAGTCCAGAAATATATAAAAAAAAACAATATATTTTTTTTAAAAAAGTACACAATCAAAACACTAAACAAATTGTCAACAAAACACAGGATAAAAACCACAAACGAAAAAAAACAAATTGATTCAATCAAACATCAATTAATCCGATGACAGCAACTCGATGAATATCGATAACACAAAAGATGCAAAAGACGAAACCCTGAAAACATTTCATCGAGCGTGAACGTACGTATCGAGCGACGGCGACATCACAACTTACGGTACTGCGGACCACGCAGGCGAGCTGGTCGATCGTGAATTAATTCCACGATCGCTCGGTCTTCCTCTCGACTAAACCGTCGTCACGACCGGCGTCTCAGGCGATGACAAGTGCGTCGTCACGTGCGGCATCTCGGGCGGCGTCACGTGTAGTATGGGTGGGAGGAACAGGTTTGTGGGAAGAGCAAGAGGGGCGGGATGAGCGGCACAGGCGTGGGCACAAGCAGCAGTACGGGTAGCACGTGCGGAAGGAGCGGGAGGGACAGGAGAGAGGGCAGGAGCGACCCCGCGGTTCTCCGGTCGATAACTACGACAAGATAAACACGTAATCGCACTGACGCGAGCTGATTTATTAGACGCACTCACCTCTGGACGATGCGCCTGATCATCGGATATGCCGAGGAACCGCCTCCTGTCCAGAAGACCCGGAACAATTAACCTGAAGCAATTCCATGACGGACACAATTCCATGCTCACTCCGAGTCCTGAAAACATTACCGAGCGTGACTGTACGTATCGAGCGACGGCGGTATCACAACTTACGGTACTCCGGACCAACTCTTCCCAGTCGCGCTGACCACGCAAGCGAGCTGGTCGATCGCGGATGAACTCCACGATCGCTCGGTCCTCCTCTTGGGTAAAACGTCGCCTAAAGAGACAATGGTCGGCCGTTAAAATCATGCGACGGGATTCATACGAGAAGACAACGATTGCAAGATCGTGTTCGTTATGAGAAAATGTATCGTTCGTGATAAATATTCAATGATAAATGAATATAAATAAATAAATTATAAACAAATTCAATGATAAATAAAGATCAGTAATTGCATTTACGTGCACACATGGCATCGTTCAATGATAAATATATATAAATAAATTCGACGATAAATAACGGTAAATAATTACATATACGAGCACAAGGCATCTTACAGAACGTTTCGTCTATATTATATTACATCGCACATACAAGTGACAAGGATATAGGCACGATTGACAAACACGAAAAAATATTTGTGACTATATATTTCAACACACACACATAAGTGTGTATACATATCCACACATCATACACACATGCTATATATATATATATATATATATATATATATATATATATATATATATATTATGTGTGTGTGTGAGTGTGTATAACAATTAAAAAATAACCTTACATTGTCACTGACGACAATCTTGAGATGAAATTAGATTTTCTATATATTAATTGATGTGGATCGAATAATAATATTGATAATAACACATCATCAATATTTATTGATTTTTACATACTTGTTTATTTTAAATAACAATACGCTTTTTGTTTACACTGCAAACCATTCTATTGTTTTTGTTTACATTTTACCAAATATGTACATACTACTAAATATCTCCACGCACTCTATTTACACAGATGGAAACCCCATCAGTCCGCCAAATACAAATGTGCAATATCCAACATTCATATCTAATTATAATTTTCTGTTATAGAATTAGTAATTACTGTGACATTATATAGTTCATACATCATTAATTGTAATAATATTTTATTTCACTATAACTCGAAGAACATTTCGAAAGCAAATTCAAAACGATCATTATTCCATTGAAAATACTTTTGGTGTTAATTTTTCTAAGCTGGTAAATAGCCGCGTATTTTACAAATTGTTTTGACGTACGACTAAATGTCAAACAGCTTATTTGTAAAAGTATTTTTGGAACATGATGGGGCAAAAACGACATTGATTACACGTTATTGAAATTTATTGTCATAATTTAAGTGATCTTTCGTTAGTAGTAAGCCTATTTCTAAAAGAAATAAAAAATATGTATCTAAGGTTATGTTCTACGTATTTTTTTATTATGCCGTTGTGAAATTTGGGCATTGTGTTTTATTTATTTACATTTAATGAAAAATCTTTGTAATCGAAACATGTCAATGAGTTTATGTACAGAAAATCCTTACGATAATGGTTTATTATTCGCTGGCTTTAACCAAGATCGAGTTGAAAAAAAATACAACAGAATAGTTAATATCCACATTTTTTAACAGGATGTTTTACTTGTGCGACTGAAATGGGTTTTCGAGTACATAACTGTGATCCTTATAATAATATTTTATTTAATATTATTTATTATTATAAAAATATATTTATTTAATATTATATAATATTTAAATAAAAAATGAAGATTTCAATTGTAAAATGATCAATAAATATTACGACTGTAATACAGTAACTAGAAATTTATACTGTTAGCGATAACCAAACTTTTACAGTCTTGAAGTTATTGAAAGTGACAAATATGAACACGATTGCAAGCAGAAAAATATATTTGTGATTATAAATCTCAACACACACACACGCAGTGTGTATACATATACATACATTTATATATATATATATATATATATATATACATACATGTAATAATTGTTAGATTTTTCATATATTGATTGATGAGGATCGAATGATAATATTGATAATAACACATCATATACATTTATTTATATAGCAATACAACATTTATTTATTGTACCACACGAATGAACACTACATAATGTCTCTATACACTCCTAACACGCACTAGATGTCAACACCCATCAGTCCGCCAAATGCAAAATGTATCCAATACGCAACACATTTCTTTATATTTTGCATTTTTATACTTTCAACTTCAACATTTCTCTAAATTCAACAAACTTGGCTTTACATAGTGATTTAGTCAATATGTTCGCAACATTGTTTTCTGATTCAACTTTAATTACATCAATAAATCCCTTTTCATAATTTTCATTCACATAATGATACTGAATTTCAATATGCTTTGAATTTTTTTAAGAACTTCCACACTTTGCAATAGTTAACAAACCTGAATTATCCTCATATGTTTTAACCGGTTCACTCATATCGACATTAAAAGTTTCTATCAGCGTTTTACATATAAAATTCATATCTGTTACAGAGCCTCTGACGATGCCACATACTCGGCAAAATTGGATGATTTTACAACAGTGTATTTTGCTTATGTGTTTTCCAGTGTATTAGGATTTCCATAAAGTCTAATCGCATAACCTGAAGTAGATTTTCTGTCTACAATATCTCCTGCCCGATCGGCATCGGCATAACAATCCAATATTTCTGATCCTTTTACTTTATTATAATTTAACTTCACATTTTTAATCAGATATAAAAACCCTCACAGCATATTTATAATGTGTTTGATCATAACTACTTTGAAATCGACTTAGATAATTTACACTGAACGTTATGTGTCTGGTCTTGTGCCTGTGCTAACAATCGAATTTCTGTATTTTAAATAATTCATTTCCTCAGATGGTTCTAATTTAAGATTTACTTCCATTGCTGTATTATACAGCTTTGCATTTTCTAGATTATATTTCTTTGCTAAAGACTCAATATAATTAGTTTGGCTTAATGTCATTTCATTTTTCTCATCATAAAAAATATCTATTCTAATATAGTAACTAGCTTTTCCCGTATCTTTCATTTTGAAACGGTTTGACAATTTCTGTTTAATTTCAATAATTCTTTTTTCTGTTTTTACTCCATATTAGCATATCATCAACAAATAGCAAAATATAAATACATTCATCATTTTCAAATTTTGTATACAAACGATAATCATAGTCGCTACGTTTAAAACCTAATTCTTCCATAAATTTATTAAAACATTTGTACCAAGATCTCGTGCTTTCCCTTAATCCATACAAGGCCTTTAATAATAATAATAATACCTTTTCTAAACCATCTTCATAACCCTTTGGTCGATTAACATAAACTTCTAAATTACTCTTCCATTAAAGAATGCTGTTTCAACATCCATTTGTTCAACGATCAATCCATTTCGACAACAATGAACCAATAATGTTTTAATGTTTGCATTTTAACTGCTGGCGAATAAATATTATCAATGTACTCTTCCTGTCGGAAGCCTCTAACTACTAACCTACCTTTGTAAACATTTTCATTTTCCTTTCTTTAAATCCATTTAGCATCAATGACTTTTTTATCTTTGAGTTCTCAACTAGTTTCCAAGTCTTATTTTTCTTCAAACTTTCCGTTTCAACGCCCATAACTATAATCCAATTTTTAGACTCACTACTAATACCACGGTCTTCTTACAAGGACGACGGTTCGTATTCATAATTACGAAAATTAGGTTAGAACCGTCTGACAGGAACGCAATAACAAAAAGAAACGTCGTTCTTACAAACTAGCGATCCTCAAACAGTTTCGTCACGTCCTAATCCCTGCAGGTTCGTCAATTTCAATAATTATCATTTCTATAATGGTTTGACAATTTCTCTAATGGTCATTAAGCCGTTCGTATGGATTTCGAGGCAATAATCCCAAATAGAAATGGGTTCAAGTCGGTTTTCTATTCCCGTTCTACATCGCTGCACCTAAAAATCGTACCGATTTATAAAATTTATCTTCTTTAAATGACTCAGAACAACCGATATATCGAAGTGATATTTAGAATTTTCGTCCCTGTCTGATATTTATCTATAAAATAATTGATCTGCAATCGAACCTGTTGTTCGATAGCCACCGGACCGTGTATAGTCACAGAGAAGTTTTCTCGTCGGTAGTAAGGGACAGAACGACTCGTATCCCCGTCGAGTGAACATGCTCTCCTTTACGGTCAATCAATTAAGCAGATTTTTTTTTTATATATTTATCTTTCTAGCATTGTTGAGCATCCAAACGACAATGGCGAGAGTAAAGCTGCTATCAGGAGCTTTAAAAAAGTACAATTCAATATACTTAGTCCGAACGAAATCGTAAATAGAAAACATTGTTGAATGTGCGACGATACTCTTTCAGTGTTGTCGATCGGAATCTCTCGAAACGAATGGCCTAAGCCGCGAAAGTATCGCAAATCATTTTCGTACGACGCAGGCCAAAATGTCCTCATGCAATTAATGGCGCTCGATACGATTGTTTACATATACGGTGGGCTCCCACTCGTATTCGTGCACCACACCACCTAGTTAAATCTTTATTGCTGAAAATATACAACTTATTTTTTTTTTAAAAAATAGAGAAATATATTTTAGGGTTGTAGGACAACAATATTAACAATAGTGTTTGTAGAAAAATATGCTATTTAAAATATATTTTTTATAATAAAAATAAAAAATACAACAAAATCAACAAAAATAACACAACATTCGTATTCGTACTAGTATACGAGGGCCGTTTGATAAGTGTGGTAAAAAAGTAAGAATAACTGAATTGAGAAATTCAATTAAATTACACAATAAACAAATTTACCGTACTTATCAAACGACCCTCGTATGTAAATAATTATTTATCTTCCTGACAAAAAAATACAAAATCATCGAATATTAATATTTTGTAGGGTGGTCATTTCCTTTCGATCACTTCTGATGATCGCTTTGGATTTTTGATTTCACTAATTTTTGGGTAACTGCAGGCCCACTATCCATTACGCCACTCGGATTCCAGACGTGTTTTTAAGTTATTTTTATTCGAGAAATCTAATTTTCTAATTCTTTTTTCCAATTCTGCTCGTAGATTTTCTATAGGTTTTAGGTCGGATGACTGAGAGGGTATTTCCATCGCATGCGGTACATTATACAAGGGTCGTTTGATAAGTACAGTAAAGTTATTTACTGTTTAATTTAATCAACTGACTAAATGAACTTCTTCAATTTAGATTTTCTTACTTTTTCATCATACTTTTCAAACCACCTCCGTGTATAATAACCATAGTCTGACAATAAATATGTGCCTTATGTTTGGGATCGTTATCTTGATAGAACGAACAGTCGTTCGACATTTCCAAACGAGTGGCATTTCTTCTACGTTCTTCTTTGAAACATCCATATATTCATATTTATCCGCTGTTCCGTCGATGAACCGTAAATCGCCCGTACCATCAACAGAAAAACATTCCCGTACTATAAGCGAACCGGCTTCACAGTAAACGGACACCAATCCTCCGGAACGATCCGGTGTCAGATTTCATGAATCGTCTGGAGACGACAAACCCGTACGAGCACGTAGCCTCAGAAAAGCGATCACGAGTAGACACGAAGGCGACGCGTCGACCTGCGTCGTGTGCAATCGGAACGAGACGTCGGGCGATCGAAAATCTTACTTAGCAAGAGAAGCGCGTAAGACGGCGAAGTGATAGTTAATAAATCGCTACGCACGCATCCTCTGATCTGACCTAACCACCAGATCTCAGTCGTCCCGGAGGATGTTCCGAAAACAGCTGTAACCCTGCCTCTACGAGTTCCGGCCTCTACGAGTTCCAGCGCCACACGGACAACCTTCTACGGTGTCCAGACTTCGCAGACGACCCGGCCGTGTTCTACGACTCCGTAGAGAAGCACCTGTACCTCTCACGCGCCGTCTTCGAAATCTCGCACGAAAACGGGCTCGCCGCCAACGTCGGCGAGCGTCGGTTCATCGAGATGGAAGTCGTTCATCTTCGCTAACCGGGTCTCTATATAGGAAAATGCTTCGATAAATATCATACTTTAGCCATATGTATAAGAAGTAGAACATGAAAGTGTATGTTAATTTACTGACATAAAATAATTTTGAACGCTGATAGAGTTTCATTTATGAAAAAAATCAAAACATCACTACCTTTGATTATTGCAAATCTGGAAAAGCCCCACAATAATTCCCATCGTCGAACAGGAAAAACCACCTAGCTATCGTCCCTCCAGCAACGACATTAAGGATGAGAATTACGAAACAATCGCTCGGCCCGAACAAACATGGCGAACTGTGCGTCCGTGGCGGCGGCGTCTTCACCGGTTATTACAAGAATCAAGAAGATACCGATGAGGTGAAAGACGTCGACTGGTGGTTACATACCGGCGATCTGTATTGGTACGACGACGATAACTGTTTCTACACAATCGGCAGGATCAAAGAACAATTCAAATGCAAAGGATGGCAGGTATTTTAAAAAACATTAGTATTTTTGGAATGCACGTAGGAGTGTTGGTCTAAACTACTTTTTTTACTGAACGACATGCCGCACTTGAAAGGTTTTTCACCCGTGTGAACTCTCTTATGCCGGACCAGAATCGAGTTGCACGAAAACGACTTTTCGCATTCGTCGCACTTGAACGGTTGTTTGTCAAGGTGCACGTTCTTGTGCACGGCCAGACGCTCGGCGGTGAAGAACGATTTCGTGCACAGATCGCACGCGAACGGTCTCTTTTTTTTAGAATGCACGTAGGAGTGTAGGTTTAATGTATATTTCCGAGCAAACGACATACCGCACGTGTCGCACTTGAACGGTTTTTCACCCGTATGAATTCTCTTATGCCGGACCAGAAACGACTTGTACAAAAACAACTTTTCGCATTCGTCGCACTTGAAAGGTTTTTCACCCGTGTGAACTCTCTTATGCTGGACCAGAATCGAGTTGCACGAAAACGACTTTTCGCATTCGTTGCATTTAAACGGTTTTTTGCCGAGGTGCAGGTTCTTGTGCGCGGCCAGACGCTCGGTGGTGAAGTACGATTTCTTGCACAGATCGCACGCGAACGGTCTCTTTTTTTTGGAATGCACGTAGGAGTGTCGGTATAAATTTTGTTTATTATTGAACGACTTGCCGCACGTGTCGCACTTGAACGGTTTTTCACCCGTGTGAACTTTCTTATGCTGACCCAGATTTGTTTTGAACGAAAACGACTTTTCGCATTCATCGCACGTGAAAGGTTTTTCACCCGTGTGAACTCTCTTATGCTGGACCAGAATCGAGTTGCTCGAAAACGATTTTTCGCATTCGTCGCACTTGAACTGTTTTTCACCCGTGTGAATTTTCTTATGCTGACCCAGATTTGTTTTGGACGAAAACGACTTTTCGCATTCATCACACTTGAAAGGTTTTTCACCCGTGTGAACTCTCTTATGCTGGACCAGAATCGAGTTATACGAAAACGACTTTTTGCATTCGTCGCACTTGAACGGTTGTTTGTCAAGGTGCAGGTTCTTGTGCGTGGCCAGACACTCGGCGGTAAAGAACGATTTCGTGCACAGATCGCACACAAACGGTCTCTTTTTTTTAGAATGTACGTAGGAATGTCGGTCTAAATGTTGTTTTCTATTGAACGACTTGACGCACTTGAACGGCTTCCCACCGGTATGGAGGTACATATGATTGTGTAACTGATGTCTCATCAAGAACGACATTTTGCATCGATCGCATGGAAACGGTCTATCGGAGACGTCGAAATTCTTAGTCGCTCGTTGATGGTACGACTTCGTCGCGGCGAGATCTTCTTTTCCTTCGCAGAGCGTTTTTGAATGTACGTCGAGACGTGTCTTCGTCGCGAACGACCCATTGCACGAGTCGCAAGTGAACGAATCATGACCTGAACGAATTCTTCTACTTTCTAATGACTGATCTTCCCAGTTGTCTGAATCAGTCGTGCGTGTCTCTCTTGCGCCGATCGGTACTTCCGAAGTCGTGTTCTCATCGTCAACAAAATCCTCGTTGTCCTCTTTGAAATCGATCGATTCTTGTAAAGAAAAATACGTTCTGAGATTTTCATCCGATCCTCCCTCGTAAGATGTAAAAAAACATGACTGCGTTCTCTCGTCATTAGTTTCTTCATCATCTACTTCGATTTTAATTTTTACGATATTCGGTTCATCAACGTTTTCAGCGCACGAATCGATATCGGTTCGTAAACATTGTTGAAAAGATATTTTTTCCTGCATGGAAAAACTACAATCTTTATCGATGTCTGTTATATTATTTTCCGGTTCCTTTTTTACTTCTATGTCGAAGCATGAATCTCGAAGGAAATCACATAATGCAGACTCTGTTTCGATACATTTATTGTGGAAAACAGCGAACGTCTTCAAATACTCAGCACATGAATGACAGACGAACGACGATAATCTTTCATTCTTACAAACCTAAAAATAACATTACTTTATTATTATTGTATTAGTGTTTTTCTATTACAAGTATGTATTCATGTGTGTACAGTTACAGCTGTGGACATGAAAACAGCAATGGTTAAGAAATTTAAGAAAGAGACAAATATACGGAGGATTCCAGTAAGTGCTTCAGAAGTTCAAATGGGAATAAAACAAAAAGTATTCAATTAATTAGTTACTCATTATTTTATTTTTAAGCATATTCTGTGACATTAATGATGGAACACAATTTCACTCGTAAGACCACCACGACCTTGCTTGACACAGTGCATTCGTTTAGTTTAACTTTTAGTCACTTTTTCACATAATTGTGGTCCAATTCCATGAATTACAAATTCAGTGTTCGTTTCTAATGCTTCTGTTGTTTATAGTTTATCAGCATAAAACAATGATTTAACATCACGCCGCAGAAAATAATAGAATGGGGTTAGATCACATGATTTTTGTGGCCAATCGGTAACACCATTTCGTGAAATAAAGGACTCATTCATGTTTTGTTTCACTAAGTCTATAGTTTCCGTAAATGAATGGCACGTAGCACCGTCCTGTTGAAACCACATATCGTGAACACCATTTTCGATCATTTTTGGAAAAATATCATTAATCGTGGTTCGATGAGGTACTTCATTTATTGTAACGTGATCACCGGCTTCATTTTGAAAAAAATATGGCTCGACGATACCACCAGCATGTATCAATGACTTGTGGATTAGATTCACTCCAAATTCTGCAATTTTCTTCATTTAGTGCCAACCGTAAGTTTCACGAAACGCACGATGAGTTTTTACAATTTTTAAGCGCTGTTGAAATTAAACGTCCCATGATAATTAATTAATTCCACGATACTGGAGTTAAAATGTCAAAATGAGTTAAAAAAAATTCAAACAGGGCTGCCGCCAGCTGTCAAAGTTCTGATATTTTTATTGAACACCCACACTTATCTAAAATAATTTCGTCATTGAAAAGTTTTATTTTATTATTTCAACACAGCAGTTGTTTAAATTAGTAGTATATAAATCAATCCAGTGTTCAATCACACATTTTTATAATTGAAGATGATCACCAATATTATAGGTTAAAAGGAAATTTGCAGTTTTCGTGAGACTTACACATATTTACACCTAAATCTGCTAGATTTAGAGGCAGATAATATTTTTTTAATTTCATTTTATATATGGTAATATTTTAATATTTTGTTGTGCGACCCAAGTTTTTAATTATATACAGATTCACGACATCCCAGAGCTGCGGGTTCATCGTCAGTTGATATCGATGAACGTCCAGATTGTAGTTCATCATCGGAAACTTCACGGCCCTCTTTGAACGCCTTATGCCAGTCTTGTTCGCGATAGTAAATCCTCGGGGTATGCTTTTCTTAACATTTCCAACGTTTGCGTGAAGTTTATTTGGTTCGCAACACAAAATGTAATGCAAATTCTTTAATCGACTGATTTCGATATCATAAAAATCGCCGTGAACAACAATTATCGTCTAACAAAAACCACTGTAAAGTATTTAGAAGACCATGGATATATAGAAAAGGGATATATGGAAATTCGTCGGAATGGACTAGAAACGAAAGTTTTCGTAGAAGTCCTGATCCAGCAGTGGATACAAAAAGGATGTTGTCGATGATGATAAGTTATGTAAAGTTTGAGATGCTTTTTCTATAGCCTCTCTCAAATCATTCAACCTCACATACTCGCTGTACACTCTGTTATCGTATACGAGGATCTACAATCTAGTAGTGATCATAAGAATAAGTGGTTTCACTCTTTTCCAACAGCCTCTTCAGAGAGAGAAACAGTGAACTGTAGCTAAAGTGATTTTTTATGTTTTAAAAGAGAAATGTCCCTAAAGGGTAAAAGAACAATACTAGACGATGAACAACGTAAAAAACACAAAGAAACGATCATTATGAATTAAAGAATCCTAGATTTTTCCTAAATAAAATAATAAATAAGGACACATGGATCATTCGTTCGAAATATACATGTTTGTATCTCCATTTTATGGCAACTCCCAATGGTACTCTACCGAACGAGAGTCATTAGTTCTAGCTAGTGAATCGTGAATGGTAACAAAGATGATTAAGATAAAAAGTGAGACACAGACGTAAAAATGATTGGATGATAAACATTTCATGACGAATGTCTTGATTACAATGATTACATATAAACACTTCAGTGAAAACGAGGAAACGTCCACAACACGTGTATAGGATATCTCAAATGCGACTGAAGGGTTAGACATACAGTTATTTGCCTACTATTATTTACTCTCAATTGCCCTCATATATATATATATATATATATATATATATATATATATATATATATGTATGTACATACATACACACACACACACATACATACACACACATCCATACATACATACATACATACATACATACATACATACATACATGCATACATACATATATACATACATATATAATTATATATATATATATATATATACATAGATTTTAAATACAGCGCTCTGACAATGACATCATAAACACATAAATGCACATCAATAGATAAAGTGAATTAAGAAGCGTGCAAGTTTAAATCGTTATTAGACAACATACAAAAATTACAACAAATGTAAATTTTCTATGCGACAATTAATAATAGAAATTAAAAAGCAAACATAATAGAAGTAAATTTATAACCGACTTCGACGATTTTCGACAGCTAATTTGGCGATCATTTTATTTCAACTTACTTGTATCGAAGCATATTCCATTAAGACTTCACTGAACGTTTTTTCGTTGAAACATTTTCCACTGAATATGTCAGAAGCGTTGTTATGTTGCGATAAACATGTTCTACATAAGCTCGGCAAATCCTGAACATTTGTTACATTCATTTCTAAAATAGGTACAAAACGTTTCTAAGTTCGTCACAAACTGATTACATACACCGGTATGATAGTTTTCTTGTGATTTTCAATTACTTGTAAACATACGTGTTCAATTTCAGCGATTTGGTAAGGAAGTGCCGGGGTCGGAATAACTCGAACACGTTGTTTAACGGAAAATGCTTTTTATTACAGTAATGCAAGTGATGAGCGTGGTCGTTCGCGGGTGGGTCTTCAGTGCGTATATTCTCGACGGTATCCGGAAATCAAGTGTCTCGCTCAGCACTCGTTCCACCTTCCTACCCGTTGCTACTTCTGCCATCGCTGTGGGTGGAACAGAGACAGGAAGGTGGAACAGAGATGGAACGGGACGCGGAGTTTGCGCACCAGTTAGAACTCGGCGCGTGGGATGCGACTCTGTTTCCAGCGGCTGCCGGATTCAGTGGCGCCGAGAGGTGCTGCCATATCCAGGTGCTGCCACACAATCATATCAAATATAAAAGTCAATTTTAAAAATTCTTCACCGCTACACAATTTTTTTAAAATAATCAACAATATATAATTTTAATAGTAAATTTTATGCCCTTTCGAATGGCATGAATCAAAATTTTCAATTTCGAATGGTTTTCCTGGAATTACGATTTTTTCGACCATGCGTAATCACATTAACAAATTATTGAGTCAAATGTAAAAATTCCCTAGGACCGTACTGACGATTTTCAAAAAATGAACCGAATGGTCCTTAATAGAAAATGTTATGCCCTTTCTAATTCCGTAATTGAAAATTATTTATCTTTACTATTTTTCTTGTAATTTTAAATTTTTTCGACCATGCATTAATCGACTGTATCAAATATAAATGTCAATTTGGAAAATTCCCCGGCCACACAAATCATTTCAAATAAAAAATATATTTATTAAATACTATGATATATTTATAATAATAATTTAATATTATTTTATATGATAATATTTTATTTAATATTATAAAAATATATTTTATTTAATATTATATAATATTTAAATAAAAAATAAAGATTTCAATTGTAAAATGATCAATAAATATTACGACTGTAAATACAGTAATTAGAAATTTACACTGTTAGCGATAACCAAACTTTTACAGTCTTGAAGTTATTGAAGTTAAGTGACAAGATATGAACACGATTGCAAACAGAAAAAAATATTTGTGATTATAAATCTCAACACACTTACACGCACATTGTGTATGCATATACATACATTTATATATATATTTATTTATTTATTTAATGTTGTCAAGTATCTCACTTCCGCTTTTTTTTTTTTTTTTTTTTTTTGTACATAGCTGCGAAATTCAAAAGACCAGAAGGCGGAAGGGAGATATTTGCCAACCTAATATATATATATATACATATATATAATATATATATATATATATATTTATATACATATATATATATATATATATATATATATATATATATATATATATATATATATACACACATATATATATATATATACATAATAATTTTTCAAAAATTTTTTTTCAAAATTAACAAATAAAATTTTTCAAAATTTTCATAAATTTTTTTTCAAAATTTTAAAATGAAATTTTTCAAAAAAATTTTTTCAAAATTACAAAAAAAATGTTTCAAAATTTTCAAAAAAAATTTTTCTAAATTTTCAAAAAATTTTTTAAAATTTTCAAGAAAAAATTTTCAGTTTTCAAAATAATTTTTCAAAATTTTTAAATAAAATTTTTCAAAATTTTCAAAAAAAAATTGCAAAATTTTCATAAAATGTTATCAAAATTTTAAAAAAAAATTCAAAATTTTAAAAATTCGGTATAGATTCAATATTCTATTATCGATCTCGATTATCGATATCGATCTCGATTATCGATTTTCGACTTTTCGATTCTGAAATTTTCAAAAAATTTTTTTCAAAATTTTAAATATTTTCAAAAAAAATTTTCAAAATTTTCAAAAACATTTTTCATAATTTTCAAAAAATGTATTAAATTTGCAATATTTTCAATATCTAAAAATTGACAATTTTAGTTCAGAAACGATTGATTTTAAAAGTTCAACGTTATGGACGGATAAATTCAAGAAATTGAGAAAATATTTGGAAAAAAACAGAAGATAATCATCTTCTCATGATATCAACATGTTGGGTATCACTTCGTACGAAGTTTTCATCTTTGAAAAAAATCGGCTTTGCCGTTTTGTCCACATTCGGTTCAACTTATAAACGTGAGCGAATATTTTCACAAATGAAATTTACATTAAGCAAGAACAGGAACAGGTTAACTACCGAAAATTCAGATGCTTGTATTCATCTTAAAACGACTAACTAAAAGCCAGACTTGACTAAATTGACGTCACAAGTTCAACATCAGGCGAGCCATTGATATCGAAGAGAACGTTTATAAATAAAGTTCATTCAACTATGTTCGTAATTATTTTCCTAATAAAATATATCTTATTATTTACTAAAAGACTGTTTTAATACGAACATAACTCTGACACAAACGTCTTCTTAATACTCACATTTTGGTTGATTTTGACCCGCGACCAAAAATGGTTGCCGACCGCTGAAGTAGATAGAACATTAATCCTATAATTTAATATTTAGATTGGTGATTTAGGTACAGTTGTTTGTACACTTGAAATACAGATATAATGTGTGTGAATGTCTGTTGTGAAGTTTAAATTTACTTTAAAAAAGGTAATTATTTGAAATTTTTTATTATGATTACTACATGTGTAGTTTTATCCAGGTACTAACATTTCAGAATATATTCTTTCTTTTTTGTCTTTAGCACAATTCTGTGATATAATCGCAATGTGATATACGCCTATGTAATTTTTGAATGTTTAAAAATGTGCACAGATTAGTGGAGAAGATGGGACTGATTTCTCAATGAACATTTTGTACGATGACAGTAGAATAAGCTAAAGATAATGTAAATGTTTTTTTTTTTATTATTATTATTAATTTGTTCGTAGTTCATTTTTAAAATTATGAATTTAAATTTCAGTTACTTTCCTATATTTAAAATAATAACATTTAAGCCAATCTATTAGAAATAAAAAGTACTCGACAGAATTATTTACACATATCTGTGCATCCTTTTGTGTTTGTTATATGTGTATGTTATCCTGTGTATAAATTCATATGCAGACACATTTTCATTGTTTGCCAATTTAACATTTTTCAGTTGTCTTTTAATATCTTCATTGTATCCATGGATAAACTATTATACATTATACCTATTACATTTTTTATTTCTTGACAAAAATTTAAAAAAGCAATAATTTGTATTTATATAATAATTTGTATTTAGTTGTCATGTATCTTTCCTAAAATGTACAACTGCCGTTATATGTTATCCTTGAACGACTACAATCCCCGTTGTTTTATTTTATCTTGTTAAAATCAATTTTGATAGCTACTTGACGACTGTATAGGTCTTTTCTTCACACTAATCAGCATGCATACAGTATTCACGCCCATTACCGCTCGTCTCACACCCTCTTATCGACAAATTCCTCCACCTAAAAAAATTAGTTTTCTGGTAAGAGCGTGTGAGACGTTTGGCAATGGGCCGCATCAGCACAGATTTGTTTTCTAAATAATACTTCAATATCTATTGCAATTTCGGTTGCAGTTATTCGGGGAATTTCTTTCACTTAAGTTACAATATTATGTCTTTATTTAACATGTTAGGCGCCATGCCAGTCACCAGTGACTGATACCGAACTTTTCATTTGGGCCGCATCAGTCACCGGTCGCCAGCATTTCAGTGAAATCTGATATAGCGGTCTGATATGTGTGTGTGAAATCAAGACAAAATAGGCTTGGCGCTTAACGTGTTAAATGTTAACTTCGACGGCCGGCCAGAAAGCAGTTTCAAATGTGGATTTAAAATTGATTACTACTCTTTGAACGAAAGAATGTTGTCTTCTAACATCCTTTCTTATGTCACGAAAACTCTTTCGTTTTTTCCATAACTTTGAAATAATTTTACGTACAGTAGTAGACATTTCATTTTTTTTGAATTCCATCTTATTATTTTTTGCAAAAAACATTACTATTAGTTAGTAAAAATAATATTTTAGGGCTTCATTGCATTGTACGAATTGGGATATAAAACTAATTTTAAAATAATAAAGTTTGTGATACACTTGCTATGAAAAAGGATGCTTAATTGTTACTTACTGCGCATGCGCGGTTTTAGCATGTTCTTCGTACGAAAAGATTTTTCTACCGGTGTATGTAATCAGTTTGTGACGAACTTAGAAACGTTTTGTACCTATTTTAGCAATGAATATAACAAATGTTCATGATTTGCCGAGCTTATGTAGAACATGTTTATCGCAACATAACAACGCTTCTGACATATTCAGTGGAAAATGTTTCAACGAAAAAACGTTCAGTGAAGTCTTAATGGAATACGCTTCGATACAAGTAAGTTGAAATAAAATGATCGCCAAATTAGCTGTCGAAAATCGTCGAAGTCGGTTATAAATTTCCTTCTATTATGTTTGCTTTTTAATTTCTATTATTAATTGTCGCATAGAAAATTTACATTTGTTGTAAATTTTTGTATGTTGTGTAATAACGATTTAAACTTGCATGCTTTTTTATTCACTTTATCTATTGATGTGCATTTATGTGTTTATGATGTCATTGTCAGAGCGCTGTATTTAAAATCTTTATATATATATATATATATATATATATGTATGTATGTATGTATGTATGTATGTATGTATGTATGTATGTATGTATGTATGTATGTATGTATGTATGTATGTATGTATGTATGTATGTATGTATGTATGTATGTATGTATGTATGTATGTATGTATGTATGTATGTATGTATGTATGTATGTATGTATGTATGTATGTATGTATGTATGTATGTATGTATGTATGTATGTATGTATGTATGTATGTATGTATGTATGTATGTATGTATGAATGGTAATGTGTGTGTGTATATGTATGTGTGCATGCGTGTGTATGTATGTGTATATATGTGTGTGTAAGTATGTGTGTGTGTATGTATGTATGCATGTGTGTGTGTTTATGTGTGTGTGTGTGTGTATGTATGTATGTATGTATGTATGTGTATACATACATGTATGTGTATGGATTTGTGTGTGTGTATGTATGCATGTGTGTGTATAAATGTGTATATGCATGTGTGTGTATGTGTATGTATATATGTGTGTGTGTATGTGTATGTATATATGTGTGTGTATATATGTATGTGTATATATGCATATGTATTTATGTATGTGTGTGTATGTATGTGTGTGTATGTATGTATGTATGTGTATGTGTGTGTGTGTGTGTGTATGTGTGCGTGTTTATGTGTGTGTGTATGTATGTATGTATGCATGTGAGTATGTGTATGTATGTATGTATGTGTGTGTGTGTCTGTGTGTGTATATGTATGTACATATATATATATATATATATATATATATATATATATATATATATATATATATATATATATATATATATATATGAGGGCAATTGAGAGTAAATAATAGTAGGCAAATAACTGTATGACTAACCCTTCAGTCGCATTTGAGATATCCTATACACGTGTTGTGGTCGTTTCCTCGTTTTCACTGAAGTGTTTATATGTAATCATTGTAATCAAGACATTCGTCATGAAATTCATTTTTACGCCTGTGTCTCACTTTTTATCTTAATCATCTTTGTTTACCATTCACGATTCACTAGCTAGAACTAATGACTCTCGTTCGGTCGAGTACCATTGGGAGTTGCCATAAAATGCAGATACAAACATATGTTTATTTCGAACGAATGATCCATGTGTCCTTATTTATTAGTTTATTTAGGAAAATCTATAGGAATCTTTAATTCATAATTGTTATATTCTTTCGGGGTTCCGTGGAATAAATTGTATTCGATGGTTTAATATAATATATTTTAATAACTAGAACAATATACACACTTAGATTATATGTACAAAATGCCATTACATATCTACTGATGATCTACTACTCTACTGATTCAATACTAATACTAGTGCAGTCCTGACTGATTCAGACTGACCCACACCGCACTATATATACATGTACAGGCCACTAATACGACTTACGTATACTCTGATTGTTATACAATATAATGATTACAACACTTACTCTATGATATAAATGTACTATATATTTAATTCGTAATGATCGTTTCTTTGTGTTTTTTACGTTGTTCATCGTGTAGTATTGTTCTTTTACCCTTTAGGGACATTTCTCTTTTAAAACATAAAAAAATTACTTTAGCTACAGTTCACTGTTTCTCTCTCTGAAGAGGCTGTTCGAAAAGAGTGAAACCACTTATTCTTATGATCACTACTAGATTGTAGATCCTCATATACGATATCAGAGTGTACAGTGAGTATGTGAGGTTGAATGACTTGAGAGAGGCTATAGAAAAAGCATCTCAAACTTTACATAACTTATCATCATCGACAACATCCTTTTTGTATCCACTGCTGGATTAGGACTTCTACGAAAACTTTCGTTTCTAGTCCATTCCGACGAATTTCCATATATTCCTTTTCTATATATCCATGGTCTTCTAAATACTCTTTACAGTGGTTTTTGTTAGACGATAATTGTTGTTCACGGCGATTTTTATAATATCGAAATCAGTCGATTAAAGAATTTGCATTAAATTTTGTGTTGCGAACCAAATAAACTTCACGCAAACGTTGGAAATGTTAAGAAAAGCATACCCCGAGGATTTACTATCGCGAACAAGAGTGGCGTAAGGTGTTCAAAGATGGCCATGAGGTTTTCGATGATGAACTACAATCTGGACGTTCATCGACATCGACTGACGATGAACACGCAGCTCTGGGATGTCGTAAATCTGTATATAACTAAAAACTTGGGTCGCACAACAAAATATTAAAATATTACCATATATAAAATGAAATTAAACAAATATTATCTGCCTCTAAATCTAGCAGATTTAGGTGTAAATTTGTGTAAGTCTCACGAAAACTGCAAATTTCCTTTTAACCTATAATGATGGTGATCATCTTCAATTATAAAAATGCGTGATTGAACACTGGATTGATTTATATACTACTAATTTAAACAACTGCTGTATTGAAATATTAAAATAAAACTTTTAAATAACGAAATTATTTTAGATAAGTAGGGGTATCCAATAAAAATATCAGGACTTTGACAGCTGGTGGCAGCCCTGTTTGAATTTTTTTTAACTCATTTTGACATTTTAACTCCAGTATCGTGGAATCAATCATCATGGGACGTTTAATTTCAACAGCGCTTAAAAATTGTAAAAACTCATCGTGCGTTTCGTGAAACTTACGGTTGACACTAAATGAAGAAAATTGCAGAATTTGGAGTGAACGTAATCCACAAGTCATTGAACAAAGACCACTGTGTGCATAAAAGTAACTGTCTGATGTACATTACATGCTGGTGGTATCGTCGAGCCATATTTTTTTCAAAATGAAGCCGGTGATCACGTTACAATAAATGAAGTACCTCATCGAATCACGCTTAATGATATTTTTTCAAAAATGATCGAAAATGGTTTTCACGATATGTGGTTTCAACAGGACGGTGCTACGTGCCAAAATATAGACTGGAAACTATAGACTTAGTGAAACAAAACATGAATGAGTCCTTTATTTCACGAAATGGTGTTACCGATTGGCCACAAAAATCATGTGATCTAACCCCATTCTATTATTTTCTGCGGCGTGATGTTAAATCATTGTTTTATGCTGATAAACTATAAACAACAGAAGCATTAAAAACGAACACTGAATTTGTAATTCATGGAATTGGACCACAATTATGTGAAAAAGTGACTAAAAGTTAAACTAAACGAATGCACTGTGTCAAGCAAGGTCGTGGTGGTCTTACGAGTGAAATTGTGTTCCATCATTAATGTCACAGAATATGCTTAAAAATAAAATAATGAGTAACTAATTAATTGAATACTTTTTGTTTTATTTCCATTTGAACTTCTGAAGTACTTACTGGAATCCGTATATTTGACTTTTTCTTAAATTTCTTAACCATTGCTGTTTTCATGTCCACAGCTCTAACTGTACACACATGAATACGTACTTGTAATAGAAAAACACTAATACAATAATAATAATGTAATGTTATTTTTAGGTTTGTAAGAATGAAAGATTATCGTCGTTCGTCTGCCATTCATGTGCTGAGTATTTGAAGACGTTCGCTGTTTTTCGCAATAAATGTATCGTAACAGAGTCTGCATTATGTGATTTCCTTCGAGATTCACGCTTCGACATAGAAGTAAAAAAGGAACCGGAAAATAATATAACAGACATCGATAAGGATTGTAGTTTTTCCATGCAGGAAAAAATATCTTTTCGACGATGTTTACGAACCGATATCGATTCGTGCACAAAAAACGTCGATGAACCGAATATCGTAAAAGTTGAAATCGAAGTAGACGATGAAGAAACTAATGACGAGAGAACGCAGTCAAGTTTTCCTACATCGTACGAGAGAGGATCGGATGAAAATCTCAGAACGTATTTTTCTTTACAAGAATCGATCGATATCAAAGAGGACAACGAGGATTTTGTCGACGATGAGAACACGACTTCGGAAGTACCGATCGTAGCAAGAGAAACACGCGCGACGGATTCGGACAACTGGGAAGACCAGTCATTAGAAAGTAGAAGAATTCGTTCAGGTCACGATTCGTTCACTTGCGACTCGTGCAATGGGTCGTTCGCGACGAAGACACGTCTCACCGTTCATTTAAAAATACACTGCGAAGGAAAAAAAGATCTCGGCGCGACGAAGTTGAACCATCGACGAGCGACTAAGAACGTCGACGTCTCCGATAGACCGTTTCCATGCGATCGATGCAAAATGTCGTTCTTGATGAGACATCAGTTACACAATCATATGTACCTCCATACCGGCGAGAAGCCGTTCAAGTGTGACACGTGCGTCAAGTCGTTCAATAGAAAACAACGTTTAGTCCGACATTCCTACATGCATTCCAAAAAAAAGAGACCGTTCGCGTGCGATCTGTGCACGAAATCGTTCTTCACCACCGAGCGTCTGGCCGCGCACAGTACCGTGCACCTCTGCAAAAAACTGTTTAAATGCAACGAATGCGAAAAGTCGTTTTCGTCCAAAACAAATCTGGGTCAGCATAAGAAAGTTCACACGGGTGAAAAACCGTTCAAGTGCGACACGTGCGGTATTACGTTTGCTCGGAAAAATACATTAGACCGACACTCCTACGTGCATTCCAAAAAAAAGAGACCGTTCGCGTGTGATCTGTGCACGAAATCGTTTTTCTCTACTGAGCGTCTGGCCGCGCACAAGACTATGCACCTCTGCAAAAAACCGTTTAAATGCAACGAATGCGAAAAGTCGTTTTCGTGCAACACATTTTTGGTCCAGCATAAGAGAGTTCATACGGATGAACACACGTTCAAGTGCGACGAATGCGAAAAGTCGTTTTCGTACAAGTCGATTCTGGTCCAGCATAAGAGAGTTCACACGGGTGAAAAACCTTTCAAGTGCAACGAATGCGAAAAGTCGTTTTCGTCCAAAACAAATCTGGGTCAGCATAAGAAAGTTCACACGGGTGAAAAAGTGCGGCATGTCGTTCAGTGAAAAAAGTAGTTTAGACCGACACTCTCACGTGCATTCCAAAAAAAAGAAACCGTTCGCGTGCGATGATATACAACAAAAATACTAATGTTTTTATTTTCGACAAACAAATCTGACTCTGATTTCAAGTCGAATGGGGTTAGTTTTTTGTCGATTGTTTTTTAACCACTGATTCAAATTAAAAAATAAGTACAGCATCCAAAAGGGCATTAAATCGGCTATATCTTTAATGAGTTAAATCAAATTTATTAAAAGATTACGCCTTTTATAGCGTTTCAATTTTCGAAAAACAAATTCGACTCTGATATCAGAAGTCGAGAGGGGTTAGTTTATTGCCCAATGTTTTCAAACCGCTAATCCAAATAAAAAAATTAGTACATCGAAAAGGGCATAAAATTTATTACGTTTTATGCAATTTTAATCAAATTTGAGAAAAGATAACGCCTTTTATTGCATTTGATTTTTGAAAAACAAATCCGACTCTGATATCAAATCGAGAGGGGTTGATTTTTTGCCGGTTGTTTTCGAACCACCGGTCCAAATAAAAAAATAAGTACAGCGTTCAAAAGAGCATTAAATAAATAATATTTTAAATTAGTTTAGTTAAATTTGGAAAACGATTAAGTCTTTTATTTTGTGTTTTTATTAAATAATAATGGCCTTTATACGCGAATAAGAGTGAGATGAAGTGATTTTCAATAATGTTAATTGAAATGAGATCGAGACAACAATCGGTTAATTGTTTAAATATTAATTAATCAAGATGTCATTGAAGGAAAAAGGACCTATACAAAATTATATTGTTGGAAATATTGGTAAGAAGGAATATACAGAGACCCGGTTAGTGAAGATAACAGACTTCCATCTCGATGAACCGACGCTCGTCGACGTTGACGGCGAGCCCGTTTTCGTGCGAGATTTCTAAGACGGCGCGTGAGAGGTTCAGGTGTTCCTCTACGGAGTCGTCGAACACGGACGGGTCGTCGAACACGGGACGGGTCGTCTGCAAAGTCCGGATACCATAGAAGGTTGTCCGTGTGGCGCTGGAACTCATAGAGGCCGGAGGGCAGGGTTACAGCTGTTTTCGGAACATCCTCTGGGACGAGGATGTTCGCGTACGACGACGAGGATCATCCTCTAAAATTTATTGGTTAGGTCAGATCAGAGGATACGTGTGTAGCGATTTATTAACATCACTTCGCCGTCGTACGCGCTTCTCTTGCTAAGAACGATTTTCAATCGCCCGACGTCTCGTTCCGATTGCACAGACGCAGGTCGACGCGTTGTCTTCGTGTCTACTCGTGATCGCTTTTCCGAGGCTACGTGCTCGTATGGATTTGTCGTCTCCGGACAATTCTTGAAATCTGACACCGGATCGTTCCGGAGGATCGGTGTCTGCTTACTGTGAAGCCGGTTCGCTTATAGTACGGGGATGTTTCTCTGTTGCGAGTACGGGCGATTTACGGTTCATCGACGGAACAGTGGATAATATATGGATAATATATGGATGTTTCAAAGAAGAACGTAGAAGAAGTGTCACTCGTTTGTGAATGTTAAACGACTTTTCGTTCTATCAAGATAATGATCCCAAACATAAGGCACATATTTATTGTCAGACTATGGTTATTGTACACGAGGGTCGTTTGATAAGTATGATGAAAAAGTAAGAAAAACTAAATGGAAAAAGTTCATTTAGTCAGTCGATTAAATTAAACAATAAATAACTTTACCGTACTTATCAAACGACCCTCGTATAATGTACCACATGCGATGGAAATACCCTCACAGTCATCCGACCTAAAGCCTATAGAAAATCTACGAGCAGAATTGGAAAAAAGAATTAGAAAATACGATTTCTCGAATAAAAATAACTTAAAAACACGTCTGGAATCCGAGTGGCGTAATGGATAGTGGGCCTGCAGTTACCCAAAATTTAGTGAAATCAAAAATCCAAAGCGATCATCAGAAGTGATCGAAAGGAAATGACCACCCTACAAAATATTAATATTCCAGGATTTTGTATTCTTTTGTCAGAAAGATAAATAATTATTTACATACGAGGGTCGTTTGGTAAGTACGGTAAATTTGTTTATTGTGTAATTTAATTGAATTTCTCAATTCAGTTATTCTTACTTTTTTACCACACTTATCAAACGGCTCTCGTATACTAGACGATACGAATGTTGAGTTATTTTTGTTGAATTTGTTGTATTTTTTATTTTTAATACAAAAAAAATATATTTTAAATAGCATATTTTTCTACAAACACTATTGTTTATATTGCTGTCCTACAACCCTAGAATGTATTTCTCTATTTTTTTTAAAAAAAAAATAAGTGGTATATTTTCAGCAATAAAGATTTTAACTAGGTGGTGTGGTGCACGAATACGAGTGGGAGCCCACTGTATATGTAAACAATCGTATCGAGCGCCATTAATTGCACGAGGACATTTTGGCCCGCGTCGTACGAAAATGATTTGCGATACTTTCGTGACTTAGACCATTCGTTTCGAGAGATTCCGATCGACAACACTGAAAGATTATCGTCACACATTCAACAATGTTTTCTATTTACGATTTCGTTCGGACTAAGTATACTGAATTGCATTTTTTTAAAACTCCTTATAGGAGCGAGCTTTACTCTCGTCATTGTCGTTTGGAAGCTCAACAATGCTAGAAAGATAAATATATAAAAAAACTCTGCTTTAATTGATTGATCGTAAAGGAGAGCATGTTCATTCGACGGGGATACGAGTCATTCTGTCCCTTATTACCGAAGAGTAAACTTCTCTGTGACAATTCACGGCCCAGTGGCTACCGAACAACAGGTTTGATTGCAAATCGATTGTTTTATAGATCAATATCAGACAGGGACGAAAATTCTAAATATCACTTCGATATATCGGTTGTTCTGAGACATTTAAAGAAATTAGATTATATAAATCGGTACGATTTTCAAGTCCAGTGATGTAGAACGGGAATAAAAAACCGACTTGAGCGCATTTCTATCTGGGATTATTGCCTCGAAATCCATACGAACGGCTTAATGACCATTAGAGAAATTGTCAGACCATTATCGAAATGACAATTATTGAAATTGACGAGCCTGCAGGGATTAGGACGTGACGAAACTGTTTGAGGATCGCTAGTTTGTAAAAACGATGTATCTTTTTGTTATTTCGTTCCTGTCAGACGGTTCTAACCTAATTTTCGAAAATATGAATGCGGAGCGTCGTCCTTGTAAGAGGACCGTAGTATTAGTAGGAAGTCTAAAAATTGGAATATAGTTATGGGCGATGAAACGGAAAGTTTGAAGAAAAATAAGACTTGGAAACTAGTTGAGAAACTCAAAGATAAAAAAGTCATTGATGCTAAATGGATTTATAGAAAGGAAAATGAAAATGTTTACAAAGGTAGGTTAGTAGTTAGAGGCTTCCGACAGGAAAAGTACATTGATAATATTTATTCGCCAGCAGTTAAAATGCAAACATTAAAACATTATTGGTTCATTGTTGTCGAAATGGATTGATCGTTGAACAAATGGATGTTGAAGCAGCATTCTTTAATGGAAGAGTAATTCAGAAGTTTATGTTAATCGACCAAAGGGTTATGAAGATGGTTCAGAAAAGGTATTATTATTATTATTATTAAAGGCCTTGTATGGATTAAGGGAAAGCCCGAGATCTTGATACAAATGTTTTAATAAATTTATGGAAGAATTAGGTTTTAAACGTAGCGACTATGTTTATCGTTTGTATACAAAATTTGGAAATGATGAATGTATTTATATTTTGCTATTTGTTGATGATTAGCTAATATGTAGTAAAAACAGAAAAAAGAATTATTGAAATTAAACAGAAATTGTCAAAGCGTTTCAAAATGAAAGATAAGAGAAAAGCTAGTTGCTATATTGGAATAAATATTTTTTATGATGAAAAGAAAAATGAAATGACATTAAGCCAAACTAATTATATTGAGTCTTTAACATAGAAATGTAATCTAGAAAATGCAAAGCTATATAACACAGCAATGGAAGTAAATCTTAAATTAGGACCATCCGAGGAAATGAATAATTATTTAAAATACATAAATTCAATTATTAGCACAGGCACAAGACCAGACATAGCGTTCAGTGTAAATTATCTAAGTCGATTTCAAAGTAGTTATGATCAAACACATTATAAATATGCTCTAAGGGTTTTTATATCTGATTAAAATTGTGAGGTTAAATTATAATAAAGGATCAGAAATATTGGATTGTTATGTCGATGCCGATCGGGCAGGAGATATTGTAGACAGAAAATCTACTTCAGGTTATGTGATTAGACTTTATGGAAATCCTAATGCACCGGAAAACACATAAGCAAAATACACTGTTGTAAAATCATCCACTTTTGCCGAGTATGTGGCATCTTCAGAGGCTCTGTAACAGATGTGAATTTTATATGTAAAACGCTGATAGAAACTTTTAATGTCGATATGAGTGAACCAGTTAAAATATATGTGGATTATTCAGGTTTGTTAACTATTGCAAAGTGTGGAAGTTCCTCAAAAAATTCAAAGCATATTAAAATTCAGTATCATTATGTGAATGAAAATTATGAAAAAGGAATTATTGATGTAATTAAAGTTGAATCAGAAAACAATGTTGCGAATATATTGACTAAATCACCATGTAAAGCCAAGTTTGTTGAATTTAGAGAAATGTTGAAGTTGAAAGTATAAATATGCAAAATATAAGGAAGTGTGTTGCGTATTGGATACATTTTGCATTTGGCGGACTGACGGATGTTGACATCTAGTGCGTGTTAGGAGTGTATAGAGACATTATGTAGTGTTCACTCGTGTGGTACAATAAATAAATGATGTATTGCTATATAAATAAATGTATATGATGTGTTATTATCAATATTATCATTCGATCCTCATCAATCAATATATGAAAAATCTAACAATTATTATGTATATATATATAGATATAAATGTATGAATATGTATACATACTGTGCGTGTGTGTGTGTTGAGATTTATTATCACAAATATTTTTTTCTGTTTGCAATCGGGTTCATATCTTGCCACTTTCAATAACTTCAAGACTGTATAAGTTTGGTTATCGCTAACAATATAAATTTTTAATTACTGTATTACAGTCATAATATTTATTGATCATTTTACAATTGAAATCTTTATTTTTTAATTAAATATTATATGACATTAAATAAAATATAATATAATATTAAATAAAATATAATGTAATATTAAATAAATATATTTTTATAATATTAAATAAAATATAATTATATAAAATAATATTAAATTATTATTATAAATATATTATAGTATTTAATAAATATATTTTTTATTTAAAATGATTTGTGTGGCCAGGGGAATTTTCAAAATTGATCTTTATATTTGATATAGTTGATTCATGCATGGTCGAAAATATTTTTTAATTACAAGAAAAATAGTTTAGATAATTAATTTTCAATTACGGAATTAGAAAGGGCATAAAATTTTCTATTAATGACCATTCAGTTAATTTTTTAAAAATTGTCAGTACGGTCCTGGGGAATTTTTACATTTGACTCAACAATTTGTATATGTGATTGTGCATGGTCGAAAAAAATTCGTAATTCCTGGAAAACCATTCGAAATTAAAAATTTTGGGTCGTCGTTTATAAGGGCATAAAATTTACTATTGAAAACATATTTTATTTTTTATTTGAAATGATTTGTGTGGCCGGGGGGAATTTTCCAAACTGACATTTATATTTGATACAGTCGATTAGTGCATTGTAGAAAAAATTTAAAATTACAAGAAAAATAGTAAAGATAAATAATTTTCATTTGCGGCATTAGAAAGGGAGTAAAATTGTCTATTAAAATTATATATTGTTGATTATTTAAAAAAAAATTGTGTAACCGTGAAGAATTTTTAAAATTAACCTTTATATTTGATATGATTGAACACGTATGTTTACAAATAATTGAAAATTACAAGAAAACTATCATAGGTAGAAACAATTCGTTTACGGTAATCAAAAGAGCACATAATTTACTATCGAAATCATATTTTATTTTCTATTTGAAAAGATTTATGTGGCTGGGGCGAATTTTCAAAATTGACGTTTATATTTGATACAGTCGATTCATGCATAGTCGCAAATAATTTCGAATTACAAAAAAAATAGTGAAGAAAAATAATGTTTGTTAATGGCATTTGAAAGGGCATAAAATTTACTATTGAATCCATATTTTATTTTTAAAAAAAAAGATTTATGTGGTTGGGAGAAATTTTCAAAATCGATTTGCATCCATAAGACTGTGGTTTTCCGTTTTCTTGTACTACGGGAGACAGGCGCTCCCTTGAACAAAAACACGTATCCAGACATTGACTTCCTGTAGAGTTTGTCATTTGCTCGATCGGAGTTACAGTTACCAATTATAGATGACTTTTCCTTTTGACTGAACTGTATACTTACTGAGCTTGTTAATTATAAAATATATGAGTACTCTTTTTATAGCTTCTATATGTATTTTAGACGGATTTCGGTTATACAAACAGAGAATGCACGCTGCATAACAGATATCTGACCTTGCTGTTTGGCTTATGTACAAAATTGTGCCCCCACCTGCCTCTCGATATGGAAAATCACTTGATTCTGAACTGTTGCATGTATCTGAATCTTCTTGTTTTTCACGCAGCTTCTGATTTTCATTTAACGGTGTAATCGCTGAATTACAATTCGACATATTGAACCTATGTAGAATTTGTTTAACGTAACTTGTTCGGTTTAAATACACGATGCCGTTCTCATTGTCGTTTGACACTTCTGTGTTCGAGAAGAATTGAAACGTTCCGAGTTTCTTTATCTCGAGTTGAATTCTTAGTTATCTTACTAGCTGGTCCTTGAGCTTCACAGACGAAGTTATGACTATTTCGTCGTCTACATATACTACTAGAAAGAGCTGTTCTTTCTCATTTTTGAATGTAAACACGCACTGGTCGGATTTACATTGTTTGAAATTTAGTCTCAGTAATAACCGAGTTAATTTCTGGTTCAACTTTCGAGAGGTTTGTTTCAAACCGTAGAGTACCTTATGTAACCTTAACACTTTATTTGGATGTTGCTTGTTTAGAAAAGTTTTTGGCTGATTGACGTATATTTCCTCTTCAAGATTTTCGTTCAAAAATAAGGTTTCCATATCCATAGCGTGTCGTAAGAGTGTGTGTGAGAGAGAGCGTGTGTGTGTGTTAGAGTGTGAGAGAATGTGTTATACTGACTGAATTTGCATCTGGCTTTAGTTAGAAATGATTGCTCATCGATAATAATATTTTGTCCTAATCATAACAACTCTGACTACTTTCAATGAAAGTATTTCAAACGTTTGAGGTTTAAGGCAAATTTATCGTTTCCTAGCCGTCGACTTTGATCATTTTTTTATCGAAGCGGATAAATCGTAAAATATCCGTGAAATATTTTTCACTCATAGTTTTTTTAAAAAATTCAGGTCCCCATTACCTAAACCATAAGAAAGACAATTTTAAGTTTTTGACTTCATGAGATCCACGTGCATATAAAATCACGAAGAATGCGTTCGGTTTTTCTCGTGATAGAATCCATTTCTTTCCAAGAACTTGAGAAACCTTAAATTCTATGCATGTCTTGATATAGTTTGTAATAATTCTATTGATTATAAAAAAGGTGCTGCTAACTTTACTTCCGATTATGTTTCTTTTTGCATATGCTGTAGGACCGCTGACGCCTTTGAAAGTGGTTCTACACTGTGATCTTCTTAGAAACGGAGTATATTTATGTTTGATCTTTTTCCACATAGTTGTATCAACAGCAGTTTCAGTTTGTTGGTCACTATCATCAGAATCTGATGGCAAACTGATTATTTTTCTTTATCTTCATATATTTATTTACAATTTACTTTTAATTAGTCCAAATAATGTGAAGAGTAACTTATAATATATATATATATATATATATATATATATATATATATATATATATATATATATATATATATATATATATATATATATATATATATATATATATATATATATATAGATAGATAGATAGATAGATAGATATAGATAAATAGATATATATTATCAAAATATTTCAATAAATATTACTTCAGAATCTCAAATTGGAAAATGAAATGTGTTGATTTCATTTAGAATATGATTTTTCATGAGAAATGAAAATATATGCTATTGAATTTCTATTAACCAGCACATGACCTACTTTTCAACCGGGAAATGCCAAAAGTGAATTATTACTACTGTTAGGACAAAGTGCACGAAGACCTTTTGGATTTGGACTTGTTTCAAAAACATGAATGTGTTGAGGAGTGAATGTATATACTATAATAACACCTTCTGTAAATGATTAGATAAATAAACAAATGAACGAACGGTTAATAATTAAGTCCGGTGTTTACACACACACATATAGAGTGAGCTTTGGAATAATAAACAAGCTTTTTTGACAAAACTGCTCGATCGATTCAAGAGTGCCTTGAAACATATCGAACAAACTGACGTGTCACAGCCTCCTCGCTAAAATATAGATATAAGTGTTTTTTCTAAGCGTGCTAGATATTCAAATTGATTTCAATATTAGTTCCTATCGAGTTTCAAAAAACATGGCGAGGGGTGTTGGAGAAAACAACAACCGCCGTAATAAATACAGATCCGGCGATTTATTGTCGAGCTGTTCGAGCGCTCGCAATAAACGATTATATAATAACGTACCGTTATCGGTGACGTTATACACACACATACACATACGCGCGCGCGGATGTAGCGAATATTTCACAAACGGCGCGCCGAAAAAAAATCTCCCTCGTGTACAGGACGTTTTTTCGAACCGTCGGAAACAGCAGATCCAACGTACGAAGCGTACGCTCTATATTTATTCCCATTTATTGAAATTCCACATTTTATCCCGTATCTCATTTCCCAAAAACCCAATTCTGATTTTTGCCACCGTGTCATTGAATTTTCGTACAGGTTAAATTTTGAGATGCACGTTTAACTATCCGAAATATCGTTCTAATCGACCAAAATAAGATTACATTGAAAAGCAGTGTGGATGATAGGTCCTTTTTTGTAACTCTGTTCCAATTTCCGATTCTATAAAGATGTTTTTTTAAATATTTTCGAGAATATTAAATCATAGTTCGACGAGAAAAAGAGTTAATTAAAAATGAAGATAGTTTGGAATTGTTCGCATAAAAAAACGAATTATCTATCTCTATTGTCCCAATCGTACTTTTTATGTCTGCACTAAACGGCAGTGTATGGATAATAAACAAATCACTTTTCGTAGTTCCAATCCAATTTCTAATTCTCTGACTCTCTCTTTCTTAAAACAATTTCGAGAAAAGAAAATCGTAATTAAACGAGAAAAATAATTAATTACAAACATAGATAATTATAAATTTCCGAAAATTTAGAAATGAACACTTAAACACTATAGATCACTCTTTAAATCATGGATCCCCTTTGGTCATTTTATTCCGATTTCCAATTCTGTGAAAATGTTTTTTCGAACATTCTCAAAAAAAGAAAATCATTGTTCGACGAGAAAAATGATTCATTACAAACGTGAATGCAGAGAAATTTCCAAAAGTTTGAAAATGCTCTCTCAAATACTCAACTTTTCGATCTCTATCCTTCTAATCGTACGATCTAGGCCTACACTGAAAAGCAATATATGTGGCAAACTTCATACAAATGTCCAATTCTATAAGAGAGTTCTTTAAAATATTCTCGAGAAAAGAAAACCGTAGTTAGACGAGAGAAATAATCAATGAGAAACGTGATATACAGGAATTTTCATGGAATATATAGAGAGATAAAAGAGAAATATAAGAAAAATTGAAAAATTCGGTCGGTCATCCGATAGTAGGGAGTTTTTTGAGCGTGATATGAATTTATATTGAAATCAATTGATTTTCCATCAATTTTTTTTTAAAAGCACCCTATATATATATATATATATAATATGTCTATAATTATTTTCTTGAAGCAATTTAAACACTAGGTTGATTCGTCTAAAATATAGAGTTTTTATTATAAAAAATGTTATTATATACATAATTGTACACGTGTACTATACTAACCTAAAATATAGAGAATCAACAATTTAATGTTTGTGCTTCTCTATGTTACAACAAACTAATAATAATCTTAATTATAAATTCTTATAGAAAACTACATTAACTTTAAATTAGAATTCTGTATCTCTACTTATGCTTATCCGTCAAGTGTCGACCTCTCACGTTACTAACTAGACGCTACTAACGCAAGACGTGTACACAAAGCTTACATATATATATATATATATATGTATAAATACATACAATTATTAATACTAAAAAAAAATACAAATGAAAATTTTTCAATATCAATATTTCGTTATTCCGACTAATTAAATCGTCCAACTAGAACGTTCTAATAGATCACAGACCATTAGTTTAAACAAATCATATACTTTTCAAATTCAATGAATATATTTTTTTCATTTTATATACATATATAATTATAAATTAATAAATATATATATATATATATATATATATATATTAATTTAATAATAAAAAAATATTAAGTGAAAATGACGCAGTGTTAATTTTTCGTGATTCCGACTATTATAGCAGCCTAGCGGGGAAAATCGAGCGTCGGCTTGGGCGCGCGCTCGTCGCACGGCCGCGGCCTTGCCCGATCGTCACCGCTAGTTACGCTATAGTAGGCGTCGTGTGAAATTAACATGACGTCTCGCGATTACAACTTTTCTTCATTTGATTTTTAAATTTTTCTGTCAACAGATACTTAATATATTAGCAACATAAATATGAAATAATACTGAGTTTAGTTTTAATAACAATGTGTCTATTTCTCGCTCTCTCTCTCCCTCGCTCTATTTTTACATACTTAAATATATGTTTTTTGTGTTTATATTTGATTTTTAGAATGATTTTTTAATTTTTTTGTAAATAAATTACTTAATATATTAACAATAAAAACATGAAATAATATTTAGTTTGGTTCTTGATAACAATCTCTCTCTCTCTCTCTCTCTCTCTATATATATATATATATATATATATATATATATATATGTACAAATAACCCTCTTACAACATGATTTCGCTCTAACACATTAAGAAAATTGTGGAAACCCTTCTATATTAGATAACACGATTTTTATTATAGAAAAGATCTCATAAAATTATAAAATAGTAAATAATTATAAAATAATAAGTGCTTGTCACCAGTCTCACATAACACGATTTCACACAATACAGTGTTTTCTAGGAATCTCCTATCTACCGTGTTACACGAAGCTCTTACCTGTATATAATTGGAACTTGATCAATTAATAAAATAGTTCAGGCGCCATCAATTGAAAAAATCATCAATTAATAAAATATATCAACAGCTGTTTGGAACGAGCGTGAATGTTATGAGAAAGAAAAACGCTTTCCGCAGCAATAATTCCGGATTATCGATACGATAATATAATAAGAGAGAGAGAACATGTGTTGTGTTTATTGTTAATGATGTCTTTTTTTTAAGTTAGATAAAACTTTTGACAGGAATTCTTGGATTTTGAATGTGTCTTACGTATTCTTCGTTTTTCTTTACCATGCTCAAATTTCGATCAGATTGTGCCTGGGAATTATTATATGGTCTCCACATGGTATTTCTAAATTGTGGGTCTGGTTGGAAAGGTCGTGAAAATAGTTTGGATGTATGTTGTTGAGACTTGAATTGTCTATATATGTCGGTTGTAGGATATGATGTTGAAAATTAGTCTGTGGTTTTACCGGTGTGAGACACTGAATGGGTTGAAAGGTTTGTAAATTTAACGTATTGCTCTTTTGTTGGCTGTAAAGGAAGTTTTCTTAATCTATCAACAGGGACATGGCCATTTCTAAACTTCTTGGGTCTCTGAGTCTAATGTTATTTTGTATTTGTCCAGATAAGCCACGGATGAAAGTTTTCAACGCTAGATCGTCATAATTTTTTAGATAAATAAGTTTTTCATCTTTAGTCAAATTTAGTGTATTTAATTTAGAGATAATTAGACTTCTCGCGTCCTGGCAACGTATACCAAAATTGTACATGGATTCATTTTTTTGATGTTTTAACATTATCAGGTTTTGCACCAAACAATCTATGTTACGCTGGTCATCGAAACTAAGATTGAGAACATTTTTTATTTCAGTCCACGATCGCAATTCCATTCTAGACCCTATCAAACTTAATGCGCGGTCTTTAAGTTTACCGACTATAGCTCTGAGTATAAAGTTGTTTATTGTTTGATCGTCGAATGTTGAAAAAGAATTTATTAAATTTTCGCAGTTGTCTATAAATATACCTAGAATATGCGAATTACCATCATATCGAGGAATAGTGTCTACATGCAATCTAAGTAGTTGGTAGTTAATTGGATTTTGCAAATTTGTTTTAATTGTTTTCATATTATTCAAGAGAGGACTATAGTTGTTTAATTCTCTAATCAAGTTATTCAACTACGTTTTGTATAATCAAAAGTAATAAAAAAAAATTATATATATATTTACAATTGCTGAAATTAAATCTAAGGTTAAATATGGGTTTCGGGATTATTGTGTTCGTGTTTTAATCTTTTGAAATTTACTCACAGTGCATATGCGTTAATTTTCATTTCGTTGTTTCATTTTTCTTTTCTTAACCTAGTTAATCTTGCCTATTTTTGTTCTCGATCAATGTTTCCTTCAGCTTTGGCGATGTGTGTCCTTTGGTGTGGAGTTCGAAACGTTGGCGATGCTGTCCTCGGTTTTGATGTTTAATGCTTTGGCGATGTGTGTCCTCGGCACCAACTGCACTGAATTTTAAAATTTGGAATTTTTCCGCGGTTTTAGATTTACGTAGTTAAACTATTAAAATAGACCGTTTTTCGCGATTTCCGTCGAAAACGTTAAACGTATCCTACCGACTGCGCCAGTTATTGTTTTGTGCGGATTATTCGTTTTTTTAGAATGAGTTTTTCTTTTGAACAAAATTACGAGAGTCGTAATTACGACCCGTTACAATGATTGTACAAATAATAATGTTACAGTTTGTTATTCAAGTTAAGTTTATATAAATTCTTATTATCTAGCAACGGATGTTATTCTGTGATGATACGATGGTGTTGATAACTTTTTTGTTATATCGGCCAAATCGGTTATATAACAGGCCACCTACGAATAGACTATACGAAAAGTTATCTCGATCTCATTGTATATTTACTGATTTTCCATATTGTGTCTTTTTTTATAAATCGATTTAATTTGTTGTATATTGTGTATTGATGTGTATGCATTTATGTGTGCACGTTTATATATATATATATATATATATATATATATTATATGTGTGTATAATTATAGACTAGGACAATTAAAAATGGATAAAAAGGATTGAAATGACATTTAATTAATATCGAATCGATTCGAAATTGTTTATACATTGCAAATACGTGTGGGAAAAAAATAAACAAAAACATTCGAACAGTTCTGTCGTTGAGAAATTAATTCTTTTGAAAAAAATTCTACTCTATATACACATATAGGCTCATCTAAATGTGACGCATAAATTTGTATTTTATTGAAAAGAAACATGTGTATAAGGCGGTGTATAGGGAAAAGTGTATGTAGTTTCTTTTTAATAAAACACAAATCTAGGCGTCACATTTGGATGAACCGATATAAATAAATATGTGTATAGTCTACTCCCTCATTCTTTCTTCAAATATAAAATATATTCGATCTCTTTTCGTCGTCTATTGATATTTTATAATTGTTTATCTAAGTCACCTACGGATACACTATACGAAAAGTTGTTATCTTGTTCTCATTCTATATTTACTGATTTTCTATAGTGTGTTTTTTTTTTATAAATCGATTTAATTTGTTGTGTATTGTGTATTGATGTGTATGTATTTATGTGTGTGTATATATATATATATATATATTGTGTGTGTTTAATTATAGACTAAGACAATTAAAAATGGAAAAAAGGGTTGAAATGACATTATTTTAATATCAAATCGAATCGTTTAAAAAAATTTCAAATACGTGCGGAAAAAAATAAATAAAAATAATTGAAGTTCTGTCATTGAGAAAATATTTTTAAAAAAAATCTTACTTTATATATATATATATATATATATATATATATTTGTATATATACTCGTGTGTATATATATATATATATATATATATATATATATATATATATATATATATATATATATATATATATATATATATATATATATATGTATGTGTGTATAGTCTACTCCCTCATTCTTCCTTCAAATACAAGATATATTCTATCTCTTTTCGCCTATTGACGATTTACAATCGTTTATTTAAGCAACCTATGGATAACTATACGAAAAGTTATCTCGATCTCATTCTATATTTATTGATATTCCATAGTCTATCTTTTCTCATAAAACGATTTAATTTGTTGTATGTGTATGTATGAATTGTATATATATATATATAAATATATATAATTATATAATAAAATATAAAAAATAGGTGAAACCGACTGCAATAACATTTAATTAATGTCTAATCGATTCGAAATTGTTTATGAATTTAAAATAGGCGCGGAAATTTGACAGGAAAAAGTAAACAAAACAACAATGGAGTAGTTCTGTCATTGCATTTTTTTTTAAAAAAAACATATATATATATATATATATATATATATATATATACTCGAATATCTACCCTCTCATTCTTTCTTCAAATACACCATACATTCTATCTATTTGTTGTTTTGGAACTGTGGCTGATTCACTTTACACAATGAATTTCAACCCCAACACCACAATAATTCAAAGTGTTCAATAAACACTTATTGTTTTATTATTATTTATAATTATATAATCCATAATTATATCGGCTGATGCATTTCGATGGCGACGCTATCATCGTCAGAGACTTTCTTTTACTTTAACTTATTTTGGTGTTGAGGTTAAAATTCATTTGTCTAAATACATTCTACCTTTTTTCCGTTTGACATTCTATAATCGTTTTTTAAGCCACCTATGCACAGATATTCAAAAATTTATCTCGATCTCATTCTATATTTACTAGTATTCTATAGTCTGTCTTTTTTTATAACTCGTTTAATTTTGTTGGATATTGTGCGTATGCGTGCCTATGCATTTATGTATGTATGCATGTGTGTATATATATATATATATATATATATATATATATATGTGTGTGTGTGTGTGTGTGTGTGTGTGTGTGTGATATGTGTGTTTATGTATGTATATATATATGTGTGTGTATATATGTCTTTTTTTAAAAAAAACATCAATTAATTTATCAATGACAAATTTACTTGATTGTACGTTTTAAAAAAAATTGCAAATATTTCAATTTTTCAAATAATTTTTAATCGGTAATTCATTCATTAATTCACATTTCAATCCACTTGATACCTTTTTTATAATTTTATTCCATATTTAATATATATATATATATATATATATATATATATATATATATATATAAAGGTGGTCTGAATGACTATGAAGGATTTAAACATACATGCAATTGCATTCATCATTTACCGTCTATGATTTACTACCCTTTTTAGTTCAATCATTTAGTATCTTTTAGTTCAATGGGGGTATTCACACTAGTCAACATTCATACAGTATTCACGTCTCATTCCCACTCGTCTCACACGCTCTTACCCGAAAACTCATTTTTTTAGGTGGGGGAATTTGATGATAACAGGGTGTAAGACGAGCGGTAATAGGCGTGAATACTGTATGAATGTTGACTAGTGTGAATACCCCCATTGGGTCATAAAATAAAATAAAGAAAGAAAATGTTATACAATCACGCAACCAAACATGCATGTAATTTGCATCGACATTTAAATATTTTAAATATAAATTGTGTACGTTTAGTTGGATATCTGTTTTAAATTATTTTTCTATTTTATATACAAACATACATACATACACACACACACACACACACACACATATATATATATATATATACATATATATATATATATATATATATATATATACATAGTGCCCTCCAAGTAAATTAAAAAATACACCGTTTCTTAGCGCCATATGCAAATGTAGTCGTTAATTAATGACGTGTTTGTGTACTGTTTCTACCGAGACGTCGACAATACCCGAATTTATTCTAAACTTTTCAGGCTTGAGCGGTGGTTCTCAATTATGACAGATCGAGTTCTCGTCCCTTACCGAAAACAGTCTGAGCACCGAACAATTCGGTCATACGGCGGCCGGCGGCGGCGCTCAACTGGTCCAGAAACATATTTAATTGCACGTCGCACCGCCAGAACTCGAAGAACATCGACAAAAGACCGTGCACTCGCAAGGACAGGCGACTAAACATTACAAAATTATATTCATCGAGGTATCTTGTCTCTCGTTCTCTCTCTCTCTCTCTCGCTCTATAAATATATAACGTCCTTTCATAGGCACCGAATCCACCGACTCTGACACCACCGTAGATCCTCACGGCTCAAAAGAACCAAGAGAAGACTGTCATCTACGTCTTGAGCAAACATACCGATGAGTATCCTTCGATATCGATACCGACAGAGGCACCGACCCAACCGTCAAAATCGGAAGTCTGTTTCATCCGTTATAAAGCGAAGGTAACGATCGTCCATTTAGTGTTTTGAAATGCGAATTTCTTTTCTAAAAATCTTCATTTCAGACTCAACAGCGTACCGTCGACGATACTGCCACGGCCGGTTTGTTATCCGGCATTAATTTATCAGGAGGTACTTTAACAGGAACCACGATATGCGACACGCACGGAAGCTCAATCGGGGGCCAAAAGTTTGATACGTACGGACCTCCGAAAGCGTATTAAACGAGTCGTCCGTTCTCTTTTCTTTTCTCTTGAAAAACAACTCTTTAATATTCCTTCCGAATAATCGACCCGAGAAATGTGTGTTTGATGCATTAAAATGTAAATATAACAAGGACGTTTTATCAATCGGCACGTTATGTTTTTGATTTAAAAAAAAGGTTTTTTCCAAAAACAAGTTAAGCATTTTTGTACCTAAACAGTCGATCGAAAAGGAACGATTTGAGATTATGTTTTAACGTTGAAAAATGTCTAAAATATCGATAAAAATAAAAATCTTACCTTGAGACGACAACCGGTCAGATGACAAAAAAACAGCTTGACAATCAGAAAATCGATTTCTGAAATAAAAAAAAATTTTGTATCGGTTTTACTGACAAAAAATCGTATATAATTTAATTATCGTTTAACCGTTTGAAACATGCTACTGGAATTTAAAAAAAAAACTTAATGGTTACTAATCATTCATTTGGATTTTTGAAAATTCTTTTCGTTTATCAACAGGGAATTATAGGAGTGATTCTATAGTGAAACTACAATGACTTTAACATTTTATTTACCGGAAGCCTATTAAGACATTTTATGTGGGCAACGTCTCGACGACGTCTTTCACGCTCTAGTGGTAGTATGCGAAAGACGTCGTCGAGACGTTGCCCGCATATAATGTGTTAATAGGCTTTTTGTTTAAATGAAATTACATTCAACGAAGAGTCAATAAATAGGTTATCGGTCGATAAGTTTGGCAAAAAAAGCCTAGTTAATAGGCTATCGGTTGATAGTCGATGGCATTATTGAAAAGACTATCAATAGGTTTCCGGTACATAAAGCGTTAAAACTCTTGAGTCAAAACAACGCAAAGATATGTAGAAAAAATCGTTTCATAGTGAAACACCTGTACAGTATGCTGAATTGTTTCCGTAGGTGATTTACGGTTTAGAACTGATGTGTTTCGAACGGTTAATTTGAAAATTACTTTTATTTTCTCCGATTAGCTACAAAATGATTATAATTATTCAACGTTTTTGTGTTAGAAAAAATATGAGTTTAATTAAAGTTGATATATTCATATATATATATATATATACATATATAGTTTCATAAATAAATTACGTACCAAAATTATCACAATTCGAAGATGTTTATTCAGCAGTGGATCGACAATCATGACACGTAATATTGACAAAATAACAATTCGAACGAGTGTTTGATAGAAAAACAAAAGTATGACATAACCTCACTTTCCGATTACTGAACGTCGTCGAAATAAAAATTACGCCACTCAGATTCTAGACGTATTTGTAAGTTATAATTGTCTGAGAAATCATATTTTCTAATTTTTTTCCAATTCTATAGGATTTTCTCTATAGCTATTTATTTTATAATTGATATATTTATTTATTCAATAGATTTTCTATAGGATTTAGGTCGAGTGACTGTCGGGGCATTTCTATCACATGCGATACACATTATACAATAACCATAGTCTGACAATATGAGCCTTATGTTTGGGATCATTATCCTGGTGAAAAGAAAAGTCCTTTAACATTTCCAAATCAGTTGCATTTTTTTAAATTATTTTCTAAAATGTCCATATATTTGTATTTATCCATTATTCCGTCGATGAACTGTAAACTACCCGTGCCAGAAAAACATCCCCATACCATAACCGAACCACCCCCATGTTTTACAGTAGACTGAAGATGTTTCTTGCGGAGCTCAATATTCGCTTTTCTCCACACCTTTTGTCTTCCATCGGATCCATAAAGATTAAAGTTACTTTCATCGGTAAAGAAAACATTTTTCCGGATATCAAAAGTATGATTTTTATACTTGTGGGCAAATTCTAATCTCTTTTTTCTATTCACTTCACTAATAAATGGATTCTTCCGCGATACTCTACCATTATATCTCTCTTTTTTCGTACAGTTTCCGAGCTAACAATCTTTTTAAGATCGTTTTCTACTATTACAAGTTTTTTTGTACTGACTTGCGATTTTTTTTAATTTGTTTAACAATGTATCTCCTCTTGTTGGCTGACTATGCGACGAGATACATGTCGATCGCTCTACTACCCACCGTTAGAAAAATATACGAGACGATAAAATACTCCTGAAAATAACATACGGGATGAACAATTTGGATTCAAGAGAGGACACACGACTAGTAGTCAGTCGACGAGGATAGCTATCCGCATCCTCGACAAGATGAAGAAAAACATCGGAACAAGAACAATCGATACGATTTTTCTATAGATAAGAATCGAGTTGAAAATGTGTTTATTTCGAAATGAAACGATTTTTGTAGCATTAAAATATAGAATTGGATTCTAGTCGATTCAGAAAATGTCATTCGAATTAAAAATATTACAAATAAATCGATACATATTTATATAGCCACATTGCATTTTTCATACGTTCTATAAAATACATTATTCAAGTTGTTAATCTAAAACGAATACGAATTGAAATCGATAGATAAAATCATTATCGAATGTTTGTTCAAATTTCAAGTGGTTTCGTTTTGGGTGGGTCGTGCGTTACAATAAAACTGATAAATCCGCGTTTCGACACATAGTGTAGCATTGACTTATCAATCATAAGTTACTTACCTACGTGCTAAAAGTTATTAATTTGTGGTGTTAGTTAATTGTCTTTAAATATTTTCTTGTTTTTCAATTTGTTAATTACGTTTTACTAGTTTTTTTGATTTACAATTTGTATTGTCGTAAAAATCAACAATCGTAGTGAATCACTAGTTCCAGTGAGGAAAATAAGCCATCTGTACGAATCGAGTCAATTGAAAGGTAAGTGAGGAAATATATCTGCAATTTGTATACCATGGAGAAATAAAAAATTATCGTTCGTCGACATCGTGACTAGCGAAATAATTATTAAACAATATTCATAAGTCAGCTCGAACTTCAATTCTAGGGATTCAGATTCAGTGAATGATCTTTTTCATTTGACTAAACGTAGATTTCATTTTCGATCTGAATTAAGAAACGTTCGTCGACGACTGAAATCATACGAAAATATTTGATCGACGAGTATTTAGTATTTCCAACACTGTTGCGTGTCAATTAATTATAACATTTTTTCTAATTTTTTTTTCGAAAAATGAGCGAGATTTTCAATATTCTTGGAAATCGTGAAAATTGCTCGATATTTCAAAACCGAAAATACATTTGATCACGAAATGTCCTTCCGGCGAGTCCACGCAAGAACCGTTTTATTTGCCACGTACTAAAAACACTTTTGACTTATCGAATCATAAATTTCAATTTTCCGAGTTTTTTATTTTTTTTCAAAAAAAAGAAAAAAATCCAGTCAATTCGTATAGGATATTCCGCTAATTTCGATTCTAGAACAATCGGTGTTTAAAATATTATGTAACGTGGATTTTATCGTTTTGTTAATCTTGTAGTTCGTGTCTCACTGAACCACGCCCTTGTCCTATTGTGTCCGCGTCTCTTTTACTCCTCCGTAGAGGAGTTCTGTTGAATGGCGATTGGTTGTTGATGAATCGCTAGTTTCTCAATATATATATATATATATATTTATATATATATATATATATATATTTATATATATATATATATATATATTTATATATATATATATATATATATATGTATAGATATATATATAGATAAAGAGAGAGAGAGAGAGAAGAAGAAGGTAATTCAAATGTAATGCCTAGATTTGCGTTTTATTAAAAAGAAACAAAAGAAAATATACACATATTTCTTTTTATTAGAACAAAAATCTGGATGTCAAATTTAATTGATCCTATGTATTTTATATATATATATATATATAATTACTACAGGAAAGAAATTGAATAAAAAAATAATACGTTTTCAATATATGGACTAATATTTACTGAACAATATATTTTTTTCTTTTGTTACTAATGACCTCTTCCCAGAGTGATGATAATTTGTAAATTACATTTATGTAGAATGACTATCTCTGAAATTTTAGATGACATTATCGGACAAAACTTTTCGATAGCAATATATATATATATATATATATATATATATATATATATATATATATACATATATATATAAGATTACTAAAATGACATTGAAAGATAATAAATGATTGTAAGCAAATAAATGTACGTCTGAACTCTTCACTCTTATATGGGCGAGATACATACATACACACACACACACACACACACACATATACATAAGTTATATGAAATACATGTAACTTTCCCAAGGTTGTTCCCACGGGAATAACATACATAATTCATACGTTAATTGTTGACGAATAAGTCCGTTAGTAATCATTTAAACCTCTAATAAACGCGACAATCAATTTCTGATTGTCGATAAAATACTACGATAATGAGAATTAGAGGTTTCTTTGTTACTTGTTACATTTAATAAAATCAGTTCTCGAGTAAATATACTAGAAGTAATATCGAATTCTAGCAATGAAACGGAAGAACTCCTCGAGTCACAGTTGTTGGCTGATGGATTGATTGTTTGATTGTGATTGATTGATAGATTGATAAAAATAAATGTGTTTTCTTTCATAATCATACTTTCGATTATTTAAAATAAAACTCACACACATAAACACACAACACACACATACATAAGCACAAGTTTTATTGAATACACGGAATTTGCAGTGTTTAAAAATATATTTTTTATTTATCAATCAGATGCAAAAGTGGCTTGAGGAGCTCTAAATGTTGTTGTTACAATTTTTATTTTAGAACTTATTTCATAGAGTATTTTACTTAACAAAGAAACTTCTGGTTCTGGTCATTAAAATATTTTTGTTTACTTCAGAACTGATAATGGATTAAGTTACATTTTTAGAGTTTTATTTACTTCTCGGTTCTCACAATGGAGTTATTGTCAAATAGTTTGCGCGTGTTACAATGTATGAAGTGTTCTGTATGACTTTGTATATAACAGGTTGTCTGATACATATCACTCACACACATAAGCACATACACACTGAATACATGCACATATACACACACATTCACATACATACATACACATATACACACATACGTATATATATATATATATATATATATATATATATATATATATATATATATATATACAGTGATCCTTCACATAATCAGGCTTCGATTAATTCGGCTTCACTATAGTCCTGTTTAAAATTTTCCTCCAAAAATTTTTTTACTTGAAAAAAATCCTACTAAAAGGTTTTTCTTGAAAAAAATTCCAAAAAAATAATATATAAAAATATTTTTATACTCAAATTTTCCCCTTTTTTGATGAAAACATAATAAAAAATAAAATCGAAATCGTATGCGCAACGCATGCGCAGTTCTAGTTTTGTGGACTTTTTTTCTTTTTGTTTGCGATTCGTAACTATAGAGTAAAGACGAATTTTTGATAATTAAATTCCAATAACCTATTTAAAAATCAATTTAAAATGTATGTAAAATGAATATATAAACCATTGATTTTGTTTTGTTGATACATATAAACATTTGAATATATTACCCTCGTTTCATTTATTGAAAAACAGGAAAAACATTTGTTTGGAACCAATTAACGTTTTTTGTATTTAGTTAGTATTTCGATTAGTCCGGCAAATCAGTGAAACCGATTAGCCGAACTCTGCAAGATATTCTTGTATATATATATATATATATATATATATATATATATATATATATATATATATATAAATATATATATAAATATATAAATATATATATATATATATATATATATACATATATATATATATATATATATATATAATATTTCATTTATGTACACATATGCAACTAAGTATATGTGTGTGTTATACTAGCAAAATTTTATTTAATTTATTTATTATTCAATTTTCGCAATACAAGTTATTCCCTATTTGATTAATTATCTGTACATACAAACATACAATCTTGTGCATATATATTGTACATACATCAGAGATAAACTCGTTGTCGGATATTTTATGCACGAATGTTTACTCGTGCCAATACATTTGTTCGTTGAATTATTTGCAACGCAATAGATTTTCATTTGCGCAGTCTCTATTATTGCTTTTAGAGGTTACATTTTTTACGATATTATAATATAAACGAATAATGTGTTATTCTGTGATTTTTGAAAAAAAATAATAATTTTTATCATCCACAATAGATAGACGTTACAATGTTCTAACTATTCAACTGTGTCAATAGTTTCGTTCGGCGCTGCATATACACATATGTCTTTATAAATAAATTCAGCTGGGTCTGTGTTTGTGCGGATTTTTTAATGCGATTTTAAAGTTATGCGGTTCATATTTCTTTTTAACACTAGGTTTACGCACGTTTCGTGTATTCCTAATCTTTACGGACACGCCTTAATTTGACGCATGAACAAAATCATACATTTTTTTTTAAAAAAACAACAATTATACAGTATTAACATATAAATGGAACTCTAAGATATACACTTATAAAAATTTATAATATTTAACATTATATAACATAACATTTATTCCGCGTATCTTTTACATATATTAGGTTGGCAAGTATCTCCCTTCCGCTTTTTTTTTTGTACATAGCCGCGAAATTCAAAAGACCAGAAGGCGGAAGGGAGATATTTGCCAACCTAATATATTGGTAAAAAAATTATCAGTTGTCATATTCCTATCTTGATGTTAGATATCATTCAGCTAACTTTAAAACTACAAATTCGCTCAAAAGTGTTGAAATTTGCGTTTCATCTTTACTCAGATTAGGGATACCATTTTTTAGATATTTTGAATTTACGTCTACTGCCAACCAAAACTTTATGCCAAATTTATGTGGCTTATTTGGGATATATTGCGTGAATCTGCATCGGACTTTCGTAGGGAACAGTTGCTCGTCTATTGAAATATTCTCGCGAGGTTTATAACAGGATTTACTATTATGTGTCAATTTGTTTCATATTGCAGATATCAATCCAAATTTATCAGTACGTTAACGTTCGGATTGTTCTGTTCTTTTATCAAATCATACGAATCGAATAATTTGCGTAAATTGATCTCTAGGCATTGTACTCGAGAAAAAAGCGGGTCCCCATTTCTTAGACTATAAATAAAAATCTTTCAGTGACTTTGCTTCAAATGCTTCCCGAGCATATCAAATTGCCTTTTCTGTATCAGGGTTTTCCAACTAGCATTATTGCTTATTTTACGATTGCGTCAAATTGACGCGTATCGTAGAGATAGAAATACCACACACATAATTTTTAAATTAGAAAGCTTTGAAGAAAATTAATTTTCCTATTTTATTTATCTCGTTAAATGGATAAAAGTCAGTACAAGTGGTAGAAGAAAAATGTGAATGTTTGCTGTAAATTCCCTCATGAATTTCTAAATGCGACAAAATGACGCGTCTCGTAAACCTAGTGTTAATATCTTTTGATACACTTTTTTTAAGAATTCCTTTAACTCTTTCGCTACCAGCGTCACACAGTGTGACAACCCTATTTTCTTACCTTAGCTCAGCATCACAAATGTGTGACGGATGATCGTTATCAGTTTATGATAACTGTTTGTACCAAATCGTGCCGCAAACAGATGAATTTGGTTAAAAACAATAAAATAGATACAGGATGTTATTGGTTTGCCGATAATTACATTTTTTTTACAAGATCTGGGCGTCATGAATATGTATATATAGGAATATGTTTGAATGAATTGAAAAATATTGGCAAACGTTAATAAATTCGGGTTATGTGTTTAAAACTATGTTTATACACTTGTTAAATTTTATTATGTAAAAATAACTAGATAATCACACAAATAACAGTAAATTAAATCCACGTGGTATTTAAAAATTTATCAAACAACACGAAAAGTAATTGGCAAGTATGCCAGTATACAGTATATAATGTTTTTATTTTTATAACATTATGTATATAAATTTAATTTTAAATGGATTTATACCACTTTCATTAATAACAATTTGAGCCGTTTGTTTTTGATAGTGGAATAACTCCATTTATTTATACATTGAGATATAATATTTGAAGGTTTGCGTTTGAATTACCAAAAATCGACTTTGGTATATTTGTAGTTGTATTATATAAAAATTTATAAATAAACAATTATTGTTTATTTATAAATTTACAAAAAAAATTTCCAAAAATTTTTCAAAACTATTTTGAAAATTTTTATATTAATGATTTTTAAATATCTCAATGTATGAATAAATGGGCTTATACCCCTTTCTAATATAATATTCTTGCGATAAAACTATACAGAAAATTTCTTTTGATTAATTTATGAGTATATTGTACACCCATGACTGTGTTATTATAAATATAAAAAGAGTACATCTATGTTTACCTAAAACTGTCATTAACTCATTTTTTTCTAAAAATAGAATTATTCTACTTTCAAAAAAAAACGGATAATGTATGTCTGTGATAATGTAAATCTGTAAAACAACTACAGGACTACCAATTGGGCTACGTATAGACAAATATTTCAAAATGTATCATACAAATAAATACAATGTATTTCACTTAAAAAAAAGTTTTCATTTTATTTTTCCTTTCCAATTTAATTCATTTACTTTTAATTAAATGCGTCACATACAACGGTAGTTTGATAAGTATGGTAAAAAAATTATCACAAAAAATTTACCATGAAATTGACCATTAGATTTACCGTAATATTTACCATACTTATCAAATGACCTTCGTATATGTGACGCGTGGGCTGCAAAAACCTATAGCCTTACTATCTATAGCCTAGTGTCACATATGTGTGTCGGATTGTAAAATTGCTAATTTCACTCATTTGGAACGTTATAAATACATCGCACAAAAATTAATGACAATTTGGTATCATATTTAGATAATAAAACGTCTGGGCTGTAGTGGCGGTTTTTCTCCCGAAGCCCTGGTAGCGAACGGGTTAAGCTGTTATTTAATTCAACGAAAAGCTCTTCAATTTTATTAACAAATGAAGGAATCACAGCCATTTACTTCCGCTTCTCAAACTGATAAGGAATTTTCGGCTAACAAAGGATGGTCAATGCCTTAAGTGACAGTGATATTATTGCAATAAGTTTAGATACCGTAGAAGATTTAGAAAAATATAATGAAACAGAAGTAGAACCTGTTCCCTTCACTGTAAACATGATTCGAGAAGGTCTTCAACTTTGTAATCGATTGGAAAATCATTTTCTTGTTAATGACACAAATTCTGAACGAGCTTTTAAATTTCAACGACAACCAAATAATTGTTTGCCTGAATATCGCAAACTTCATAAACAATTAGTAAAATCATCGTCTCAAAATTTAATCGCTGATTCATTCATTGTCGTCAGAAAACCATTAACACAGAACGAGACAGAAATCGGCGCTAATTCTGTTGTTTGTGTTTCCTCTAGTGACGAATCTGATTTCAGTTCACAAACGAACCCACAAATTTTCAAATATGTTTGAAAAAATGTAAAATAAATTACACATATGTATACAGTGAGTCAAAGTGAAACTCATACAGAATTATGTTTCCAATAATTTTACACATATATTTTAATATAATAATAATTTTCTTTATTTTTTTTTTGCTTAAGTTCTTTATTAAGATTAATTTCATTATGTATGAAAATTTCAATCGTAAATTAATACTTTTACTTTAGAAAAAGTAAGTTTCTGAAAAATTAAAAAAAATACATCAAAATGAAACTCATACAACTAACAAATTATTTATTAAATTAAAATTTACAATCGATTGAATTATTTTAGTACTTAGTGGAGATGTTTTTATTAATTTTTATAGTCTTTAAACGATTCTGGATGGATTTAACTAATTTTTCACAATAAGCTAGGATCAATTTTTCCCCATTCTTCTAATAACGCTTTTTTAAATAATTTTTATTTCTAATAGTGTGTGTTCTAATGGTAACTTCTAAGTGATTCTATAGATTTTCAATCGCACTTATATCAGGTGATTATGGTGGTGTTTCCAGTACTTTGGGGCAATTATATAACACCCAACTACGTGTTTTATAAGTTTTGTGCTTGGGGTCGTTGTCCTGATAAAAATTAAATGTTTGTAAAATCACAAGTTTTTGTGCACTGGCTTTGAATTTTTTCTTAAATAGATCAATATAAACATTTTGATTTATAATGCCATCTATAAAATCAAATTTCAAACCCCTCTCGTACACATACACCCCCATACCATAACATGACCGCTCTCATGTTTGACTGTAGGACGTAAGTGTTTTAAAGACATTTCTGTATTTGGTTTCTGCCATACATTATTTCTGCCATTGGATCCAAATAAATTATATTTGCTTTCGTCCGTAAACAAGACATCTTTCCAATAATCAAAACTCTTATTAATATGTTCCCGAAGTACGAAGCTTAACCTTTTGTTGCTTTAGTTAGATTTTTGAAATTTTTCTTCCTGACAATACGAGCATGAAACCCATTTTTATTTAGTATATTACGAATTGTTTGGGGACTTGCTTTTTTATTTAGATGCTTTTCAATTTCTAAAGTCAATTTGGGCGCGCTAATTTTCAAATTTTATTTAATTTTTCGTAGAATCTAACGCTCATCATGGTCATTAGAAATCATATAGAGACCCTTTCTGATTTTATTGTCAACATTTTGGTCGTTTTTAAATCTTTTTATTACGTATTGCATTGTAGCGTGGTTTTTATTAACTATTTTCCCGATTTCCCGTAGAGTATTTCCATTTTTGTAATGAGAAATCATTAACTTTCGCTCGTCCGTCGATGATTGTCTCTTTTATCTACTCAAAGTGAAATTCCTACTTAATTTTTTTACAAAATGATTATAAACGACTTAACAGTAGGTTTTTTTTGTAACCAAAGTGACCAAACACATATTTGAAGAGTATACTTTCTTAACACAGCAGTTTTCAAGCGAGAATAATTCGTTGTATGAGTTTCATTTTTCTGTATTTTTTGTTCATTTCTCAAAAACTGTTACTTTTTCTAAAGTAAAAGTATTAATTTACGATTGAAATTTTCATATATAATAAAAATAATCTTAATAAAGAACTTAAACAAAAAAAAATAAAGAAAATTGTTATTATATTAAAATATATGTGTAAAATTATTGGAAACATAACTCTGTATGAGTTTCACTTTGACTCACTGTATATTGCTTTGAATGAAATTAAATAGTAAATAAAAAAATACAGTAAAAAAGCTATGTTTTGTATCAATTTTATTCGGATATTTGAAATTTTTCTTCTAGACATTCTCTATTTCCTGATTTTTTTTATGCGAATTTTAGAGTAATTTCACTTTGTCGCTTTGATTTTATGCGGTTTTTGTGAATTACGGAACGTATCCTTAATTTTTCAATGTAAGTTAAGTCTTCTTTTGTGCGATTTTTTTCAATGCGGTTTTCTGCGGAACGTATTTACCGCATAAAAACAGGCTCAGGTGTTTATGAAACCCAATATACGCGTACCTTAAAACTGGCAAAAGAAATTTATTAATATTTTCCTGTTTAATTTGAACAATAAAATTAATTAATTCGATATTAAATAATTACTTATACATATATACATATACATTGTGTATATTTCTCTCTCTCTCTCTTTATATATATATATATATATATATATATATATATATATATGTGTGTGTGTGTGTGTGTGTGTGTGTATGTTTACATACAGAGTAGTAACTTTGTATCTGTATTACAGGAAAAAATACACTAAAATCTCGTTTTAACTATGAGGGTTGTATGATAAATACCTGGCCTTGACAGGAAAAAAACATTTTTATGTGTAAAATTTATTTTATTTTTCAACGTAATCACCTTTCAGTTCGATACATTCAGTCCAACGTTTTTCTGTCTTTTGTATCCCCTCTAAAAAATACGATTGCTCCAACCCTTCAAAATAAGTGTTCGTTTCAGTAATGACCTCATCGTTAGAGCCATTTTTTCATATTTGGAAATAGGAAATACTCGCTGGGTGCTAAATCTAGCGAATATGGTGGATGCGGAAACAATTCGTATCCTAACTCATGGAATTTTGCCATGGCGATGACGCAAATGTCCACGTGTGCATTGTCTCGATGGAAAAGGATTTTTTCTTCACCAAATGCGGACGTTTTTCTTTTACAGCATGACTGAAACGATCCAATATGTTAATATAATACTCTCCGTTAATAGTTTTGCCCTTTTCAAGGTAATCGATGTGAATTATGCCGCGTACATCCCAAAACACTGTAACCATGACTTTGTTCGCCGATAAAGTCGCCTTAGCCTTCTTTGGCGAAGATTCGCCTCGAAAAACCTACTATTTGGACTGTTCTTTGGTCTCTGGTGTGTTGTGATGAATTCATGTTTCGTCAACAGTTATGAACCGACGCCGAAAATCATTTCGATTGCGTTTTAACATCGCCAAACATTCTTTTGAAGTTGACACACGTGTGTGTTTATTGTCAACTGTGGGTAATCGCGGCACCCATCTTGCGAAAAGCTTTTTCATATCCAAATGAGTTGTTAAAATATTCTGCACCCGTTCAATTGAGATGCCCATAGTCTTAGTAATCTCACATACTTTCACTCTCCGATCGTTTATAACGACATCGTGGATTTTTCCAATCATTTCTGAAGTGGTAACCTCATTTGGACGACCTGGACAATCTTCATCAAAAGTGCTTGTACGGCCGCGTTTGAATTCAGCTGTCCAATATTTTACGGTTGATAACGAAGGTGCAGAGTCCCCATAAACTTCGCTGAGCTCCGTTTTAATCTCATCGTTTGTTTTCTTTTTCAAAAACAAGTATTTTATCACTGCTCGATATTCAATTTTTTCCATTGTTGTAGAATCACAAAAGTTGTTCTATTTAAATGGCTGGCATTCACAAACTAAACCACGTAGCAACTTGACAGTTTGACAGTATTGTTGCGAAAGATTATGTTTACGAAAAATATCATTTTTTAAATACTAGCAGCGCCATCTCTGGCCTAGGCCAGGTACTTATCATACAGCACTCGTACTGAACTAGTTTAGAGTAAAATAATTTGAAATCTGTCAGTCCCAGGTGTACGGAAAATCTAAAAGAAAATCAACATAAATTCGGTCAATTTTCGTTTTTTAAAAATGTTATTTAAAAATACTTTTTATTTTCTAAAACATTTCAGATAAAATAATAGAATAAATCAGTGATTCTCAACCTTTTTTTCTTCTCGGTATACTTTTAATAATTAGAAAATTTGGCGGAACACTAACAATAAGATATATTTAAAAGAATTTTACTCGGTTAATTGATTGATGTACCTATGATATATTCTGTAAAAATAGCATACGATAATAATTTTCAATGAAATATAAAATGAAATTGCATTACAAAGTAAACAAAATGTTTATTTAATGATAAATTACGAATTACATTTAATGCGAAATTTGAGCTTTGTGTTTTTTGATAACTTCATTTATATTTGGGTGTAAAAATGATAATGCTAGCCTCATTTCGTGATCCATATTTAAAAGTCTGGATCTTTTTTTCGTTTCTATGTCAGTCAAAACCGAAAATCCGAATTCGCACAAATAAGATGTGGAAAATTGTGATAACACACTCAAAGCTTTTTGTGATATTGTCGTATAATCGTATCTAAGATTAATCCAGAACGAATTAATTGATTCTTCAGAATGTTTTGAAATTAAATTTCGGTTATTACACATTAAATTAGTTCTTCCTCTTCTTTCAAAGTTAATTCGTACACCGACCTGTTGTTTATCACAAATGGATTTCGAATCCAATCAATTTTTTTTATTTTTCAATTTGGAAAGTAATGAACAATTCTTTACTCTAATATTTATGTCCTTTGGAACTGACTCAAACTTTTCTAAACTACCTTCTTGTATTTTATTCTTCCATAAAGTAATTTTTTTTTAAATCCCAACAATTTATCACATGAGTTTAAAATATTTTCTTTTGGTCTTTGAATACTTGTATTTATGTTATTAAAAATAACAAAAATATCAGATAAGTAAGCTAGCTTAGCACACCATATTTTGTCTAGAAAGGTAGAACCGATTGAACTACTTGTCTGACGTCGCTTATGTATGGGTATTCGCAGTGGTGGCACACTTTAAGAAGCTCGCGGCACAGTGGTTGAGAATCACAGGGTTAAATGAATAAAGCCTAACTTCTATATTATTTTTATCTGACCAAAATACTTGGACTCAATCATAAGTCGTTCAATTGTTGTGATTTTTGGCGAATGCAAAACGCTTTTTTTTTATTTATCTCACCGAGCCAGGACTTACAGCCTCTTAACCCATTACTGCATAAAGTTTAATAAATTGATTTTCTAGTTGAAAATGAAAGGAAGTGGGTTATTAACAAATTGTTGCACTAGTACAAAATTTAATAAAAACAGCACACGCAATATACTTTTTTTATTAAAATAAAAGATCAGTGATGACGCCTGTAACGGTCGAACAATTTAAATTATGTTAACCTACTTGCTATTAGCCAAAAATTGGCGGTCCGTGTAAACAGACACTATGCACTAATGGGTTAAACCTACTTCTAACCGATCGGGGTGAAACTTTTAAACCAGTTGCGGAACTGAACTCAGAAGTCAGTTCAGAAGAAGTCTTTCTTCTGTTTGCAAGGGAAATCCGAACTAATTTTCTGTCATCACGAGCAATAGTTTTACGTTTTCGCCCCGATGAGAAACATTCAGCAAATGTAGAACCCTTTTTTCAGAATTTTCTAAAACACTTTATATGTTTTGCTTTTTTGACTTGGCTCCATCATTTTTTATTCAAAATCAAAATTTTCTCACCTTTTTTTTCACTCAATAGTCAATTACTGGCACTCGTATTTATTAGAATATCTAAATACTCGTATTAAAATTTCGAAATCAAAAATTACTTTTTAAACATTGCATCAACGCTTTGCAAATGAAATCACTTATTTCACAAAAACTGTAAAGAAGTGAACTGAAGATATTCGAATGTAATAAAACCTGTTTTAAGGAACAATAACATAGAGAAACTAATTACAAAAATGGTATTTCCATCGGAAAAATAATTCAAAAATTATTGCTTTTAATAATTTTTATAATCGGTTTCTATACTTTATTTCTACGTTTTTATGTATTTTTTACGATTTAATAATTTCACTAGTTAAATAATAATTCGACGGACGTAACGTAAATACAAAATAGAACATAATTGAAAATATCGACGTTTAAAGTACCAAACCCTGTATAATTAATAAATTATATCATTTCATTCTGTAGAATACAATTCGTTTGTAAAATGAATTATAAAAAACGCTGATACGCAACGATTTTCCAAACATAATTGTCATCTAATTGTAAATATGCTTTAGATCAGTGATCTAACTTTGATTTCGACTCGAACGATTGAAATCTGCATAGACGGATTGCGATTATACGACACGATGAATTCAACAATCGTGCGCTTCGTGCACGATGACGACGAGCGATAATTTGTTATTTTAAATGGATTTCATTTCCGATCGTTAATTGTATTTCGGTACGTTTTAATAAACATACGATCGACGCCATCGTCATTTTCGAAAGAACGGCACGCGATTATTTTTATTTTCTTTTCTAGCCGGTTTAAAATTCGTGTAAGCGTACGAGTAAAGTGAATAATTAAACGACGAAACTAGTTATTTAAATATACGATATACAATGGATCGTCAGGGAACTTCATCTGATAAAATCGTCGAAGAGAACAAATATACACCGGCTGGCGAAAGAGGGAAATCCCATGGAAATTTCTTTCATTGGCAACAACTAATGTCGATCCTCTGCAAGTGTATTGCCAGAAATATTTCGTTCACTATTACTTGCGAAATAGAAGAAGCTGGCAAATTCGATGACATTGTGATATTTTATGAACGGGACGGAAAATCTCTATGTAGGTTAATACAAGTAAAACATAAAGCAGATATTTCGAAAGTGCTTAAGTTCGAAGATCTAGCAAAAGATAAAAATTTCCGGTTAAAAACGTATTTCAAATCTTATGTCGAAATAAAAAACGACGTAAATTTCGAACAGAAATACGAATGCGAAATCGAAGAGTTGATCATATGTACGAACGTCGATTTCGACAAGAATCTTAAGGAACACATGGAAGCCGTACCGGATTCGATATTTATCGAAGACGTTTTCTATCGTGTGAAGAAGTCGTCGGAAACTGAATTTATAAAAGAGTCAAACGACGCGATTCGTGAAGAGTTTTTCGGCAAATTGCGATTCGCCGTGAAACAACCGGACGAAGATGAATTGAAAAAAGACATCAAAAGTGAGATCCTTGATTATTTAGAAAATGAACATCCGGACGATAGCTACTCCTCCGATCGTTTAGAAACGATCTATGTCAATTTACTAACAAAAATAATCTACTTAGGAATGAATCAAAAAGTTCAAGATATTACTAATGAAGGTTATTTAAATTGGCTACAGAAGGCGATCAATTCAGAAGAAAATCAGTTGTCCCTCTATCACAAATACAACTTAGGTGTTTTAGCCGCGCATCAGTTACAATTCGAAAGAGATTCTTTAGAAGAACTCGAAAAGTCCGTAACCCAGAACGAATCGTCTTTGTCGTTAGTGATCTCGTGTGCCGACACGATTATCACCGTACAAAAACTCGTTCAGATTTTCAATAAACAGGAGAAAGAGTTTCGTTTGATTTTCGACAAGCAAGTCGTTGCGTCTACGTGTAATATAAGACGCGATTTCTCTTCAGCAGATCGTTGCGAGTACTTGGTCGTCGTATGCAAATCGAATAAGAAATCGGAAAATGTTTTCAAAACTGTAAAAAGAATTCACGACTGGATAATTAAGGATTCGATTTTAAATAAACGGATCGTTCTCGTCTCGGATCCTGAAGTTAACTTTGAAAATGATTTGTTGATTTTTGGCAATCTTGTAAAATTCGAAGACCACGTCGCATGGAACGATTTTGATGAACAGACCAAGAATCAAGTACTAGAGAAACGGATCGTTTTTCAAGGACAACTGGTCCCGTTCAAAGATATCGATATTTCACACGTCCAAGATTCGATCAAAGATCGGGTTTTGTTCGATATCGCTCTTTCCGACAAATATGAGATAGGAAAGTTTCACGATTCAAAAACCGACGACATGTCGTACTTTGTGCCGAGAAATGTTAAATTATACAACCAAATAAAAAATCCTTTCAAGATCTCTGAATCTGACCAATTGTTTGCAATCGAAAATATCGGCGAGACACGTTTTGAATATTTTATATCGTCTGTATCGTCAGAAAACCGATCGAGATATTTTCGATTGAACGACGAGATGGCGGCAGAGAACTTTCAAGAGATTTCTCGTGATAATAAGGATAAGAACGTAACGTGGATTTATTTTGTAGGCAAAAACGGTCATTTTTTTGGGGAATTCCGTTGGAAAAAGAGTAGTCGGTCGATTTTTCTTATTAAGCAGTACTTTGAAACATACTTCCCTTGGGAAATCGAATTGCAGACCATTAAAGATATCGAAAATAAATTGGTATTAGTGATCGGTGAACCGGGAATGGGAAAGACTACTCTCCTCTCTCGGTTAGCTACGCGATCGATCGAACGATCGCCGGACGTGTGGGTTATCAAAATCAATTTGAACAGTCACACGGGATATTTTAAGAAATTGTTGGATGATTCTAAAACGTTTTCCGATGAAAATGATGTCATCGAATTCATTACTGGCACTCAGAATCTCTGCGGTTTCGAAAAATCGTTATTCGAGAGCTATTTTCGAATCGAAAACAAATTAGCCGTTTTATTGGACGGATTCGATGAAATCTCACCGTACTACAAAATGATCGTCGTCGATCTCGTGAAGATAATTCAAAGTTCTGATAAAATCAAAGTCTGGATTACGAGTAGACCGCATGAAACGGGGTTTCTTGAAGAACAACTCGATGTACTTCCAAATTTCCTTTGTGAATTTACAGACGAAGATCAGCAGCAATTCTTTAGAATGTTTTGGGAAAAACACGTCTATAAAACGGATTCACGAATGGAGCGTCTAGAGACGTTCGTCGACCTTTTACTAAAAGAAATTTCGAAATCCCTGTATAACATTTTCGACTATCTTCGAAAGCCGACCAGTATTCCGCTGCTATGTAAAATACTCGCCGACGTTTATACTGACACGTTTATCAAATTCTACAAAAAGAAACGGACGACACAAAAATTCTAGACTCCTTAGATATTTTCGACCTGTATAAACGTTTTATAGAGATAAAATGTACAATTAACATCGAAGAGAAAAGAGAAAACGACATTACTAAGCCTGGGAACATAACACTCATCGAAAAAAAAATTAAAAAAATAAATTCGAGATATAAATTGCTATGTTTAAGTGCCGTGTTCGGAAAAGAAGATGCGAAAACGTTATTAAATGAAGAATCGGAAAAAACAATCGAGATATCTTTGTCTGCTATTAAAGAAGGATTCGATAAGTACGGGATCGTTCGTTCGGTAGAGAACGGCATTCCGGTGTTCGTGCACAGGACGTTCGCCGAATATTTTGCAGCTCTGTATTTGAGAGACTTCGTCAATGATGGAAAGAACAATAAGGACGGCCGCGTCGCATTCGTTAGAAGAACATTATTCGATCCAATGTACGCGGTAGTCCGTCGTTTCTTCGATCGACTAACAGGAACGGATGACATCTTTAAATACGCACTTAACGGCGACAAGGAACAATTGAAGACAATATTAAAGAACGACCGAAATGCAATTCATCGAACTGACGAATTCGGACGGAATGTCTTGCATTTGATCGCCGGTTACGATCACACCGTGAATGTCTGCAAATATTTAATCGAATCCGGTGCAGACCCGACTCAAAAAGATGAGCTTTTCGGATGGAAGCCGATCGAATATGCAATAAAGTTGAAAGTATGGAAAAACGTTAACGAACTCCTCGTAGGAAACGAAAACGACGAAGTGATATTAAGTTCAATCGAAGACAAGGAAGAATTTATGCACATTGCCGGAGCAGAGGGATGGACACGATTGATAAAGTATTTGGTCGAAATCGGTAAAATTTCCGTGGACATAAAGGACGAAAATGGAATACCTACGTTGCATTTCGCCGTAGTTAAAGGCCACGTTGAAACTTGCCGGTATTTAATCGAAATGGAAGCAAATAAAAAATATAATTTCGTCAATCAAAATAGCATGTCAAACTATTATAAATACAATATTTATAAAAACAAAACACCATTACACGTTGCTATTAGAAAAGGTTTCATTGAAATCGTGAAACTGTTTATAGAAAACGATAGAAACATAATCAAAGACATTTTCTGCAAAGAAACACTCTTGCACAAGGCCATGAGATCCGGTAACGTAGAAATATTGAGACTTCTCGTCGATCACGGAGCGAACGTTAACAGTGTGAACGAGAAAGGAGAAACACCGCTGCATATAGCCAGGAAAAATACAAACATCGATGTTATTGATTTATTGTTAGAACGCGGAGCAAATATCGAAGCGTTAGATGATTATAAACGTAATCCGTTAATGAAGTACGTCATTGTTGGAAATGTTTCCGTCGTTCGACATTTACTAGCGAAAGGAGCTGATATTAATTACAGTGACGAATATAACATGACGGCCTTACATTATGCAGTGGCTCGCGGTCATTTAAATGTATTGAAAGTGTTAATAGCGCACGATCCGAATATTGTGAAAAAAATACGCTTTTCAGAAACACTTCTGCACGTAGCTATGGGATCCGACAATATAGAAATTATCGAACTGCTCATTAGGAACGGAGCAGACGTAAACGGTAGAAACGAGATCGAAGAGACGCCCTTACATATCGCCAGTGATGAAATCAAAACTGATATTATCGATACTTTATTGAATCACGGCGCAGATATTGATGCCACGGATCTGAATGGAAATACTCCGTTGATCAATTACATCGAAGAAGATAATTTATCCGTCGTTCAGCATCTAGTGAAGAAAGGGGCTAACTTACGTCATTGTCCTGAAAACGGCCTGACTATTCTTCACTATGCAGCGTCCAAGGGCTATTTAGAGTTGGTCGAAATGTTGATAGCACGCGATGCGACTATCATGGAAGATGCCAATGTCATTGAAACAGTCTTACATGCAGCCATGAAATCCTGTGAAATAAAAATCATCGAAGTACTCATAAAATACGGAGCAGACGTAAACGGTAAGAACGAAAACGGTGAAGTGCCGTTACACATCGCTATGAAAGACATCGATATTAAAATCATCGATGTTCTATTAAAGTCTGGAACGAATATTGATGCGACCAGTGACGATGGAAGCACGCCGTTAATAAAATACACAGAAGCTCGCAATTTCGAGGTCGTAGAACATCTGATCGCATTCGGAGCCAACGTACGTCATTGTCCTGCAAACAACAGAACCGCTCTCCACTGTGCAGTAGCCTCAGGTTTTTTGGAGATGGTCAAGTTGTTTATACGACGCGATCGAACTATCGTCGAGGCGATCGCCTCCTCGAACACACTTTTGCACGAAGCAATGAAGTCCCGTAATATAGAGGTTATAAAACTCTTGATCGACCATGGAGCGGACGTAAACGGCAGAAACGAGAAAGGAAAGACGCCTCTGCACATCGTCGATGAAAATACGAGCAGCTCCGATGAAAATACGAGCATCGCCGATGAAAATATGAGCATCGCCGATGAAAATACGAGCAGCTCCGATGAAAATACGAGCATCGCCGATGAAAATATGAGCATCGCCGATGAAAATACGAGCAGCTCCGATGAAAATACGAGCAGCTCCGATGAAAATACGAGCAGCTCCGATGAAAATACGAGCATCGCCGATGAAAATACGAGCATTGCCGCCATCGAATTGTTATTAAATCACGGAGCGGATGTCGAAGCGAGAGATAACGACGGAAAAACACCGATAATGAGGGTCGAAGATTACAAACATGTCAAAGCTCTTAAGCTGTTACGCGCCTATATCGATATGTCAAAGAAATAATCGAAATATCAAACCAATATCCGTAAACGAAGCAAATCTGAAAAGAACGTACATTCGACAGAAATGAAAAAACGACGACAATAAAACGATCGCACGTTTTGAAATTCTTTAAAAAAACTACACTAACACTCTTTTTATTGCGGTACACTCGCAATAATGTTATATTTATTTTGTTAATTATTTGTTGAATTTGTCTTAAAACAAAAAATCATAAAAAACCGACACAATCTCCGATATCTTTTTTCTGTATTTCTTTGGAAATTTTTACACGAGCGAGCACTCTTTTCCACGAAAAAGTGTTTTTTTTCCACCCGTTAGAGTTGTCGATTGTCAGTGCTATTTTTTGCATTCATCTCGAAACGTCCGATTTCAGATTGTCGTTCTCTCACCATCGAATAGGAAAGAGCGGATATACGTTAAGATTTCTTTTCATGCGAAACGTTTGTTGTCAAACACGAACTAAATTTATGTTTTAATTCAACGCAGACGAAACGTAAGAGTGAGATTCTAATACGTGTACAATATTTGTATTTTCAGTCAACGAAAGTCTTCTTAAACACTCGAATCGAAAGAACTTTACGAAAAAAACAAACAAAAGTTAAAAGTCGACGTTTACTTTCGATGATCCGACATCGACGAATATCTCATTATTCTCAACTGTTAATAATCATTTATAATTGAATAATTCCTGAAAAAACATCAATATTTCACTCCGATACAAAAACTTCAATCAAAAAAAAATCATCGTATAATAATTGATTAAATCACCGTGCATTAATTTATTCAGAGATCCAACTTGTTGGAGAATCTAGGATAATTCACACTTCAAGATATTCGAATAATCAAATTTATTCATCGTCAATCTAATCGTCCCAACTCTCACAACAGCCGTACTCGTCCAAATCGTGACAATCTCTCGACCTCGAGAATTGCTCGAGTAGAGAGTTCTTCAGATTAGGTAATAAACAACTATTCGACGATCTGTGAAAATTTCATTTGGGAAAAACTTTTTAAAAATTGAAATTCCAAGTAGATTAAATAAATTTTAAACACTTTTCAATTCGATAAAAGTAATAAATTTTTGGAAATAAAACTTTTTTCAAGAAAAAGAAAAAGAATTCCCTTTTCCCATACTAAAACACCAATACGTTTTTCTAATATTTCAAGTCGGTCAAAGAACTAGATGTGCAGAAAATATTCGTTTAACATTTTTACATTAGAAAAGATCGGATTTTGCCTTCACTCGGACTCTTATTTCAAAATGTCTATCGGTCGATTTATTCAATTTTGGCAAGTTTGTCGCCGTGGCATAACCAAACGGACGCTCTAGAAGGAGTCGAGGACGTGGCCGACGTGTTATACTTTACGAATATTTTTTTCATCATTCGATAACTGATTAACATTTTCGGACTCTTAAGATCATCGTTAAAATATTACATTGTGTCGAGTTTCGAAGTAGTGTTTCTACCAGACCAGTGATGGCGAGCCGTTTTGAGAAGTGTGTCAGATTTTGTTCATTATTTTTATAATACTATTCCGTGACGTCACTTGCGGGGGGGGGGGGCTAAAAAGCGTACGAATAATTTGGAAAACCGAAAATTTGTTAACAGAAAAACTTGACAGTTGACCCTTTTTTTTGGTCCTCACTTTGAAAATCCTCTGAAAAGATTTACGTTTTCGTTTTGTTTTACAACTTTTACTTTTGCAAGTGAAGAGCAAAAAATAAAGGTCGAGGTCAAACAATTGATATCAATGGGGTGATACCATGAATTACCGCACCAGAAGACAACATGCCCAGTGGCGCCTCTGCACGGAGTATTTGAATGAACAAGGAATAAAGAAAAGCACATGTATATTATGGAATATTCTTTATTAATAAAGATAGTTACAGATATGTGTATGTATAAGAAAGTGGATAAAAGTATATTTAATGCGAATTCCGTTGTTGCTTATTTTCAGATAGTTTCTTAATATTATTTTCATATACCGTATTCATTAGTTTAACGCATTTCGCAGTCAATTCATTTCCAAGTTTATTTTTGTTGGTAGATTTTACAAAATTCATCGAGGGAAACAGTTTTTCACACGAATATGCGAACGCAAACATCGTTAAAAGAGCATCAGCAAGTTTCTCCATTGATATAAAATCGTTTGGTAAAGAATCTCATACGTTAAATTTAATATTTTCAATTTTTAGTGTGGGATCATTATTATCTGCATTACTTTTCCGTCTACTTCGAAAATCAAGTTTTCAAATTTATTTTTCCACACAATACTGCTTTGAAATTCAACTAATTCCATTTCTAAACCATGAATACCCAGCCACATAAATTCGGTTAACTCCATTGTTTCGATATAAAATAAAGTGAAATGTATTTTCCAAACTTTTCAATTGATTAAATCTCTCCTTAAACGCTTGTTTCATTTCCTGCATAATGACTGAACATTTTTCAATTGTATTTTCTTGAATGTCAGGCGTATTTTCAAAAATTATTGTGTTTTGAAAATGTTTTTGTAATTGAGGAAAATATGTCATGATTTTCATTTCCAAATCTTCAGTGAAGATGTCAAATTTCGTCATGAATATTTTAATATTTTCAAACATCATTCATACAATTCGTCCATTTCCCTGAAGTTGTTTATTCAGTTCATTGAAATGCTGAGTGATGTCACATAAGAACATTAAATCATTTAACCAATCTATATTTGAAAATTCGTCATGACTATTGTTTTTTTTATTCAAAAAGAGCTTTATTTCTTCTAATAAATTGGCAAAGCGATTAAGCACTTGACCGCAACTGAGCCATCGAACATTGTTGTATGTCAAAATCGCAGAATATTGGCACACAATTTCTTCTAATAATTGTACAAATTCTCGTCTAATAAGATCTCTTGCATTTATGAAGTTGATGACTTTTATTACAACTGACATTACATCGGAAAATGTTCTTAAACCTCACTTCGCACATAACACTTTCTGGTGTATTATACAATAAAATTCAATCAGAAAATGTCTAATATTATGCTTAAGCTGCTGAATAAAACCAATGTTTTTTCCCACCATAAAATATTTATACTTTATTTTTTTAATATTTTCGATTCTGTTTTCTCTTTTATGATATCAAAAATAAGTTTATAAAAATCAACGCGTGGGTCATTTGAAAAGCCTTCGTGGGTTAGTATCCGCTCCGCAGGTCATAGGGTCACCACTACTGTACTAGACGATCCGTCGTCGCTAAAATTTCGAAGGAATCAGAAGAATGCAAAAGAGCCGTTACGGCTATGTACATCATCGTTAACAGTGAAATTCGATTTTGCGACGACGGCTTCCTAAAATTAATCCGTTATTTTACTCCAAAGTTTCGTTTCTACGCGAGCAAAGCAAACGTATTTTCAAATCGAGGACGCATCGACGCAACTACATCGATGTTTATTGATTGAGAAATATGAAAATCAAACCATCATGAAACCAGTTAAGACTTCTTTTACAACTTTGAAACTAAATACAAAAAGCGGTTACTTGTGGAATGGAATAAAATAATAGAGAATTCATCTTTTGGAATCTGACCCGGACTCATCGGACTGTCTATCTGATCAACGTTTTCGATTTATTCATAGTTTCCTTCTATCTCGTGTTCTTCAAACGCTTTCAAGCTAATCATCAATGTGGTCCGTTGCTGTTGTTCTGATTTCAGAACGAAAAAATCGGATGGAATTATTGCATGTTTCATCGATTTTCCCAGCTGAATGAGTATTTCGAAACATCCGGTGAGCAAGAGCCGCAGATGCTCGTTCCAGATCCTTATTAATGTGGTGCGTAGCAAATCCCAGAAAACTGCTTCTACACCCAGATCGTAAATATTTACTGTCATATAGACAAATTGGACTTTTTGAAGGGAACTTTTGAAAATTGTATATTATAGGAAAATACAATAGTTTTTCCGTCTTTTTGCATAAAAAGCTTTTTCGATGTCAAGTGAAACGACAATCTCAATCGAACATGACTAATTAAGCGATATAGGCGATGAATTGTGGAGTGCAAGACCATGAAGGATTTACAAAATTGTTGTTCAATACGAAGATTTAAGACACCGTCAGGATTTTGACTTTCGAATAATTTTGTGGATTTTCTCTTGGAATTTGCACGTGGGATGATCCGTAGTGCGTGGGGAGTGATCGAAAAATGATTCTCAGTGCAATGTGCGTCGGTGAAAAATTTGACGTTAAGATTAACTCAGTGCGCAAGATATTGTCGTTGGACAGGAGAGCTGGGATGTTGGTGGGGGTAGATTTTAAGAGCGTTTGTCTCATAAAAAAATTTAAATTCTAGGAAGTGATTTTTCATTTTTTCACGACGACGAAGTGAATGTGGTTTGCCAGTGGACTTTTTTAAATTCTATCGAATCGATCTCCGGTCCTCTACTCGAGTCGACAGATGCGATTAACGAGTCTTTACGATTTTTGACGTTTTAAAGGATGGCTGGAAATGCGAGTCGTTTGGAAATTTTTAGTTTACTGTATTATTTAGATTACAGAATTGTTGGAAGTGTCGGTGAGGGATTGTGAACGATAGTGTGGTTAGAATAGAGCTACGATCCGAGTCAAACTAGTCGATATATTTTAAGTAAATGTCCAAGGGAGAAAGCAGAGAGTGTAGACACTTTTTGTCAACGAAAAGTCCGACTCGATCTTCTTATCTGTCAGGTCGATCTCGTCAGTAAACTTGATTTAAGTCAGGGACACGGCGGACGGATGTGAAGTCTTGGGTAAGTTTCGATGATGCTGTGTGCTCGAAGCGTGATTGGCAGTTTTGGTAAGATGTTTAGTACTCTTTCTACGCTTTCTTAATCTATTCGAACGGATGTTAATACGTTTTTCGTTTCTCAGGTCGTAGAAGATGTTCATCTGTGGCGCTTTGATGTAGTCTTCCAGTCTCGCAGGTTAAATATCCATTATTCGATTGATTCTGTACCTGTTTGCAGTTTCTTCGTAGAGAGTTTTAAAACTGACAGTCGAGGATGTGAAAATCATTTATTATGAAAGTTTATAGTTTGTTGTTATCAAACAACCTGGTTCTTTTTTTAAAAAAACGAACCTTCGCCAAAATATACATAAAACCAATGAACAAGAACAATCGCAAGTGTACGGAGACTGTTTTGGTGTCGTGTAGATCAGATCAGGTGACAGATTAAGTGCTATCAAGGACTAGAGCAAGGCAGTTCTACAAATAAATAAGAAATATAAAAAGTTCACACGCTGCAGGATAGACTGATCGGAGAGAGATGAAAATATACGATTTAGTTTGCAAGGTATGTTCAAAAATATAAATTTATAAATTAAATTGAATTAAATATCTTATAACAAACTAGCCAATAAATCCAATGTCATCGATTTCCATCCATCCAGGTGTATTGCCATTTCCGTCCCCATCACCGGTTCCTGAAGAAGATGTTTTCGTGCGGGTCTCGTCGCCAGTTGCTCATCTTTCGGTTACACTGTATCATAGATGGTGATTCCGACAACTTTCAGATTACAGAATTAATACCTATTATCGATTTGAATATAAGAATAACTAAACGAGAGTATACATACATACATACATACACACATAAACACGTGTAATAAATAATATAAATATCGTATACACCTGGGTCTGTTTTTATGCGGTAAATACGTTCCGCACAACACCGCATTAAAAAAATTACCCAAAAAAATACTTAACTTATATTGAAAAATTAAGGATACGTTCCGTAATTTTCAAAAACCGCATAAAACCAAAACAACAAAGAGAAATCACTTTAAAATTTGCATAAAAAATCAGGAAATAAAGAATGCTTGAAAAAAGTTTTAAAATATCTAAAAAAATTGATACAAAACAAATCTTTGTCACTTTATTTTTTTACTAACTATTTAATTTCATTCAAAAAAATATGTACATATGTGTGATTTATTTCACATTTTTTCAAACATATTTAAAAATATGTGGGTTTGTATTTGAACTGGTGTGAAATCAGATTCGTCATTAGAGGAAACACAAACAACAGAATTAGCGCCGATTTCTGTCTCGTTCTGTGTTAATGGTTTTCTGACGACAATGTAAGAATCGGTGATTTAACTTTGAGACAATGATTTTACTAATTGTTTATGAAGCTCGCGATATTCAGACAGACAGTTATTTAACTCTCGTTGGAATTTAAAAGCTCGTTCAGAATTCGTGTCATTAACGAGAAAATGATTTTACAATCGATTAGAAAGCTGAAGACTTTCTCGAATCATTTTTACAGTGAAAGAAACAGGTTCTACTTCTATTTCATTATCTTTTTCTAAATCTTCTACGGTATCTAAACTTATTGCAATAATATCATTGTCACTTGAGGCATTATCCGCAAGCAATTCGTCGGTATCTTTCTGGCTAAAGAAATCAAAACCCTGTCTACCAATATCATGTGCCAAAATAATGATTTCATCTGATAATACCGATGTTTGAATAGTTGCACTGTTTTCAAGTCATGTAAACCAACCAAACCATTTTCCAACAGACATTTAAAGTGTATTGCTTTATTTGTGTAATAGCAAATGCAACATGATTTATACAGTCAAAGATAGAAAAAATTTCCAAACGTCAGTTATTGCTATTGACTTATTTTCTAGTTTATCCAATATAAATTGAAAAGTGCGTTTAACGTAATATTGTTTAAAAAAATTGGGCAGTTTCTTCATCTACCGATGCAATCGCGTCTGTAATCTTCACGTTATGTAGTGCATTCCTTTTAAAAAACCCGGTTAACCATACGTTGCTAGCCGAAAATTAATTATCAATTTGAGAAGCGGAAGCAAATGGCTCTGATTCCTTCATTTGATTATAAAACTGAAGAGCTTTTCGTTGAATTAAATAATCGCTCAAAGGTATTCTTAAAAAAATCGTATAAAAAGACACTAAGAAGAAATATGAACCGCATAACTTCAAAATCGCATTTAAATAATCCGCACAAAAACAGACCCAGCTGTATAATTTATGATCAATATATAATATATGATCATATATTATTATATCATAATTGTACGATATTATTTGAAATCAATTGTCTGATTATATAATTATAATAAGAATATTGTTTGAATTAATTGTTAATCATTTAATTAATGATCGTGCAAGCACGCTAGTTCTCTCTCGCTCTCTCTCCATAAGAGATGTGATGTATAAAACAGTCTATAATATTATACATAGATATTGTAGTTGGCCGTGTTCATTTATTGTTATTGATGAACAACGTGTAATTCTCTATAAAGGAATCTATAATGTGAAGTAAAATTAGAAATTATGTTGAAATAAAGAGGCGAGTGTTCTTATTTCCACAAGTAAGTCCAGAGACACGACGTTGCACGCACGATCTACTATTATTTTTGAAATAAACACATCGAAGCACAGTACTCTCAATTGAGTTTATTTTATAACAACTTACTATTAGCTCAGTCAATCACACAATATTTAACAGATATAATATAAATGCTTCTACATGGAATCTATCTCTTTGTGTTTAAATTTCATTCGACAGTAATTAATGATGCGAATTTAAAAACAAAATATAAGACAATATATATTTATTACTGTTGCATAGAAAATCGTATTGCAAAAGTGGATAGATTAACAAATTTGTTTTTGAAAAATGGATGAAAATGAAAAAAAATATTTTTGTTCAGCTTATTTTAGTACTCGAGATATTAACATTGATTGTTCATATTTTTTATATCTGTACTTATTGTCAGTTTCATAAATGATCTTGTGTATGGAATCTATCTTTTTATGTTTAAATTTCAATTGAATATATTTTTTTTAAAAAAATGGTATCGCTAAAATCATATTTCCTACTATAAAAAATCATTATTCCAAAATATATAAATCATATTTAAAAATTAGTGAATAAATTAATCATACATAAATATATAATCATATTAAATAAATCATATTTCCAACTATAAGTGTATAAATAAAATGAATAATCTCGAAAATTTTGATTTTTAGAAATTATAAAAATCAATTAAAATAGAAAATTATATTTTTGTTCAGCACAACATAACAATGATTGTTCTCAATTATTTATTATATATTTTCTCTTCATTTTTATCTGCCAGTCTTATAAATGCTTTTGTATAAAATCTATATCTGTGTTTAAATTTAAATGTATTTTTTTTACAAAATTTTAAAGAATAAAACAAAAAATATATGTATTACTTTTGCATAGAAAATTAGATTATAAACTACAAGTTTATAAATTGACGTTAAATCTGTAAAATGTTGATTATCAGTTATAAAAGTTTGCAAGACAGTCATTTTCTCATTATTTATAAAATGTGTTTTCAAAAATAGATGCGAACTCTAAAATATTTTCTCTAAAAAACAGTATTTATTGAAAAGGAATAACAAAAGAGTTACAAAGTCCTTCCAAAGTGTAGTCACATTTTGGAATTTATTAAAACATTTCTTAGAACTAAACCTCACTTTATATCGAATGACCGTACCCAAAAATATCCTTTTTAATCGATATGTCCCGTAAACCATAATCATACAAATTCATCGAGTGTACAAACAGAAGTATGATGAAAAAATTATCAGAGATGGAAAAGTTTTATTTATATCAGACAAGCCGGTATTAAATTTACTATCAGAATTGATATTTCCATTTATGAAGAGTTATTAATGTAGCCGTGGAAAATTTTTCAATACAGATAATATTTCCTCAACACAAACAAATAAAGACATGTAGTTTTTTTAAAATGACAAGAAAATTATAAGAGATAGAGAAATTTGTTTATGCCAGTTGAAGTCCTATTGAAATTAATTATTTCTTATATAAGACACAATTGATGTCGCCGTGATGATTTTTTCAATACAAACCATGTTTTGTCAACGCAAGTAAATGCAGTTGTGTAGGTTTTGGCAAATGACAAGAAAATTATGAGAGAAAAAAAAATTATCCTTGTTAGTAAAAATACTATTAAATATACTAACAGAGACGATTCTATATTTCTGGAAAATAATTAGTGCTGCCTAAGAGAATTTTATAAGTAATTAATATCGTAACAGATATTTGAAAAAGAGATTATAAAAATATTATTTACGGTTCAAATGAAATGAAATTTTAATTGACAGAAATCAATACAATGGTGCAAATGCCGGTACAGACAGAATTCAGTTTCAATTACCTAAAGATAATTAATAAATGAATTTCCTTCTTATATAACCCCACTTTTGTATGTAAATATATCAGCATGTATCTTGAGTCTAGACCTTCTTGAATTTTGTACAATTTTCAACAATGACATCGACATTTCTATTTTTTACCAATCCATCGTTGAGAAGATCTTTCGGCCATGAAACAAAAAAAAACTAATTAATGGAAGTATGTCTTATGGTAAAAAAATGTGTACAATCAATTCAGACCTGGAATTCATCGTATAATGAATGATGATTGGGATGTATGTCGAGTTGCCGATTTTTGCCTTAGATACAACAACATCCGTACTACGCCTCGTCGATTTATCATCATCCCTAATGATTTCTGATTCTAGATTTGTCAGGCATCTCTCATTTGATGTTCTCGTTGTTCGAACGCTGTAATAGAAGTAAATCTGTTACCTATTGTTGTTCTTATTCATTCGCAAATAGAACTAATCGGTACTAAATTTACCTAGACGGGTGATACGATGAAGAGATTTTCCTGTTTTCAGTACTTGACAAGTTTCGTTTGACAATCGATATTATCCACATAATTCCTCTGCTGATTTTTACAAAACGGCCCAACATAAAACTCACGCCAAATCGAAATCTAAAATATAATAAACAGTTAATTCTACTCAATACGAGTTGATCGGTTGAGTCGATTTCCTCGACGCGATCTGTGCCCTTCTTCTTCGAATGTCGCCTCCAGCGTCTGAAGATCATAATACATATTTCACATCTCTTAAACCTAGATCAAACCCATGCCAAATCCTAAGTGCTGCCATACACCTTTGTGACTAACGTTTCGAGATCGCCTCGTATGTTAATCAGCCGTCACTTTGTCGTCTCGATGACGACTATGAGGCGACGGTGTCCGCAGGTCCTAGTACGTCCGATAACTAAACTGAATCTAACCCAACGATCAGACGCGAGACAAGTCCTCGAGTGCACCAACTGCGATCATGCCTCACGCAATCCAGTCGAGCTGGACTGGTAAACTACTAGACTTATAAGTCTCACGCAAGAAGACAGGTAGCGGATAAGTACTGTCGATCTGCAATGACTTGAACGAATGAATGAACGTGTGTATATATATATATATATATATATATATTTATATAAAACGTGTCAAAATTTGAGATTAGGAAGTAACTTATAATTAAAATTTAGTTCTTTAATGAAAAATTCATGTTTTTTTGTATTAGTGTCAAATGTAATTTTGAAGCACGTCTTGCAATTAATAAAGCTGTATTTAAATTATAACTGAACGAATTTCATCTTATTATCTTTCAAATAACTACATCAGAATAAGTTCTACTACGATGTTAAATCACAAGATCTAGGCGACAAATTAACGAGAAATTAAACCTCCATTACGAGGAAATATTTTTTGTCTGTAGTCTCTGACAGTATGAAATTTTTCAAATTTGGCTATTAGGTTACGAACAGCAGACTTCGAAGGGACTTGATTACGAGCAAAGATGCACAAATTTTACGCATTGACATTGTGAAATTGTCACCATTTTATGCATGTATCTTTCCATCTTTAAAATTTCCCAAGTTTTTAATAAATAAATCTGAAATAATGACAGTTCAATATTTGACATTTCTTTAAATAATAGCAAACTCACTTCATAATCTCGAATTAGGACACCTGATATTTTAACAATTTGAATAATAATTCTATTTGAGACCCTAGTTATTTTAATCATTTTTTAATTTTATTTTTTCTTCATTTCTTTAAATATTAGAATAATTATTATATTTGAGAACTTAATTTATTAATTCATTTTTGAATTTTATTTTTTTAATGTTTTAAGTATTCGAATAGTGGCTATATTTGAGTTTTTGATTATTTTAATCATTTTTGAACTTGAATTAATTTGAATATTTTATTTCCTAACCTCAAATTTAGACACCTTATATATATATATATATATATATATATATATATATATATGAATGCGTATATTCATAAATAAATTGTTAGAATATTAGTAAATCCATGCCACTACAGATGGAGTATGCATACGAGTAAGTCGATATGTAAGTACTCTATTTAATATATCGGTGTCAGGTCATCGGATATACCATCCGAAATGAGTGTTACTTCGACCACTGTATGGAAAATTGCAAGGAAAGATTCGTATTATTTCCTTACAAAATCCAAGGGGCACACACATTTCACTAAAATAACTATCCATTTGATCGTGAATCGATTGCACATGTGCTACAGTTTTATAACGACAATTTGAAATTTTAATAAAATCTAATTATGAATAACAAAGTTCATTTCACCATGAGCGGGTGGGTATGTATATGAATATAATAGTCGTTATTGGGAATCAGGGAATCCGAGTTTAATTTATAAAACGATTAAATCAACGTTCTTCAACCTTTGAACATCTGCGGACCGTGGAAAAAAGGAGAAATACAAGAGTCGTTTGATAAGTATGGTAAATGTTCTGGTAATATCTTTCTATGGTATTTTTTTACCATACTTATCAAACGAAGCTCGTATTTTGCGGACCGGCTGATGGCTAAGACAAAATCAGAAACTAATGTGGATAGTATTTTATTTATTAAATCCAATGTTATCAGATTAAAAATTTTAGTTAGTGCGACATCTGGTACTGCTTAATAAATAAATGAATGAAATTTATTAATAATGAATATAATAAGTACAAAATAGTGCACAAAGTTACAGATTAAAATGTAGTTGCTTATTTAAAGAAAATACCATACTACATAAAATGTGAAACATACAAGAGTTGAGGAAAAAAATAATAATGATACATAATATAAGAAACAGGAAATTTTCAAAAACCTGTTCATGAACAAGCTAATTAACTTAAAACTATACATACACAAATAATAAACTTAAACTAAACAAACACTGTGGCTGCTGTGAAATTGAATCAAAGTAAACTTGACGATGCGACTTCCCGATGATCCTTCGGAACGATCTAATGCTAGGGTGGCGGCCGAGGCGCTGTAACAGTTGTGCGAGGGAGAGGGGATTTATAATATTTTGTACCGTAAAGAAAAAATGATGGATTTAGCCCTCTTAGACTTGTAAGATGGGTGTTGATCGAGGTAGCTGATTAAGGGATTTTCATGATGACTAGCATGGATAAGATAGCGGGTTGATTCTAAACTTGCACGTGCATGAAGGACAAGAATTGGTGTGCTTCTGCTCGGAGGTTAGAAATATTGATATACGTGATTGGGAAGCGCTGTTTCTGAGAGACGACGCGCTGCATTAACATCCATTCGATTTTTTTGTTTAGTTTTTATTACTGATATGGCTAAAAATGACTTTCACACAAACAGGAAGTCAAAAAAAACGATTTGATAGCTTCATAAGTCCAGAGATGTATATTCTTTTTTAAACGATATTCGAAATTGAGACAAGGATTGAATTATAAGTCTGGACACCTGAGTGACATCAGAAGACATTTCGATCAGCTTTTCTTTTTAACGAGGATCACGAGCGCATGATTTTATATCTTCCAATAAGGGATTATTAATCTAGAGGTGACCTTTACGAGGATCGTCATTGTTAGGAAAATAATTATTAAAGTTTGACTGCCAGGAAATTTCCGTAGTTCAGCATCTGTCCGTGGATCACAGATTGTACAACAGAGAATTAAATTATTGTCACTACTTCTTTATGATCGAACGTACAACACTGGACGAATTCGATAAGCGACTTCTTAATAAAATTTAATGCTCTTTCTGACGGCGTAAACGGAATTTCGATATCTGTTTTGATTCTCTTGCAATTTTTACAAAACGTTTTCGTATCTAAATTGAAAAACAGCCTATTCAGAACTTATATTCATTTTGATAGAAAAAAACATACAGATATATGTATGTCACTGGATAAATTGAATCACTGTTTTTATATGTTAAATTTAATACTTTTTTAAATAACGTAAACGAAATTTTAATATCTTTTATAGTTTTTTTTGTAACTTTGTAAAATTATTACACATATACCATCAATGTTAAGAATTTAAAATTAAAAAATCTTTTAATTCTCTATGTGCGTACTGCATGTACAAAAAAATACAATTTTTATATATTGAATTTAATGCCTTTTCAAATAATGTAAACGAAATTTTGTTATCTGTTTTGGTTCTGTTGTAATTTTGTCAAATTATTTCACGTATAATATATATTTATCTACGTTGTAAACTTATTGTGTTTTTCAAAGAAAATTCATACTACATTATATGCATTTAACCAGACAAATTGAAGTACTGTTTTATAAGTTAAATTTAATATCCTTTCGAAAAAAAATGCTATCCGTGTTTTTTTTTATTTTATGAGAATATAAAAAATATAGTTTGAATCTTGGTATGCAATCAAACTTGCACGTCTCCATTTTGCGTTCTTTTTTTTTAATTTTATACAAAATTCAATCTGAAATTCCACTCTATTTGTGGGAAAAATATTCGATCAATCTTGTCGGTGTTCGTAACTGATGACATATTGATTCCACAGCTAAAATCAAACTAATTTTCCTGGAAATGAAAATACACGAAAGAACAAAAACGCATTCAACAATTTGTAAATTATTTATATTTAATGTACACAATTATAAGACAATATAAATATGAAGACATCGATTTCGGCACAACCGGCTTCTTTTTACCAAAACACATTTCGATCGACTTTTCAATTCATAATCGAGCGGCTTATCGTACCCCATGATCCCAGCGTTCCATGTTTAGGCTCGACGAACGAGGGAATGGGGTATCCCTTCGACCGCCATCTTGATGTAAATATCCTCGGTTAGCACGGTATGACGACGTCGTCGACTTTCTTACAAGGAAAAAGGAAACGGATCGAAGTCGTTCGAAGCGAGACCACGTACTGTCGTTTTACCTTCTCCTGTTTCAAAAAAAGCGTGCGACCGCGGTGACGTTACTTGTCATCGCTCGGATTGTGGTAGTCGAAGTGCGTGACGTATTTCTTCGTTATCGTGCAGAGCAACAGACGTTTTCGATCTCGTCGACTTGTAAATAGATTATCGGTTGCGCAATTAAAAACCGTTCTCGCTCGTCACTGTATAAAGAACACCTGCAAGAGTTGATTTCACGAGGAGAAGGTCCTCAATGGCAAGAATTTTCGACGTGAGGGTACCGTAATAGACGTTTTTGACATTTACAGGTCCGCCCGTCGATGTGTATCTCCGCTAATTATCGTTCGATGCGCCAATGCACGTGGTTTGTAAAAATTCAGTACGGATTTTATGTCGATTAATTGACATATTTCGAGAAAAGTTCTTAGTAGAAACGATGCACCGATCTTTCAATGACATTTCAATTAATTTCTATTGTAAAATATAAGTCGTTCTATGATCTACAAGTGTGTATGTGTGTAGTAAATTTATTTCGAAACGGAAGACTTTCATCCTGAAATTAATTAATAGCAAAAATGTTAGATTATTGTTTTATGTTATATCGATATCATTGTAAATATTTGGCATTTATTTTATTTAAAATAAATATAATGGTGTTTTTTTAATTTAATTTTTTAAAAAAAAATCTCGTTTCCCTACATTAATATTTTTTATGATTAAAAATGTACTACTAATATGTTTTCGCAGGTTATTTTAATTTAGTATTTGTTTTCACACATACACACATACACACAAATATATATATATATTATATATATATATATATATATATATATATATATATATATAATATAAGAATCGTACTTTATACAAAAAATGTTTATTTTTACAATAAATTTATTGCTAATGAAATTTCTTTCTGTTCTATAAATGTATGTACATATAAAAAATTACAAAAATTCAATTAAATCATATAACTGTTGTTTAATATATTATATATGTAAGGAATATATCCTTAAGCTAATTGAATTGCGCGCGTGATTGGATCGGTAATTCAGATCTCTTGATACATAACGAATACATGACGGATCTCTTAAGACATACCAAAATTATATTGTGAATAATAACATTGAATGTTGTTTCTTAATTATTTATAGGTAATTGAACATTCTTTGTAAAGCAGGTAATTATGTTTTTTTGTAGTAAAATAATAAAAACTTAATTATTTATAGAAACAATTCGTGTATTATTCCAACCTCAAAATATAAAATAACAAACATTATATATATTCTTTTATTTTCAAAATACGTAAAATAAAGTCCAGCAAAAAATTCATAATCGTAAGAAATCAAATATTTTCGGTAACTTACTGGATCGGATGGCCGAGTAAAAGTATAAAGAAAACCGATATGAAAATGACTTCAAAGAATTTGTGTTCGAAAATGAAACATGGATACAACAATGAATACGGTTTGGAGATGCGTGTCAGCGAGAGGCGTTGTCAATTTTTGTTTTATTAAAGGTCCGATGGACCAGAAAGTTTCTCTCGTTATTTTCAAGACTAGTGCCTAAAATGTAAGATTACTGACCAATTTTGAAATATACGTGTCTAATGTATGTGAATCAATTATTTTTTTTTTTAAATTTAATAATAATATACATATATATATATATATATATATATATATATATATATATACTTGTGAGTGTATATGTGTATACAAATAATATATATTAAATTTATTATTTAAAAAATAAAACCATTATACCAAAAATTTTTTTCAACAAAACAATTTTATTTTATTGAAATGAAAGCAAAAGATAATGTTATCATATTTTTTTATATCAAATTAGAATATCATATTTATTATATTTAAAATATTTTATATATTATTTGATAGTTTTTAAACATTTTTTTTCATTGAGTTTATATTACCAGAAAATTGTTAATCTTCGCTTAAAATAAGTTTTATTTTCATTAATATGATTTTATAATATAAAAAAGGAAAAATATTATTAACGAAAATTAAGTTTAATATTAATAATATACGATAGAAATAATTTACAATAAATTGCAATTCCATTTTTATATTAGGAAAAATATCTTTAAATATGTTATGAATAAGATATTATTATATTTCTAATATTATTTAAAGTATTCAATATTGATTTAAAAAATATATTCTGACAAATGTGTTTTTTTTTTGTCCAGAGAAAGTATAAAAACATATTACTATGATAAACATCGTAATTGGCACGTAACCTGGATCACACATACTTTTCACATAATTCTTAATTCAGCCCATTTAATATGTTCAGTGTTAAATGTAACAATATCGTGAAACGTTTCATTATAACATTAACATCATTCAGTAATCTTTTATTTATCGCCTTAATCATTAACACATTCCGTGCCGCATGAGTTGAGAGAACACTAAATGCTAGACTTGGTGTTCACATCGTTTGATATTTTTTTTAATATTATTATATGAGCCGTTATATTAAACAAGTGGAATAACTCCATTGATTCATACATTGAGATATTTAAAAGTTTGCGTTTGAATGAATTAAAAAATATTGGCAAACGTTATTAAATTCGGGTTATGTTTTTAAAACCATAAACGTTTTAAATTTCATTATATGAAAATAATTACTAAAATTGTTAGGGAAAATAACCATTTTTTATCTACAAATATAGTTATTCCACTTTCTTTAATAACAAATTGTGCAGTTTTTTTTTAGCAAAATAAACACGTGTTCATATATTGAGATAAAGGTTTGCGGTTGAATTAAACGAAAAAACAACTTTTAAATATTTTTAGTTATATACAAATACATAAAAAAAATATTGTATATTTTCCACAAATTAATTTTTACCCCAACACCACAACAGTTTAAATTGTTCAATAACCACTTACTGTTCACTATTATTTATAATTATATCGGCTAATGCATTTCGATTGCGATGCCATCATCCTCAGAACCTTTCTGTTAAAATTTAGACTGTTGTTCGACGTTTTTACATATAGACTAATTCGTGTTGTTTTTTTTTGTCTTTATTCAATCCATCTCTAACTACTGACCGTTTAATTTTATTTATTTTTATAACTTTATTATTGTCACATTGTTTAATCATTTTTAATTATTTGACGGTTTTAATTTTTAACGGTTTATCAGGTCCGTTTGAGATGAATTCAATATTGTTTGCATGCGTTATTGTTGTGATTTCTTTTAAAGACTATGTTAATATTTATATACATACATAAATGTACACATACACACATACACACACACACACACACACATATATATATATATATATATATATATATATAAACGGCTAGTGTCATCTATATATTCCAATTGCGTTTCTTCATCAAATATTATTTACGGCAATACAAAAGGTTGAACAAACTCGAGGTAACCGGACCAATATCCGAGTTTATTACATGCGATTTATTTTTATAAATTTCCATGCTCTCTTGGCAGTCTAGGTCTCTTTTATCTGTTATATGTTTATTTAATTGTAATTTTACTAAACTGTGTCTGTTTTCAAGTATGTGTGTTGCTACGTTAGATTTATCTATTCTATAATATCGTACATCAGCTTTGTGTTCCTTAAATCTGATGCTGATCGCTCTTTTGCGATAATCCACAAAAAATCATTAAAACTCTTAAGGAACAAAAACTGATTTTACCTAAAAGCAGACAAAAGGAATACAATAATCATTCTGGGAAAGAAAAACTACTTCCAAAGGACTAGAGAAATGTTGGAAAAAGGTCCTTACAAAAAGTATGAAAAAATCCTTTACCTATAATGACAAAAAAACGTAAAAGAATGTATCGCGAAATGTGAAAAGATACTAAACAAGGAACAAAAATATAAACTCACAGTTTCAAATCCCACGATACCAAGAATGTATTGCCTTCCTAAGGTACATAATAAAGAAAAGGAGATGAGGCCAATAGTATCCGTATTAAACTCTTCAACTTGTTTAATTTCCAGATGGTTAGCACGACAGTTTAACCAAATGGAAATTAAACCAAGAAATTTTTCAGTTAGGAACTCATATAAGTTTATTAACAAACTAAAAGATGTAGAAATCAATAAGCATGAAATATTATTTCCCTTTGACGTAAAATCTCTTTTTCGTAGCATACCACTAAAAAATACATTAAATTACATGAAAAATGTCTTGGAGAAAAACAAATTGGAGAGTCAAGAAATAGATAAATACATGCGCCTGGTACAAGTATGCAAAAAAAAATTACTTTCAAATCGGAAATACTTTCTACTAACAAACAGAAGGCGCGGCTATGGGAAACACCCTTATCCCTTCTTAGCAAACCTTTTCATGGGTGAGTTTGAATGCGAGTTGAAAGAAACCTTGGAATACTTCCCTAAAATATGGATCAGATATGTCAACGACATTTTTGCCATATTTAATACCAGAAAGGGAGGTATTACAGAATTTCTAAATACCATAAATAAACACGCATCTATCAGTTACACACATGAGGAGGAGAATTCGGGAAAACGGACCCTCTTGGATATGGATATCACAAGAAAGAATGGTGGATTCGAATTCAATATACATAGGAAGGAAACAAACAACAATAGATTTATAACCATCGATTCTAAAATATATATATATATATATATATACACACACACACACACACGTTCATTCAAATCATTGCAGATCGACAGTACTTCTCCGGTACCTGTCTTCTTGCGTGTGACTTATAAGTCTAGTAGTTTACCAGTCCAGCTCGACTGATGATATTGGCGGACAGGTTTTGATTCCTTTAGCCAGAATGATATCGACGAATTGCTTGAGGATAATGTCTTAAGTGACAATGATACTATTGCAATAAGTTGAGATACCCGAGAAGATTTAGAAAAAGATAATGAAACAGAAGTAAAACCTGTTTCTTTCACTGTAAAAATGATTCGAGAAGATCTTCAACTTTGTAATCGATTGTAAAATCATTTTCTTGTTAATGACACGAATTCTGAACGAGCTTTTAAATTCCAACGAGAGCTAAATAACTGTCTGTCTGAATATCGCGAGCTTCATAAACAATTAGTAAAATCATTATCTCAAAGTTTAATCACCGATTCTTACATTGTCGTCAGAAAACCATTAACACAAAACGAGACAAAAATCGGCGCTAATTCTGTTGTTTGTGTTTCCTATAGTGACGAATCTGATTTCACACCAGTTCACAAACGAACCTGCATATTTTCAAATATGTTTGAAAAAATGTAAAATAAATTACACATATGTACATACTTTTTTGAATGAAATTAAATAGTTTATAAAAAAATAAAGTGACAAAGATTTGTTTTGCGTCATTTTTTTTGGATATTTGAAAATTTTTTCATGCATTCTTTATTTCCTGATTTTTTTTACGAATTTTAGAATAACTTTACTTTGTCGCTTTGGTTTTATGCGGTTTTTGAAAATTACGGAACGTATCCTTAATTTTTCAATGTAAGTTAACTACTTGCGCTGGAATGACGTGTTATGCACGTCGATTGCTATCTGTAACAAATGCCGATATGATGTGCATAGCACGTGATGTGATCGATGCTAAGTTGAAATAACAGCAGAGTTCAGTTTGCAAGCGTCACATTTCTGTTTTGAAAGAATACAAGTGCATTTTTGTATAACTTCATTAATTTTACATATTTTTATTGAATAATAATCAAGTAACTACAAAACACAATATTTTATTTTTATTATTATAGAGAACTATATTATCCAAGAACTATTTTATTCTGATAATAGTGCACCAGAAAATTTTGTACGGATTTATGTAGACCTTTAGTTGATTTTGGATACATCTCATTAGATAACTGGTATTCGGTTCTAAAACTGTATCGGAAATTACATTTGCAAAAAAATAATACTCTCGGAACAGTCAGATCTAATAGAAAGAATATGCCAAAAGATCTCGGAGCGGCAATATTAAAAATATTTGAAGTTCTTTCAAGATTTTGCAATGGTATCTTAGCTGTAAAATGAAAGGACAAAAAAGATATATATTTGATTTCTTCAAAACATTCCAAAGCAGAAATGATTACAACAAAACATAAAAAATGTAGAAATTATACCGACCAAAATAGAAACATTACAAAACCGAATATAGTTTTAGATTACAATGATGGTATGGGTGGAGTAGACCTGCAAGATAGCTCTTATCATCTTTTCCTTTAATGAGAAAATTTACAAAAAGTTACAGAAAAATATTCTTTTAATCAATGGATATGGAATTTTTAATACGTATATTCTATTCGGTAAAATAGCAAACGTATCAAAACCCAAGAAATACTCCTTTTCAAAAATTATTAATAAATTTGTTAATCAATTTAAGAGTTTTACTATAATGTTAATGTGTGTGTGTGTGTGTCTAAAACTTTATAAAAAAATATTTCAAATACCAACTCGCTTGCCACGCGCGCATATTAATTAATTGCCAGCGCAAGTGGTTAAGTCTTCTTTTGTGCGATTTTTTTAATGCGGTTTTCTGCGGAACGTATCCTTTGCATGAAAAGAGACCCAGTTGTATATGATATTTATATTATTTATTACACGTGTTTATGTGTGTATGTATGTATAGTCTCGTTTAGTTATTCTTATATTCGAATCGATAATAGGTATTAATTCTGCAATCTGCAAATTGTCGGAATCACCATCTATGATACAGTGTAACCGAAAGATGAGCAACTGGCGACGAGACTCTCACGAAAACATCTTCTTCAGGAACCGATGATGGCGACGGAGATGACAATACATCTGGATGGATAGAAATCGATGACACTGGATTAGTCAACTACTCTATTGTACAATATTTAATTGAATTGAATTTATTAATTTCTATTTTTGAACATACCTTGCAAGCTAAATCGTATATTTTCATAGATTTTCATCACTCTTCGATCAGTCTATCTTGCAGCGTGTAAACTTTTTTTATTTCTTATTTATTTGTAGAACTGCCTTGCTCTAGTCCTTGGTAGCACTTAATCTGTCACCTGATCTGATCTACACGACAACAAAACAATTTCCGTACAATTGCGATTGTTCGTGTTCATTGGTTTTATGTATATTTTGTCGAAGGTTCGTTTTTTTAAAAACGAACCAGTTGGTTTGATAACATCAAACTATAAACTTTTATAATAAATGATTTTCGAATCCTCGACTGTCAGTTTTAAAAACTCTCTATGAAGAAACTGCAAACAGGTACAGAATCAATCGAATAATGAATATTTAACCTGCGAAACTATGGAAGACTACATCAGAGTGCCACAGATGAACAACTTCTACGACCTGAGAAATGAAAAACGTATTAACATCTGTTCGAATAGATTAAGAAAGCGTAGAAAGAGTACTAAACATCTTACCAAAACTGCTATTCACGCTTCGAGCACACAGCATCATCGAAATTTACCCAAGACCTCACATCCGTCCGTCGTGTCCCTGACTTAAATCAAGTTTACTGACGAGATCCATCTGACAGATAAGAAGATCGAGTCGGACTTTTCGTTGACAAAAAGTGTCTACACTCTCTGCTTTCTCCCTTGGACATTTACTTAAAAAATATCGATGGGTTTGACTCGGATCGTTGCTCCATTCTAACCACACTATCGATCACAATCCCTCACCGACACTTCCAACAGTTCTGTAATCTAAATCATTCAGTAAACTAAAAATTTCCGAACGACTCGCACTTCCAGCCCTCCTTTAAAACGTCAAAAATCGTAAAAATTCGTTAATCGCATCTGTCGACTCGAGTAGAGGACCGGAGATCGATTCGATAGAATTTAAAAAAGTCCACTGGCAAACCACATTCACTTCGTCGTCGTGAAAAAATGAAAAACCACTTCCTAGAATTTAAAATTTTCTATGAGACAAACGCTTTTAAAATCTACTCCCACCAACATCCCAGCTCTCCTGTCCAACGACAATATCCTGCGCACTGAGTCGATCTTATCGTCAAATCTATCACTAAGAATCACTTTTTGATCACTCCCCATGCACTATCGATCATCTCTCGTGCAAATTCCAAGAGAAAATCGACAAAATTATCCGAAAGTCAAAATCCTGACGGTGTCTTAAATTTTCGTATTAAACAACAATTTCGTAAGTCCTTCGTGATCTTGCGTTCCACAATTCATCGCCTATATCGCTTAATTAACAACATTATCACTGAATAAACAGTTTCAGAGAAATGGACGAATTGTATGAATAATGTTTGAAAATATTAAAATATTCATGACGAAACTTGACATCTTCACTAAAGATTTGGAAATGAAAATCATGAAATATTTTCCTCAATTACAAAACACACAATTACAATGTCTTTTGAAAATACGCTTGAAATTCAAGAACATGCAATTAAGAAATATTCAATCACTATGCAGGAAATAAAACAAGCTTTTCGGGAGAGATTTAATCAATTGAAAAGTTTAGAAAATACATTTCACTTTATTTTATATCGAAACAATATAGTTAACCGAATTTATGTGGCTAGGTGTCCATGATTTAAAAATGGAATTAGTTGAATTTCAAAGCAGCATTGTGTGGAAAAATAAATTTGAAAACTTACTTTTCGATGTAGAAGAAAACGTAATGCAGATAACAATGATCCCACACTAAAAATTGAAAATATTAAATTAAACGTATGAGATTCTTTACCAAACGATTTTATATCAACGAAGAAACTTGCTGATGCTCTTTTAACGATGTTTGGGTCCGCATATTCGTGTGAAAATCTGTTTTCCTCGATGAATTTTGTAAAATCTACCAACAGAAATAAACTTGGAAATGAATTGACTGCGAAATGCGTTAAACTAATGAATACGGAATATGAAAATAATATTAAGAATCTATCTGAAAATAAGTAACTACAAAATTCACATTAAATATACTTTTATCCATTTTATTATACATACACATATCTGTATCTGTGTTTATTAATGAAGAATATTTCATAATTTATATGTGCTTTTCTTTATTCCTTGTTCATTCAAATACTCAGTGCAGAGGCGCCACTACGTATGTTGTCACCAGGTGCGGTAATTCACGGTATCACCCCATTGATATTAATTTTATGACCTCGACTTTTATTTTTTGCTCTTACTTGCAAAAGTAAAAGTTGTAAAACAAAACGAAAACGTAAATCTTTTTAGATGATTTCCAAAGTGAGAACCAAAAAAAAGGTCAACTGTCAAGTTTTTCTGTTAACAAATTTTCGGTTTTTCAAAATTATTCCTACCCTTTTACCACAACCTCCCCTTCCCTCTTGCAAGTTTTTTCCAAATGAAATTTTTACAGACCGTCGAATAGTTGTTTATTACCTAATCTGAAGAACTTTCTACTCGAGAAATTCTCGAAGTCGAGAGATTGTCACGATTTGGACGAGTATGGCTGTTGTGGCAGTTGGGACGATTAAATCGATTAGACTGACAATGAATAAATTTGATTATTCGAGTACTTTGAAGTGTGAATTATTTTAGATTTTCCGACAAATTGGATATATGAAGAAATGAATGCACGGCAATTCAATCAATTATTATACGGTGAATTTTTTTTGATTGAAGTTTTTGTATCGGAATGAACAATTGATTTTTGTCATGAATTAATCAATTATAAATGATTATTAAGAGTTGAGAATAATGGGATATCCGTCGATGTTGGATCATCGAAAGTAAACGTCGACTTTTGACTTTTGTTTGTTTTTTTTCGTAAAGTTCTTTCGATTCGAATGTTTGAGAAGACTTTCGTTGACTGAAAATACAAATATTGTACAAGTATTAGAATCTCACTCTTACATTTCGTCTGCGTTGAATTAAAACATAAATTTAGTTCGTGTTTGACAACAAAGGTTTTTCACGAAAAGAAATCTTAATTTAAATCTGCTCGTTCGTATTCGATGGTGAGAGAACGAGAATCTGAAATCGGACGTATCAAGAAGAATGTAGAAAATGGCACAGACAATCGAAAACTCTAACGGGTCGAAAAAACACCTTTTCGTAGAAAAGAGATGGCTCGCTCGTGTAAAAATTGCTAAAGAAATACAGAAAAAATATATCTGAGATTATTTCGGTTTTTTATGATTTTCTCTTTTAAGACAAATTCAACGAATAATCAACAAAATAAATATAACATTATTTCGAGTGTACCGGAATAAAAAGAGTGTTGTTTTTTAGAGAATTTTAAAACGTGCGATCGTTTCATTGTCGTCGTTTTTTCATTTCTGTCGAATGTACGTTCTTTTTTGATTTGCTTCGTTTACGGATATTGGTTTGATATTTCGATTATTTCTTTGAATTATCGATATAGGTTCGTAACAGCTTAACAGCTTCGACGTGTTTGCAATCCTCGAACCTCTTTATCGGTGTTTTTCCACCGTTATCTCTCGCTTCGACATCCGCTCCGTGATTTAATAACCATTCGATGGCGGCGATGCTCGTATTTTCATCGGCGATGTGCAGAGGCGTCTCTCTTTTCTTGTTTCTACCGTTTACGTCCACTTCATGATCGATCAAGAGTTTTATAACCTCTATATTACCGGACTTCATCGCTTCGTGCAAAAGTGTGTTCGCGGAGGCGACCGTCTCGACGATTGTTCGATCGTGTCGTATAAACAACTCAATCATCATCAGATTGCCGACGGCCGCTGCACAGTGGAGAGCGGTTCTGTTGTTTGCAGGACAATGACGTACGTCGGCTCCTAAAACGATCAGATAATTTACGACCTCTAAATTATCAACTTCAGTGTATTTTATTAATGGCGTTTTTCCATCGTTATCTCTCGCTTCGACATCTGCTCCGTGCTCCAATAACAATTCGATGGCTGTAATGCTTGTATATTTGTAGGCGATGTGTAAAGGTGTCTTTCCTTTCTCGTTTCTGCCATTTACGTCTGCTTTATGATCGATCAAGCGTTTTATAATCTCTATATTACCGGACTTCATCGCTTCGTGTAAAAGTGTGTTCGTGGAGGCGATCGTCTCGACGATAGTCCGATCGTGTTGTATAAACAGCTCGACCATCTCCAGATAGCCTTCGGCCGCTGCACAGTGGAGAGCGGTTCTGTTGTTTGCAGGACAATGACGTACGTCGGCTCCTAAAGCGATCAGATGTTCTACGACCTCGAAATTACGAGCTTCTGCGTATTTTATTAACGGCGTGCTTCCATCGTCACTGGTCGCATCAATATTCGTTCCAGGCTTTAATAGAACATCGATGATTCTAACATCGGTGTTTTTCATAGCGATGTGCAACGGCACTTCACCGTTTTCGTTTTTACCGTTTACGTTTGCTCCGTATTTTATGAGTACTTCGACGATTTCTATTTTACAGGATTCCATGGCTGAGTGCAAGACTGTTTCAATGACACTGGCATCTTCCATGATAGTCGCATCGCGTGCTATCAGCATTTCGACCAACTCTAAATAGCCCTTGGACGCTGCATAGTGAAGAATAGTCAGGCCATTTTTAAGACAATGATGTAAATTAACTCCTTTCTCCACTAGATGCTGAACGACGGATAAATTATCTACTTCGGCATATTTGATTAACGGAGTGTTTCCTTCTTGATCTGTCATATCGATCTTTGCCTGGGCGATCAATAAAGTATCGATTATTTCAGTTTTGGTTTTCCGACTAGCGATTTGTAAGGGCGTCTCATTGTTCTCGTTTCTACCGTTCACGTTTGCTCCGTTCCGAATGAGTTGTTCGATAATTTTTACATTGTTGGATCTCAAAGCTAAATGCAGTAGTGTTTCTGAATAGCGTATTTTTCTCACAATATCCGGATAGTGCACTATTAACTCGTTTAATATATTTAAATGACCGCAAGCCACTGCATAATGTAAGGCCGTCTTGTTATATTCGTTACAGCAATAAATATCAGCTCCTTTCGCTAGTAAATGTCGAACGACGGAAACATTTCCAACTGTGGCGTACTTCATTAATGGATTACGTTTACTATAATCGAATGCATCGATATTTGCTTTGCGTTCTAACAAGAAATCAATAACATCGATTTTTGTATTCTCCCTGGCTACGTGCAGAGGCGTTTCTCCATTCTCGTTCACACTGTTAACGTTCGCTCCGCGATCGACGAGAAGTCTCAATATTTCTACGTTACCGGATTCCATGGCCTTGTGCAAGAGTGTTTCTTTGTAGCGAATGCCTTCGATTATATTTCTATCGTTTTCTATAAACAGTTTCACGATTTCGATGAAATCTTTTCTAACAGCAACGTGTAATGGTGTTTCGTTTTTAAAAATATTGTATTTATAACTGTTTGACATGTAACTTTGGTCGACGAAATTATATTTTATTTTCGCTCCCATTTCGATTAAATATCGGCAAGTTTCAACGTGTCCTTCCAATACGGCGAAATGCAATGTAGGTATTTCATGTTCGTTCTTTGTGTCCACGGAAATTTTACCGATTTCGACCAAATACTTTATCAATCGTGTCCATCCCTCTGCTCCGGCAAAGCACATCAATTGTTTCTTGTCTTCGATTGAACTTAATATCACTTCGTCGGCTTCGTTTCCTACGAGGAGTTCGTTAACGCTTCTCCATTCTTTTAACGCCACTGCATATTCGACCGGCTTCCATCCGAACAACTCATCTTTTTGAGTCGGATCAGCACCGGATTCGATTAGATATTTGCAGACATTCACGGTGTGATTGTAACCGGCGATCAAATGCAAGACATTTCGTCCGAATTCGTCAGTTCGATGAATTTCTTTTGGGTCGTTCTCTAATATTTTCTTCAATTGTTCCTTGTCTCCGTTAAGTGCGCATTTAAAGATGTTATCCGTTCCTGTTAGTCGATCGAAGAAATCACGAACTACCGCGTACTTCGGCTCGAATAATTTTTTCCTAACGAACGCGACGCGGTCGTTTTTCTTGTTCTTCCCATTATCGATAAAGTCTTTCAAATACAGAGCTGCAAAGTATTCGGCGAACGTCCTGTGCACGAACACCGGAATGCCGTTCTCTACCGAACGAACGATCCCGCATTTATCGACACCGTTTTCGATATTGGACAAAGATGTCTCGATTATTTCCTTCGATTCGTCAGCCAATAACGTTCTCTCATCTTCTTCTTCGAACACGACACGTAAACACAACAATTTGTATATCGAAGTTAACCTTTTCATTTCCTCATCGACAAGTGTCATATTTCCAGGCTTAGTAGTGTCGTTTCCTTTTTTCTCTTCGATGTTAATTTCACATTTTATCTCTATAAACCGATTATACAAGTCGACAATATTTACGGCAACTGCAATTTCTGTGTCGTCGGTTTGGTTTTTGCAGAATTTGATAAACGCGTCGGTATAGATGTCGGCGAGTATTTTACACTGAAGCGGAATACTGGTCAGTAATAGATCGTCAGTCATGCAGAGGGATTTCGATATTATGTTCAATAAACGGTCGACGAACGTGTCTAGACGCTCCATTCGTGAATCCGTTTCATCGACGTGTTGTCTCCAAAACATTCTAAAGAAGTGCCCTTGATCTTCGACGGTAAATTCAGAAAGGTGATTCGGAAGTACAACGAGTTGTTCTTCAAGAAACACCGTTTCATGCGGTCGACTTGTTATCCATACTGTGACTTTATCGGAACGTTGAATTGTTTTTACGAGTTGAACGACTATATCTCTGTAGTGCGGTGCTATTTCATCAAATCCGTCCAACAAAATAACTAATTTGTTGTCGATTCGAAAATAACTCTCGAATAACGCTTTTTCGAAACCGCAGAGATCCTGAGTGCCTGTAATGAATTTGATGACATCATTTTCAAAGGTAAATGTTTTAGAACTTTTCAACAATTTAGAAAAATGTCCCGTGTGATTGTTCAAATCGATTTTGATAACCCAGACGTCCGGCGATCGTTCGATCGATCTCGCAGCTAACCGAGAGAGGAGAGTACTCTTTCCCATTCCCGGTTCACCGATCACTAATACCGATTTACTTTCGATATCCGAAATGGTCTGTAGTTTGATTTTACGACTAAGACTCCTTTCGATGTACTTCTTGAGGAATGAAATCGACTGAGTACTTTTTTTCCAACGGAATATTCCGTCTTCAAAATGAATCCACGTTACGTTCTTATCCTTATTATCACGAGAAATTTCTTGAAAGTTCTCTGCCGCCATCTCGTTGTTCAGTCGAAAATATCTCGATCGTTTTTCTAACGATACAGACGACATATAATTTTTAAAACTTGACTCGTCGATATTTTCAATCGCAAACAAATGGTCAGATTCATATATCCCGAAAGGATTTGTTATTCTGTTGTATAATTTAACATTTCTCGGAACAAAGTACGACATGTCGTTTACTTTCGAATCGTGAAATGGTTTTCCTATCTCGTATTTATCGGAAAGAACGATATCGAACAAAACCCGATCTTTGATCGAAACTTGGACGTGTGCAATATCGATGTCTTTGAACGATACCAGTTGTCCCTGAAAAACAATTTGTTTCTCTAGTACGTGATCCTTGGTCTGTTTTTTTAAATCGTTCCATGCGACGTGGTCTTCGAATTTTACAAGACTGCCAAAAATCGACAAATCATTTTCAATTTTAACTTCAGGATTCGAGACGAGAACGATCCGTTTATTTAAATTCGAATCCCTAATTTTTTTGTGAATGTCTTTTATAGTTTTGATAATTTTTTTCATAATCTCATTTGTCTTACAGACGATGACCAAGTATTCACAACCATTTATCAAAAGAAAATCGCGATGTATACTCCACATAGAAGCAACGATTTGCTCTTCGAAAATCAAACGAAACTCTCTTTTCTGTTCATTGAAAATCTGAACGAGTTTTTGTACGGTGAAAATCGTATCGGCACACGAGATCACTAACGACAAAGACGATTCGTTCTGGGTTACGGACTTTTCGAGTTCTTTCAAAGAATCTCTTTCGAATTGTAACGGATGTGCGGCTAAAACACATAAGTTGTATTTGTGATAGAGAGACAACTGATTTTCTTTTGAATTGATCGCCTCCTCTAGCCAATTTAAATAACCTTCATTAGTGATTTCTTGAACTTTTTTATTCATACCGAAGTAGATTATTTTTGTTAGTAAATTGACATAGATCGTTTCTAAACGATCGGAGGAATAGCTATCGTCCGGATGTTTTTTTTCTAAATAATCACGGATTTCACGTTTGATATCGTTTTTCAAATAATCTTCGTCCGGTTGTTTCACAGCGAATCGCAATTTGCGAAAAAACTCTTCACGAATCTCGTCGTTCTTTTCGTCCTTTGACTTTTTTATAAATTCAGTTTTTGACGACTCCTTCACACGATAGAAACCGTCTTCAATAAATTTCGAATCTGCTACAATTTCCATGCGTTTTTTAAGATTCTCGTCGAAATCGACGTTCGTACATATGATCAACTCTTCGATTTCGCATTCATATTCCTTTTCAAAATTTACGTCGTTTTTTATTTTGACATAAGAGTCGAAATACGTCTTTAATTGGAAATTTTTATTTTTTGCGAGATCGTCGAACGTAAGCACTTTCGAAATATCTGCTTTATGTTTTACTTGTATTAACCTACATAGAGATTTTCCGTCACTTTTATAAAATATCACAATGTCATCAAACTTGCCAGCTTCTTCTATTTCGCAAGTAATAGTGAACGAAATATTTCTGGCAATACTTTTGCAGAGGATCGACATTAGTTGTTGATATTGAAAAAAATTTCCGTGGGATTTCCCTCTTTCGCCAGCCGGTGTATATTTTTCCTTTTTGACAATTTTCACAGATGAAGTTCCCTGACGATTCATTGTATATCGTATATTTAAATAACTAGTTTCGTCGTTTAATTATTCACTTTACTCGTACGCTTACACGAATTGTAAACCGTCTAGAAAAGAAAATAAAAATAATCGCGTGCCGTTCTTTCAAAATTGACGATGGCGTCGATCGTATGTTTATTAAAACGTACCGAAATATAATTAACGATCGGAAATGAAATCCATTTAAAATAACAAATCATCGCTCGTCGTCATCGTGCACGAAGCGCACGATTGTTGAATTTATAGTGTCATATAATCGCAATCCGTCTTTGCAGATTTCAGTCGTTCGAGTCGAAATCGAAGTAAGATCACTGATCCAAAGCATATTTACAATTAGTTGACAATTGTGTTTGGAAAATCGTTGCGTATCAGTGTTTTTTATTTCATTTTACAAACGAATTGTATTCTACAGAATAAAATGATATAATTTATTAATTATACAGGGTTTGGTGTACTTTATAATCATCGATATTATCAATTATGTTCGATTTTGTATTTACGTTACGTCCGTCGAATTATTATTTAACTAATGAAATTATTTAATCGTAAAAAAATAGATAAAACGTAGAAATAAAGTATAGAAACCGATTATAAAAATTATTAAAAATAATAATTTTTGAATTATTTTTCCGATGGAAATACCATTCTTAAAATTAGTTTTTGTATGTTATTGTCCCTTAAAACATGTTTTATCACATTCGAATATCTTCAGTTCACTTCCTTACAGTTTTTGTGAAATAAGTGATTTAATTTGCAAAGAGTTGATGCAATGTTTAAAAAGTAATTTTTGATTTCGAAATTTTAGTACGAGTATTTAGATATTCTAATAAATACGAGTGCCAGTAATTGAATAATGAGTGAATAAAACGCGAGAAAATTATGATTTTAAATAAAAAATGATGGAGCCAATCAAAAAAGCAAAATATATAAAGTGTTTTAGAAAATGCTGAAAAAAGTGTTCTACATTTGCTGAATGTTTCTCATCGAGGCGAAAACGTAAAACTATTGCTCGTGATGATAAAAAAATAGTTCGGATTTCCCTTGCAAGCAGAAGAAAGACTTCTTCTGAACTGACTTCTGATTTCAGTTCCGCAATTGGCTTAGAAGTTTCACCCCGATCGGTTAGAAAAAGGTTTAACCCATTAGTGCATAGTGTCTGTTTAAACGGACCGTTAATTTTTGGCTAATAGCGAGTAGGTTAACATAATTTCAATTGTTCGACCGTTACAGGCGTCATCACTGAACTTTTATTTTAATACAAAAAAGTATATTAAGTGTGTCGTTTTTATTAAATCCTGTACTAGTGCTACAATTTGTTAATAACCCACTTCCTTTCATTTTTAACTAGAAAATCAATTTATTAAACTTTATGCAGCAATTGGTTAAACTTTATGCAGCAAGAGGCTGCAAGTCCTGGCTCGGCGAGATAAATAAAAAAAAGCGTTTTGCATTCGCCAAAAATCACAAAAATTGTACGATTTATGATTGAGTCAAAGTATTTTGGTCAGATAAAAATAATATAGAAGTTAAACTTTATTCATTTAACTCTGTGATTCTCAACCACTGTGCCGCTAGATTTTTGAAGTGTGCCGCCACTGCGAATACCCATACATAAGTGACGTCAGACAAGTAGTTCAATCGGTTCTACCTTCCTAGACAAAATATGGTATGCCAAGCATACCATATTTTGCTTACTTATCTGATATTTTTGTTATTTTTAATAACATAAATACAAGTATGCAAAGACCGAAAGAAAATATTTTAAACTCATGCGATAAATTGTTGGGATTTAAAAAAAAAATACTTTATGGAAGATAAAACACAAGAAGGCAGTTTAGAAAAGTTTGAGTCAGTTCCAAAAGATATAAATATTAGAGCAAAGAATTGTTCATTACATTTCAAATTTAAAAATAAAAAAAAATTGATTGGATTCGAAATCCATTTGTGATAAACGACACGTCGGCGTATGAATTAACTTTTTAAAGAAGAGGAAGAACTAATTTCGGTGTGAAATAACCGAGATTTAATTTCAAAATATTCAGAAGAATCAATTAATTCGTTCTGGATTAATCTTAGATACGATTATCCGGCAATATCACAAAAAGCTTTGAGTGTGTTATCACAATTTTCCACAATTTATTAGTGCGAATTGGGATTTTCGGTATTGATCGACATAGAAACGAAAAAAAGATCCAGACTTTTAAATCTGGATCACAAAATGAGACTAGCATTATCATTTTTACGCCCAAATATAAATGAAGTTATCAAAAAACACCAAGCTCAAATTTCGCATTAAATGTAATTTGTAATTGATCATAAAATAAACATTTTGCTTACTTTGTAATGCAATTTCATTTTATATTTCACTGAAAATTATTATCGCATGCTATTTTTACAAAATATATCATAGGCACATCAATCAATTAACCGAGTAAAATTCTTTTAAATTTATCTTATTGTTAGTGTGCCGCCAAATTTTCAAATTATTAAAAGTGTACCGTGACGAAAAAAATGTTGAGAATCACTGATTTAACCTATTATTTTATCTAAAACGTTTTAGAAAATAAAAAGTATTTTTAAATAACATTTTAGAAAACGAAAATTGACCGAATTTATGTTGATTTTCTTTCAGATCTTCCGCACATCTGGGACTGACAGATTTCAAATTATTTTACTCTAAACTAGTTCAACACGAGTGCTGTATGATAAGTACCTGGCCTAGGCCAGAGATGGCGCTGCTAGTATTTAAAAAGTGATATTTTTCGTAAACATAACCTTTCGCAACAATACTGTCAAATTGTCAAGTCGTTGCGTGGTTTAGTTTGTGAATACCAGCCATTTAAATAGAACAACTTTTGTAATTTTACAAAAACGTTGGACTGAATGTATCGAACTGAAAGGTGATTACGTTGAAAAATAAAATAAATTTCAAACATAAAAATGTTTTTTCTTGCCAAGGCCAGGTGCTCATCATACAACCGTCATAGTTAAAACAAGATTTTAGTGTATTTTTTCCTGTAATATAGATACAAAGTTACTACTCTGTATGTAAACATACACACACACACACACACACACACACACACATATATATATATATAAAGAGAGAGAGAGAGCGAAATATACACAATGTATATGTATATATGTATAAGTAATTATTTAATATAGAATTAATTAATTTTATTGTTTAAATTAAACAGGAAAATATCAATAAATTTCTTTTGCTAGTTTTAAGGCACGCGTATATTGGGTTTCATAAACACCTGAGTCTGTTTTTATGCGGTAAATACGTTCTGCAGGAAACCGCATTGAAAAAAATCGCACAAAAGAAGACTTAACTTACATTGAAAAATTATGGATACGTTCCGTAATTTTCAAAAACCGCATAAAACCGAAGCGACAAAGTGAAATTACTCTAAAATTCGCATAAAAAAAATCAGAAAATAGAGAATGTCTAGAAGAAAAATTTCAAATATCCGAATAAAATTGATACAAAACATAGCTTTTTTACTGTATTTTTTTATTTACTATTTAATTTCATTCAAAGCAATATACAGTGAGTCAAAGTGAAACTCATACAGAGTTATGTTTCCAATAATTTTACACATATATTTTAATATAATAACAATTTTCTTTATTTTTTTTGCTTAAGTTCTTTATTAAGATTATTTTTATTATATTTGAAAATTTCAATCGTAAATTAATACTTTTACTTTAGAAAAAGTAATAGTTTTTGAAAAATTAACAAAAAATACATCAAAATGAAACTCATACAACGAATTATTCTCGCTTGAAAACTGCTGTGTTAAGAAAGTATACTCTTCAGATATGTGTTTGATCACTTTGGTTACAAAAAAAAACTATTGTTAAGTCGTTTATAATCATTTTGTAAAAAATATAAGTTGGATTTTCACTTCGAGTAGACAAAGAGGACAATCATCGACGGACGAGCGAAAGTTAATGATTTCTCATTACAAAAATGGAAATACTCTACGGAAAATCGGGAAAATAGTTAATAAAAACCACGCTACAATGCAATACGTAATAAAAAGATTTAAAAACGACCAAAATATTGACAATAAAATCAGAAAGGGTCTCTGTATGATTTCTAATGACCATAACGAGCGTTAGATTCTATGAAAAATTAAATAAAATTTGAAAATTAGCGCGCCCAAATTGACTTTAGAAGTTGAAAAGTATGTAAATAAAAAAGCAAGCCCACAAACAATTCGCAATATACTAAATAAAAATGGGTTTCATGGTCGTATTGCCAGGAATAAAAATTTCATATATCTAGCTAATCGCAACAAAAGGTTAAGCTTCGTTCGGAAACATGCTAATAAGAGTTTTGATTATTGAAAAGATGTCTTGTTTACGGACGAAAGCAAATATAATTTATTTGGATCCAATGGGAGAAATAATGTATGGTAGAAACCAAATACAGAAATGTCTTTAAAACATTTATGTCCTACAGTCAAACATGAGAGCGGTCATGTTATGGTATGGGGGTGTATGTGTACGAGAGGGGTTGGAAATTTAATTTTATAGATGGTATTATGAATCAAAATGTTTATATTGATCTATTTAGGAAAAAAATCCAAACCAGTGCACAAAAACTTGTGATTTTACAAACATTTAATTTTTATCAGGACAACGACCCCAAGCACAAAACTTATAAAACACGTAGTTGGGTGTTATTTAATTGCTCCAAAGTACTGGAAACACCACCAAAATCACCTGATATAAGTGCGATTAAAAATCTATAGAATCACTTAGAAGTTACCATTGAAACACACACTATTACTAATAAAAAATATTTAAAAAAGCATTATTAGAAGAATGGGGAAAAATTGATCCTAGTTTATTGTGAAAAATTAGTTAAATCCATCCCGAATCGTTTAAAGACTATAAAAATTAATAAAACCATCTCTACTAAGTACTAAAATAATTCAATCGATTGTAAATTTTAATTTGATAAATAATTTGTTAGTTGTATGAGTTTCATTTTGATGTATTTTTTTTTAATTTTTCAGAAATTGTTACTTTTTCTAAAGTAAAAGTATTAATTTACGATTGAAATTTTCATATATAATAAAATTAATCCTAATAAAGAACTTAAGCAAAAAAAATAAAGAAAATTGTTATTATATTAAAATATGTGTGTAAAATTATTGGAAACATAACTCTGTATGAGTTTCACTTTGACTTACTGTATACATATGTGTAATTTATTTTACATTTTTTCAAACATATTTTAAAATTTGCGGGTTTGTTTGTGAACTGGTGTGAAATCAGATTTGTCACTAGAAGAAACACAAACAACAGAATTAGCGCCGATTTCTGTCTTGTTCTGTGTTAATGGTTTTCTGACGACAATAAATGAATCAGTGATTAAACTTTGAGACGATGATTTTACTAATTGTTTATGAAACTCGCGATATTTAGACATTCAATTATTTAGCTGTCATTGGAATTTAAAAGCCCATTCAGAATTCGTGTCATTAACAAGAAAATGATTTTCCAATTAATTACAAATTTGAAGACTTTCTCGAATCATTTTTACAGTAAAGGAAACAGGTTATACTTCTGTTTCATTATCTTTTTCTAAATCTTCTACGATATCTAAACTTATTTCAATAATATCACTGTCACTTAAGGGGTTATACGCAGTTGCGAGGCGCAAAAACGACGTTTTTTTTAGGAATTTTTTTAGAAACAGTATTTATTTTGCAATTACAAATTATGGTTATTTTGAATAGATCCTACTTTCAAGAATAAAATAACATGTCGATCATAAAAAAATATTGAAGTACACCGCTCCTGCAGACGATGTCCCGAACGACCTCCAAAAAAAGGCGCTTGGCGGTGATCTCCATATCGGCGGTTTGGATTATACGAAATCAAAAAATATGGTCGATTCTTTTAAAGGATAGATTAATGCAGGTATTGGAACGAAGGAATAATAAAAATTTTCATTTTTGACAAAATGGCGTCTAGTTGAAAAAAAATTTTCTTTTTTTACTAAAATTTTCGCTCCAAATTGTTTAAAAAAAATAGTAATAATTTTTGTAAACCTTATTCCTTCGTTCAATACCTGAGGAATATATTTGAGAAGATTGTGTAAAAATTTAAGACCGATCGGTTTAGCCATTTCTGAGATATCGAGATCACCGACTATGAAAACACCGTTTTGAGATAAACGCGTTTGAAGTTTCAGAAGTAGTTTACACATAGTTAAAATTTTTTTACAAATTCAGGTGTATGTCCGAAAATATTTATCGGATTTACTTCAAATTTTCAGAGAATATACTCAAATATATGTGCATTCCGAAAATGCAAAAAAAAAATCGATTGTTTTGAAATTTCTAACTGCGTATAACCCCTTAAGACATTGACCATCTTTTGCCAGCCGAAAATTCCTTATCAGTTTGAGAAACGGAAGTAAATGGCTGTGATTCCTTCATTTGTACATAAAATTGAACAGCTTTTCGTTGAATATAAATAACAGCTTAACCCGTTCGTTACCAGGGCTTCGGAAGAAAAAACCGCCACCACAGCCCAGACGTTTTATTATTTAAATATGATACCAAATTGTCGTTAATTTTTGTGCGATGTATTTATAACGTTCCAAATGAGGGAAATTAGCAATTTTACAAACCGACACACATATGTGACACTAGGCTATAGAGAGTAAATTCTTTTTGCAGCTCACGCGTCACATATACGAAGGTCGTTTGATAAGTATGGTAAATATTACGGTAAATAAAATGGTAAATTTTATGATAATTTTTTTATGATATTTTTTTTATCATACTTATCAAACTACCGTCGTATGTGACACATTTAATTAAAAGTAAATGAATTAAATTGGAAAGGAAAAATCAAATCAAAACTTTTTTAAAGTGAAATACATGTTATTTATTTGTATGATGAATTTTAAAATATTTGTCTATACATAGCCCAATTGGTAGTCCTGTAGTTGTTTTACAGATTTCGGAGGCTTACATAGTAGACTTCGCAGGCATACATTAACCGTTTTTTTTGAAAGTAGAATAACTCCATTTTTAGAAAAAAATTATTAATGACAGTTTTAGGTAAAAATAGATGTACTCTTCTTATATTTATAATAATACAGTCAAGGGTGTACAATATATTTATAAATTAATCAAAAGAAATTTTCTGTATAGTTTTATCGTAAGAATATTATATTAGAAAGTGATATAAGTCCATTTATTCATACATTGAGATATTTAAAAATCATTAATATAAAAAAATTTCCAAATTGTTTTGAAAAATATTTGGAATTTTTTTTTGGAAAATTTATTAGTAAACAATAATTGTTCATTTATAAATTTTTATATAATACAACTACAAATATTCCAAAGTGGATTTTTCGTAATTCAAAGGCAAACCTTTAAATATTATATCTCAATGTATAAATAAATGGATTTATTGCACTATTAAAAACAAACGGCTCAATTTGTTATTAATGAAAGTGATATAAATCCATTTAAAATTGAATGTGTGCACATAATGTTATAAAGATAAAAACATTATATACTGTATATTGGCATACATGTCAATTAACTTTCGTGTTGTTTGATAATTTTTTAAATACCACGCGGATTTAATTTACTGTTATTTGTGTGATTATTTAGTTATTTTTATATAATAAAATTTAACAAGTATATAAACATTGTTTTAAAAACATAACCCGAATTTATTAACGTTTGCCAATATTTTTTAATTCATTCAAACATATTCGTATATATACATATTCGTGACGCTCAGATCTTGTAAACAAAATGTAATTATCAGCAGATCAATAACATCTAGTATCTATTTTATTGTTTTTAACCAAATTCATTTGTTTGGGACACGATTTGGTACAAACAGTTATCATGAACTGATAACGATCATCCGTCACACATTTGTGGCACTGGCCAGAGGTAAAAAAATCGGGTTGTCACATTGTGTGACACTGGTAGCGAACGAGTTAAAGGAATTTTGAAAAAAATTTGCATAAAAAGATATTAACACTAGGTTTACGGGAAGCGTCATTTTGACGCATTTCGAATTTCATGAGGGAATTTACAGCAAACGTTTACATTTTTCTTCTACCACTTGTACTGACTTTTATCCATTTAACGAAACAAATAAAAAAGCGAATTTAATTTTCTTCAAAGCTTTCTAATTTAGAAATTATGTATGTGGTATATCTATCTTTACGATACGCGTCAATTTGACGCAATTGTAAAATAAGCATTAATGCAAAGTGGAAAACCCTGATACAGAAAAGGCAATTTGATATGCTCGGGAAGCATTTGAAGCAAAGTTACTGAAAGATTTTTATTTATGATCGAAGAAATGGGGACCCGCTTTCTTCTCGAGCACAATACCTAGAGATCAATTTACGCAAATTCTTCGATTCGTATGATCTGATAAAAGAACAGAACGGTCTGAACGTTAACGTACTGATAAATTTGCATTGATATCTGCAATATGAAACAAATTGACACATAATAGTAAATCCTGTTATAAACCTCGCGAGAATATTTCAATAGACGAGCAACTGTTCCCTACGAAAGTCCGATGCAGATTCACGCAATATATCCCAAATAAGCCACATAAATTTGGCATAAAGTTTTGGTTGGCAGTAGACGTAAATTCAAAATATCTAAAAAATGGTTTCCCTAATCTGAGTAAAGATGAAACGCGAACTTCAGCACTTTTGAACGAATTTGTAGTTTTAAAGTTAGCTGAATCATATTTACATCAAGGCAGGAATATAACAACTGATAATTTTTTTACCAGTATATGTGTAAAAGATACGCGGAATAAATGTTATGTTATATAATGTTAAATATTATAAATTTTATATAAGTGTATATCTTAGAGTTCCATTTATATGTTAATACTGTATAATTGTTGTTTTTTTTTAAAAAAAAATTCATTTTGTTCATGCGTCAAATTGACGCGTGTCCGTAGAGATTACGAATACATGAAACGTGCGTAATCCTAGTGTTAAAAAGAAATATGAACCGCATAACTTCAAAATTGTATTAAAATAATCCGCACAAAAACAGATCCAGCTGAATTTATTTATAAGGACATATGTGTATATGCAGTGCCGAACGAAACTATTGACACATTTGAATAGTTAGAACATTGTAACGTCTATCTATTGTGGATGATAAAAATTATTAATGTTTTTCAAAAATCACAAAAAACACATTATTCATTTATATTATAATATCGTAAAAAATCAAACCTCTAAATGCAATAATAGTGGCTGTGTAAATGAAAATCTATTGCGTTGCAAATAATTCAACGAACAAATGTATTGGCACGAATAAACATTTGTACATAAAATATTCGACAACGAGTTTATCTCTGAAGTATGTACAAAATATATGCACAAGATTGTATGTTTGTATGTACAGATAATTAATTAAATAGGGAATAACTTATATTGCAAAAATTGAATAATAAATAAATTAAATAAAATGTTTCTAGTATAACACACGCATATACTAAGTTACATATATATACATAAATAAAATATTATATATATAAATATATATATATATATATATATATATATATATATATAAATATATATATATACAAGAATATCTTGCAGAGTTCGGCTAATCGGTTTCACTGATTTGCCGAACTAATCGAAATACTAACTAAATACAAAAAACGTTAATTGGTTCCAAACAAATGTTGTTTCCTGTTTTTCAATAAATAACACGAGGGTAATATATTTAAATGTTTGTATGTATCAACAAAACAAAATCAATGGTTTATACATTCATTTTAAATACATTTTAAATTCACTTTCAAATAGTTTATTGAAATATAATTATCGAAAATTCGTCTTTACTCTAGAGTTGCGAATCGAAAACAATAGAAAAAGAAAACACAGTCCACAAAACTAGAACTGCGCATGCGTTGTGCATACGATTTCGGTTTTCTTTTTTATTATGTTTTCATCAAAAGGGGGGAAAATTTGAGTATAAAAATAATTTTATGTATTAATTTTTTGTGATTTTTTTAAGAAAAACTTTTTAGTAGAATTTTTTTCAAGTAAAAAAATTTTTGAGGGGAAATTTTAAACAGGACTATAGTGAAACCGGACTAATCGAAGCCTGATTATGTGAGGGATCACTGTGTATATATATATATATATATATATATATATATACACGTATGTGTGTATGTGTGTGTGTATGTGTATGTATTTAGTGTGTATGTGCTTATGTGTGTGAGTTATATGTATCACACAACCTGTTATATACAAAGTCATACAGAACACTTCATACATTGTAAACACGCGCAAACTATTAGACAATAAGTCCATTGTGAGTACCGAGAAGTAAATAAAACTAGAAAAATATAACTTAATCCATTATCAGTTTTTTGAAGTAAACAAAAATATTTTAATGACCAGAACGAAGGTTTCTTTGTTAAGTAAAATACTCTGCAAAATCAGTTCTAAAATAAAAATTGTAACAACAACATTTAGAGCTCCTCAAGCCACTTTTGCATCTGATTGATAAATAAAAAATATCTTTTTAAACACTGCAAATTCGGTGTATTCAATAAAACTTGTGCTTATGTATGTGTGTGTGTTTGTGTGTTTATGTGTATGAGTTTTATTTTAACTAATCGAAAGGACAATTATTAAAGAAAACACATTTATTTTTATCAATCTATTAATCAATAACAATCAAATAATCAATCCATCAGCCAACAACTGTGACTCAAGGAGTTCTTCCGTTTCATTGCAGAATTCGATGTTACTTCTAGCATATCTACTCGAAAACTGATTTTATTAATTGTAACAAGTAACAAAGAAACCTCTAACTCTCATTATCGTGGTATTTTATCGACAATCAGAAATTGATTGTCGCGTTTATTATAGGTTTAAATGATTACTAACGGACTTATTCGTCAACAATTAACGTATGAATTATGTATGTTGTTCCCGTGGGAACAACCTTGGGAAAGTTACATGTATTTCATATAACAAACTCGGAAAATCGAAATTTATGATTCGTTAAGTTAAAAGTGTTTATAGTACGTGGCAAATAAAACGGTTCTTGTGTGGACTCACCGGAAGGACATTTCGTGATCAAATGTTATTTTCGGTTATGAAATATCGAGTAATTTTCACGATTTCCAAAAATATTAAAAATCTCGTTCATTTTTCGAAAAAAAATTAGAAAAAATGTTATAATTAATTGACACGCAACAGTGTTGTAAATACTAAATACTCGGCGTTCGAATATTTTTGTATGATTTCAGTCGTCGACGAACGTTTTTTAATTCAGATCGAAAATGAAATCTACGTTTAGTCAAATGAAAAAGATCACTCACTGAATCTGAATCTCTAGAATTGAAGTTCGAGCTGACTTATGAATATTGTTTAATAATTATTTCGCTAGTCACGATGTCGACGAACGATATTTTTTTATTTCTCCATGCTATAAAAATTACAGATATATTTCCTCACTTACCTTTTAATCGACTCGAGTCGGACAGATGGCTTATTTTCCTCACTGGAACTAGTGATTCACTACGATTGTTGATTTTTACGACAATACAAATTGTAAATAAAAAAAAATAGTAAAACGTAATTAACAAATTAAAAAACAAAGAAATATTTAAAGAAAATTAACTAACACAACAAATTAATAACTTTTAGCACGTAGGTAAGTAACTTATGATTAATAAGTCAATGCTACACTATGTGTCGAAACGCGGATTTATCAGTTTTATTGTAACGCACGACCCACCCAAAACGAAACCACTTGAAATTTGAACAAACGTTCGATAATGATTTTATCTATCGATTTCAATTCGTATTCGTTTTAGATTAACAACTTGAATAATGTATTTTATAGATCGTATGGAAAAAATGTAACGTGGCTATATAAATATGTATCGATTTATTTGTAATATTTTTAATTCGAATGACATTTTCTGAATCGACTAGAATCCACTTCCATGTTTTATTGCTGCAAAAATCGTTTCATTTCGAAATAAACACATTTTCAACTCGATTTTTATCTATAGAAAAATCGTATCGATCGTTCTTGTTCCGATGGCTTTCTTCATCTTGCCGAGGATGCGGATAGCTATCCTCGCCGACTGACTACTAGTCGTGTGTCCTCTCTTGAATCCAAATTGTTCATCCCGTATGTTATTTTCAGGAGTATTTCATCGTCTCGTATATTTTTCTAACGGCGGGTAGTAGAGCGATCGACATGTAACTCGTCGCATAGACAGCCAACAAGAGGAGATACATTGTTAAACAAATTAAAAAAAAATCACAAGTCAGTACAAAAAAACTTTTAATAGTAGAAAATGATCTTAAAAAGATTGTTAACTCGGAAACTGTACGAAAAAGGAAAAATATAATGGTAGAGTATCGCGGAAGAATCCATTTATTAGTGAAGTGAATAGAAAAAAGAGATTAGAATTTGCCCACAAGTATGAAAATCATACTTTTGATATCTGGAAAAATGTTTTCTTTACCGATGAAAGTAACTTTAATCTTTATGGATCCGATGGAAGATAAAAGGTGTGGAGAAAACCGAATACTGAGCTCCGCAAGAAAAATCTTCAGTCTACTGTAAAACATGGGGGTGGTTCTGTTATGGTATGGGGATGTTTTTCTGGCACGGGTAGTTTACAGTTCATCGAAAGAATAATGGATAAATACAAATATATGGACATTTTGAAAAAAACGTAAAAAAATGCAACTGATTTGGAAATGTTAAAGGATTTTTCGTTTCACCAGGATAATGATCCCAAACATAAAGCTCATATTGTCAGACTATGGTTATTGTATAATGTGTATCACATGTGATAGAAATGCCCGACAGTCACTCGACCTAAATCCTATAGAAAATCTATTGAATAAATAAATATGTCAATTATAAAATGAATAACTTAGAATAAATCTTATAGAATTGGAAAAAATTAAAAAATATGATTTCTCAGACAAAAATGAATTAAAAGTACGTCTAGAATCTAAGTGGCGTAATTTTTATTTCGACGACGTTCAGTAATCGGAAAGTGAGGTTATGTCATACGATTTTCATACGTTTGTTTTTCTATCAAACACTCGTTCGAATTGTTATTTTGTCAATATTACGTGTCGTGATTGTCGATCCACTGCTGAATAAACATCTTCGAATTGTGATAATTTTGGTACGTAATTTATTTATGAAATTATGTATGTATATATATATATATATATATATATATATATATATATATATATATGTTTTTTCTAACACAAAAACGTTGAATAATTATAATCATTTTGTAGCTAATTGGAGAAAATAGAAGTCATTTTCAAATTAACCGTTCGAAACACATCAGTTCTAAACCGTAAATCACCTTCGGAAACAATTCAACATACTGTACAGGTGTTTCACTATGAAACGATTTTTTCTACATATCTTTGCGTTGCTTTGACTCAAGAGTTTTAACACTTTATGTACCGGAAACCTATTAATAAGCTTTTCAATGCCATCGATTATAAACCGATAGCTTATTAACTAGGCTTTTTTTGCCAAACTTATCGACCGATAACCTATTTATTGGCTCTTCGTTTAATGTAATTTGATTTAAACAAAAAGCCTATTAACACATTGTATGCGGGCAACGTCTCGACGACGTCTTTCGCATACTATCATTAGAGCACGAAAGACGTCGTCGAGACGTTGCCCGCATACAATGTGTTAATAGGCTTCCGGTAAATAAAGTGTTAAAGTCATTGTAGTTTCACTATAGAATCACTCCTGTAATTCCCTCTTGATAAACGAAAATAATTTTCAAAAATCCAAATGAATGATTAGTAAACATTAAGTTTTTTTAAAAAATTCCAGTAGCATGTTTCAGACGGTTAAACGATAATTGAATTATCTCCGATTTTTTGTCAATAAAACCGATACAAAATAAATTTTTTTTCATTTCAGAAATCGATTTTTTGATTGTGAAGCTGTTTTTTTGTCATCTGACTGGTTGTCGTCTCAAAGTAAGATTTTCATTTTTATCGATATTTTAGACATTTTTCAATTTTAAAAATAATCTCAAATCGTTCCTGTTCGATCGATTGTTTAGGTACAAAAAAACTTAACTTGTTTTCGGAAAAACATTTTTTTTAAAATCAAAAACATAACGTGACGATTGATAAAACGTCCGTCCATATTATATTTACATTTAATACATCAAACACACGTTTTTCGGGTCGATTATTCGGAAGGAATATTAAAGAGTCGTTTTTCAAGAGAAAAGAAAAGAGAACGGACGTCTCGTTTAATACACTTTCGGAGGTCCGTACGTATCAAACTTTTGACCTCCGATTGAAGTTCCGTGCGTGTCGCTTATCGGGGTTCCTGTTAAAGTATCTCCTGATAAATTGATGCCGGATAACGAACCGCCCGTGGCAGTATTATCGACGGCTGGTTGTTGTGTCTGAAAAGAAGATTTTTAGAAAAGAAATACGCATTTCAAAACACTATATCGACGATTGTTACCTTCGCTTTATAACGGATGAAATATACTTCCGGTTTTAAAGGTTGGGTCAGTGCCGCTGTCGGTATCGATATCGAAAGACAATCATCGGCATGTTTGCTCAAGACGTAGATGAGAGTCTTCTCTTGGTTCTGTTGAGCCGCGAGGATCTGCGGTACTGTCGGAGTCGGTGGATTCGGTGCCTATGAAAGGACGTTGTATATTTATAGAGCGTGTGAGAGAGAGAACAAGAGACAAAATACCTTGATGAATATAATTCTGTAATGTTTAGTCGCCTGTCCTTGCGAGTGCACGGTCTGTTGTCGATGTTCTTCGGGTTTTGGGGGTGCGACGTGCACGTAAATATGTTTCTGGACCAGTTGAGCGCCGCCGCCGGTCGCCGTATGACCGAACTGTTCGGTGCTCAGACTGTTTCCGGTCAGGGACGAGAACCCGATCTGTGATAATTGAGAACCGCCGCTCGAGCTTGAAAAGTTTAGAATAAATTCGGGTATTGTCGACGTCTCGGTAGAAACAGTACACAAACACGTCATTATTAAACGACTACATTTGCATATGGCACTAAGGAACGGTGTATTTTTTTAATTAACTTGGAGGGCACTGTATATATATATATATATATATATATATATATATATACATATGTGTGTGTGTGTGTGTATGTATGTTTGTATATAAAATAGAAAAAGAATTTAAAACAGATATCCAACTAAACGTACACAATTTATATTTAAAATATTTAAATGTCGTTGCAAATTACTTGCATGTTTGGTTGCGTGATTATATAACATTTTCTTTCTTTACTTTATTTTATGACCCAATGGGGGTATTCACACTAGTCAACATTCATACAGTATTCACGTCCATTACCGCTCGTCTCACACCCTCTTATCGTCAAATTCCCCCATCTAAAAAAAATAGTTTTCGGGTAAGAGCGTGTGAGACGAGTGATAATGAGACGTGAATACTGTATGAATGTTGACTAGTGTGAATACCCCCATTGTGACTAAAAGATACTAAATGATTGAAATAAAAAGGGTAGTAAATCATAGACGATAAATGATGAATGCAATTGCATGTATGTTTAAATCCTTCATACTCATTTAGACCACCTTTATATATATATATATATATATATATATATATATATATATATATATATATATATTAAATATGGAATAAAATTATAAAAAAAAAGTATAAAGTGGATTGAAATGTTAATTAATGAATGAATTATCTATTAAAAATTATTTATAAAATTGAAATATTTGCAATTTTTTTTCAAAAAAACGTACAATCGAGTATATTTGTCATTGATAAATTAATTGGTGTTTTTTTTCAAAACACACACACACACACATGCATAAATAAATGCAAAGGCAAGCATACACACAATATCCAACAAAATAATACGAGTTATAAAAAAAGACAGATTAAGGAACACTAATAAATGTAGAATGAGATCGAGATAACTTTTTGTATATCTGTTCATAGGTGTCTTATGAATGTCAAATGAAAAAAAAGATAGAAAGTATATTGTATTTGAAGAAAGAATGAGAGAGAAGATTTATATATATATATATATATATAAATGTTTTTTTTAAAAAAATGCCATGACAGAACTACTCCATTGTTATTTTGTTTACTTTTTCTGTCAAATTTCCGCGTGTATTTTAAATTAATTAACAATTTCAAATCGATTAGACATTACTTAAATGTTATTGCAGTCGGTTTCATCTCTTTTTTATATTTTATTATATAATTATATATATATATATATATATATATATATATATATATATACAATTCATACATACACATACAATAAATTAAATCGTTTTATGAAAAAAGATAGACTATGGAATATCAATAAATATAGAATTAGTCGAGATAACAACTTTTCGTATAGTTATCCATAGGTTGCTTAAATAAACGATTATAAAACGTCAATAGGCGAAAAGAGATAGAATATATCTTGTATTTGAAGGAAGAATGAGGGAGTAGACTATACACACACACAATATATATATATATATATATATATATATATATATATATATATGTGGTGACTCGTTCTCGCGGTCGTTGTGCGTGACCGCCACAGCTACTCCCTCCCCAGTGACCCTGACGGAGTCAGGAGGAACGATTTCCTCTTGTTGGGGGTCCTGGTGTTTTGGCGGTTCGTTGGAGCTGCTGTGTTGCTTGTGCGCTTCTTGCTTGTGGCACGAGCGTGCTGCTTGTGGCGCGTGCTGCTTGTTGCGTGTGGCGCGTGTTGCGGCTTTGTTTGCGGCGGCGTTGTTTGCGGCGGCGTTGTTTGCGGCGGCGTTGTTTGCGGCGGCGTTGTTTGCGGCGGCGTTTGTTGCGTTGTGCTAGCGACGCGTGTTGCGTTGTGCTAGCGACGCGGAGTCAGTTGTTTGTTGGCAGGCGATTCTTGCGTTGGCAGCTATGCTGTTCTTGTTCGCTTGAATGCCTGCCTTGCTTGTTGGAGGACGTGGTTGGAACCGGTCCGCGTGCTGTGGTGGGCTGGTTGCCTGTGGTTTTGCACGTGGCGCTTTGGTGGTTCGGATGCGCTTCTTGTTTGGCTGGTCGCAGCTGTCGTAGTGTCCACTCTCCGTGGCGATGCTACGCTGCGATGCTGGAACCGTTTGTCGCGCCGTTGTTGTGGCCGAAGGGCGAGGTTCGCTCTCTTCGGGGCATCCTGTGGGCGACGGGGATCTGTTGGCTTGTGCTTAATCCGCGCCTGTAGCCGGTGGTCCTCTTGTTTTTTCTGCGGTTGTTCCGCAGTGTTGTTGCTGGTCCAGTCCACGTTAATCACGTCGGGGTCACCAATGTGGTGACTCGTTCTCGCGGTCGTTGTGCGTGACCGCCACATATATATATATATATATATATATATATATATATATATATACCGACTGGGTAGTACAGTGGTTAGCATCACCGCGTGTCATGCGGGAGATTGCGTTCGATTCCCAGTCGGAGAGTCCCTCGTTTTCAAGTCGAGGGTTGAGCATGAAGGCCGACAACCTCATCTTGTAAAAATAACTGTCGAGAAGGGAGTAAACCCCGAATAAAAAAATCTTCACCAATCCGCCTGGTCAGCGTGGTGAATATGACCAAATACCAATGAATGGTAGCATTCATTGTGGCTTTCGTCCAGTAGTGGACTGATGTGGGCGTTATGATGATGATGATATATATATATATAAAGTACGATTTTTTTTTTAAATATTTGCTCAATGACAGAACTTCAATTATTTTTATTTATTTTTTCCGCACGTACTCGTATTTGAATTTTTTTAAACAATTCGATTCGATTCGATATTAATTAAATGTCATTTCAACCCTTTTTTCCATTTTTAATTGTCTTAGTCTATAATTATACACACATAATATATATATATATATATATATATATATATATATATATATATAAACGTGCACACATAAATGCATACACATAAATATACAATTTACAACAAATTAAATCGATTTATAAAAAAAAACACATTATATAAAATCAATAAATATGGAATATGATCGAGATAACAACTTTTCGTATAGTCTATCAGTAGGTGGCTTAGATAAACGATTATAAAATGTCAATAGACGACGAAAAGAGATCAAATATATTTTGTAATTGAAGAAAGAATGAGAGAGTAGACTATACATATATTTATTTATATCGGTTCATCCAATTACGAAGCCTAGATTTGTGTTTTATTAAAAAGAAACTACACACACGTTTCCCTATACATCGCCTATACACATGTTTCTTTTTAATAAAATAGAAATTTATGCGTCACAATTAGATGAGCCTATATGTGTATATAGAATAGAATTTTTTCAAAAAATTAATTTCTCAATGACAGAACTGTTCGAGTGTTTTTGTTTATTTTTTTCCCGTACGTATTTGAAATTTATATACAATTTCGATTCGATTCGATATAAATTAAATGTCACTTCAATCCTTTTTATCCATTTTTAATTGTCTTAGTCTATAATTATACACACATAATATATATATATATATATATATATATATATATATATATATATATACATTATATATATATATATATATATATATATATATATATATACATTATATATATATATATATAAATGTGCACACATAAATGCATACATATCAATACACAATATAAAACAAATTAAATCGATTTATATAAAAAAGACACAATATGGAAAATCAGTAAATATAGAATGAGATCGAGATCACTTTGCGTATAGTTTATCCGTAGGTGGCCTGTTATATAACCGATTTAGCCGATATAACACAAAGTTATCAACGCCAGACGCTGAATCATCACACCATCGCAGAGTAACATCCGTTGCTAGGCAATAAGAACTTATATAAACCTAAATTAAGCAACAAACTGTAACATTATTATTTATACAATCGTTGTGAAGGGTCGTAATTACGACTCTCGTAATTTTATTCAAACTCATTTTTTAAAAAACGGATAATCCACTCCCAAAAAAAAAAAACTAGTGCGATTGAATCGTTGTTTTAAATCGATATAAAATACTATTATTTAATTGATTGAAAATTCAAGTGTTTGGTAAGACACAGTTTGATTTTTGTATAGAAGATAAAATAACAATAATTATATAAAAGATGTATTTTATTTAAACGATAATGAATAGAAAATATTAGGTTGGCAAGTATCTCCCTTCCGCTTTTTTTTTCTTTTTTTTTTTTTTTTGTACACAGCCGCGAAATTCAAAAGACCAGAAGGCGGAAGGGAGATATTTGCCAACCTAATACATTTATTTCAAGATATTTATTTATTTTAATATATATATATATATATATATATATATATATATATATATATATATATTTAAAACTTTCAAAATATATCAAACTGTTCCATTTACTTATTAAATATTTTTTTCAACATATACAGGTATATGCTAAATTCATATGTTTTGTTTTTTGCAAATACCTCCGTGGTGTTTAATAGAAATTTAAAAAATCATACATTGTTCGAAAGAGCATTAAATTCTCCACAAAATGTACGTATTTCAATTTTTTAGAAAAACTATTACATCCAAGACAGAGTCTCAAAATGATTAGTTATTTTTTTAACATTTACACACATTTGTGAAATGCATATGTTTTGTTTTTTCCAAATACATCCAAAGTCTTTGATCAAAATATAAAAAGTTATACACTGTTCGAAAGGGAATTAAATTCTCTACAAAATAAATGCATCTCAATTTCATGTTCTTTCGAATGGCGTAAACGAAATTTTCCAATCTCGACCAGTTTTCCTGTAATTACGATTTTTCTTCGACCATACACAATCACGTATATAAAATATTGAATCGAATGTAAAAAAATCCTCAAGACCGTACAGCCAATTTCCAAGAAACGAATCAAACGGTACTTAATAGATAATTTTATGTCCTTTTCAATACCTTAAACGAAAACTGTATATCTCTAATGGTTTTCTTGTAATTTAAAATAATTTGCGACTGTGCATGATTAATTATTTGGAATATAAATGTCAAATTTAAAAATTCTCCCCGGCAATACAAATTTTTCGAAATAAAAAATAAAATACGTTTTTAATAGTAAATTGTATGCTTCGTTATATTGTAATAGTAAATTTCGTTCACTCCATTCAGAATGAACGAAAATTTCCAATCTCGATCGATTTTCCTGTAATCATGATTTTTCTTCGACCATGCACAATCACATATACAAATTATTGAGTGAAATGTAAAAATTCTCCAGGACCGCACTAGCAATTTTCAAGAAACTCACAAAACAATATTTAATAAAGAATTTAATGCCCTTTCGAATCTCGTAAACAAAAATTATCCACCTCTGATAGTTTTCTTGTGATTGAAAATTATTTGCGACTATGCATAACCAATTATTTTAAATAAAAAAGTGAATTTCAAAAGTTCCCCCTGTCCACATAAATCTTTTCAAAAAAAAATTGTTTTTATAGTAAATTTTATGCCCTTTCTAATAACGTAAACAAAAATTATTTATCTTTACTATTTTTCTTGTAAATTGAAATTATTTACGACTATAAATAAATCGACTATATCAAATATAAACGTCAAATTTGAAAATTTTCTTCGTCCACATAAATCTTTTCTTTAAAAAAATAAAAAGTGCTTTTGATAGTAACTTTTATGCCCTTTCGAATGGCGTCAACCGAAATTTTCAATTTCACATGTTTTTCCTGAAATTACGATTTTTCTTCGACCATGCACAATCACAAATATAAATTACTGAATCAAATGTAAAAAAATCCCCAGGACCGTACTGCCAATTTTCAAGAAACAAACCAAACGAGTTTTAATAGAGAATTTAATGCTGTTTCGAATTCCGTAAACGAAAATTATCCATCTTCAATAGATTTTTTGTAATTGAAAATTATTTGCGTCTATGCATAACCAATTATTTTTAATATAAAGATTAAATTTGAAAATTCCCCCCAGCCAGACAAATATTTTTTTAAGAATATAAAAATATGTTTTTAATATTAAATGTTACGCCCTTTCGAATTCCATTAATGAAAATTATTTATCTTCATTACTTTTCTTGTAATTTAAAATTCTTTACGACTATCCATGAATCGACTGTATCAAATATAAACGTAAATTTTGAAAATTTCCCCCGATCACAAAAATCTTTTCAAAAAAAAAAATTAAAAATTATTTTAATAGTAAATTTCATGCCCTTTCGAGTGGCGTAAACGAAAATCTCCAATCTCGACCGGTTTTTCTGCAATCACGATTTTTCTCCGACAATGCACAACCAAATCAATAAATGGCAAAATTCGCCAGGACCGTACTACCAATTTCCAACGAACGAACCGAACTTTTAATATAATATTTTATACCGATTCGAGTCTGTGCAATAAAATCAACGTCCTGCTACAGAAATATGAAGACACTAGCAGTTTTCTGGGTCACGACAGTCGTCGTGATGGCGACGTCGTGCGTCGACGACGTCGTCCGGTTCGACAACTACAACTTTTATCGGGTCGTCGTCGAGAACATCAAACAGGCGTCGCTTTTGATGGATGTCCAACATAACCAAATGGGTGTAAATATATTTTTTCTTTTTTTTTGGAAAAAACGATTCTAGGATTCAAGGTTTTTCTCAATTCCAGTACGATTTCTGGACGAAAGTGCGTCAATTGAAATAAAACGAACGGGCAATACTCGTTGACGTGATGGTCCCTCCGCACTTGGCGGCCGATTTCAAAGAATTGATCGAGAAAAACGGCCTCAAATATTCGATTTTCATTCAAAATGTGCAGAGGTGATTTCACAGAACATGTTCTATATTTAGATTCATTTATTAATCGGATTGACCGACCAGGAGATCAAGACGCAGAGGATTATAGCGCCCAAGTTCAATTTCGAAAACTACCACCGATATGATGAGGTGGGTGTTGTTAAAACCGGATTTCACTAAGAAGTTTGGTTATGATGAAACTCAAACGATTTTATTAATTTTTGTATAGATCGTCGCGCATCTCGAGGACCTCGCTTCGAAACACTCGCAGGTCAGCGTGGTAACCGACGGCAAATCGTACGAGGGCCGAGATATCAAGGGCGTGAAGGTGTCTTCAAGGGCGGCAATCGGGAAATATTCATCGAGGAAGATGAGGGAAAACTGTCGAGAACGGATTGGTGACTTTCGAACGGTTGTGCACGGTTCGAGATTTTTTTACGATTATAGGAAAAATAATCGAGATAAATGATTTTCGATGACGGCATTCGAAAGGGCATAAAATTTACTATTAAAGTCATTTTTTATTTTTTATTTAAAATTATTTGTGTGAACGGGGAGAATTTTCAAAATTGACATTTATATTTGATATAGTCGATTTATGCATAGTCGTGGATAATTTTAAATTTCAAGAAAAATAATGAAGATATATAATTTTCATTAGTGGCATTCAAAAGGGCATAAAATTTACTATAAAAATCATTTTTTATTTTTCATTTGCAATAATTTTTGTGACCGGGGGTAATTTTCAAATTTGACGTTTATATTTGATATAGTCGATTTATGCATAGTCGTGAATAATTTAAAATTACAAGAAAAATAATGAAGATAAATAATTTTTATTTACGGCATACGAAAGGGAATAAATTATTTTATTAAAACCATATTTTATTTTTTAGTTGAAAGGATTCATGTGGCCGGGAGGAATTTTCAAAATTAATCTTCAGATTTGATATAGTTGATCCGTACATGGTCGAACAAAATTCAAAATTACAAGAAAACTATTAAATATGGATATTTTTTTACGGCAATCGAGAGAGCATTAAATTCTCTATTAAGAACCGTTTTGTGATTTTCTTGAAAATTGTCAGTGCGGTCCTGGGGAATGTTTACTTTTGACTCAACAATTTGAATATGTGATTATGAATGGTCGAAGAAAAATCATAATTCCAGGACAACCATTTGAAATTGGAAATTTTGGTTTACGCCATTCAAAAGGGCATAAAATCTACTATCAAAATATTTTTTATTTGAAATGATTTGTGTGGCCGAGGGGAATTTTCAAATTTTACCTTTATATTTGATATGGTCGATTCATGCAGGGTAGAAAATAATTTAAAATTACAAGAAAAATAGTCAAGATAAATAATTTTCAATTACGGAATTAGAAAGGACGTAACATTTTCTATTAACGACCATACGGTTCATTTTTTGAAAATTGTCAGTACAGTCCTGGGGAATTTTTATATTTGATTCAACCGTTTGTATATGAGATTGTGCATGGTCGAAGAAAAGTCGTAATTCCGGGAAAACCATTCAAAATTAAAAATTTTGGTTAATGCCATTCGAAAGGACATAAAATTTACTACTAAAAACATATTTTATTTTTTATTCGGAAATACTTATGTGGCTAGGGGGAATTTTCAAAATTGACCTTTATATTTTATATAGAACACAACTCACATAATTGTATCGCATAAGTAACCGTCATCTCTTTGTAAACATACGTTATCGATTACGCCGTGAACAATGAATATATTAAAACAACAAAGGCATAGACGATTTGCTTATATTTATATACAGCTTATAAAAAAAATACATTTTCATTATATTTGTTAATATTTACTGAATAACATAGTTTTTCCGTCGTTATTAACACGTTAAACGCCATGTCAGTCACCAGTGACTGACACCGAACTTTCCATTCAGGCCACGTCAGTCACCGGTGACTGACGATATAAAATTAAAAAAATTACATTCTATTAATAAATTTTAAATAATTTCGAGATCATATCACGAATGTACCTAAATATTACTTACCAAAAAAAATTTTAATGTATTTTATTGAAACACGGTAAACAAAAAAATGGTTGTCCTTTGCAGGTTTCACAAAATGTTACAACTTGTTTAGTCAACTTTCTGGCAGTTTCTCTTCCATATAGTGCCACATTGTCTTCGTAGCATTGTTTGCAATATCTTCGCACTTTAAACACTTTTCCAGTTTTTTTTTTGGAGTTTGTGATGAGGTTTTTGAGATGTATTTGCAGTACAGCTACATGGAATTTCTTCATCGCGACAATTTGTAAGATGTACAGCTAATTTCTTCCGAAATTCAGTGATACACATATTCTTCTTGGTAATATTTTTAAATAAAATATGAGCATTGAGAACAGCAGTATTTAGTAACAGCTCGAAGGCTAGCTTTGTATACCATTTCATGGATTTTCGTAACGGATTATTGTAGGCATTCATTTGATCAGATATGTCAACTGCTGCTTTTCCTATATTATAATCCACTACTACAATTTAAAGAAAACATTTCAAACATTCCAAACATTTTAGAGAAAACACTTTCATATGTTGTTTTACGGGGTCATCAATATTTCATAAAATTTTATAGTTTTGTATTGCCATGGTATAAAAAGTTCATATTCATTTTCTAATATTAATTTTTGTAAAATATGTTCAGTAAATTTTTTTTTAAAAGTGTACTATATATATATATATATATATATATATATATATATACGAATTAATAAATATTCAGTAATGTATAAATATTTAAATTAATTAATTACTTGTATAGAAAATTATAAAAACTATTCGAGATTAAATACATTTTAGTTATTTTATTCCAAATTACAACAGATAATTCCAGTATTTATTAAACTAATCTGTTTTGGTGCTTAGTTATTCCATTTTACCATGTACACAATTCAAATTTATTTTAAAAATATATAAACATTATTCAGTATTTACTTTATCGTTTTATATTTTACATGATTTATTAATGAATTTTATTAGATAATTTTATATTTATTTTTATAATTTCATCTTTTATGAAGACTCGTATATTAACTTTTTATATATCAAACTCTAAATAACATTAAAAACATTTTATATACATAATACACAATACTATTTAAATATTAATGATTTCTTTATATTGAGAATTACGTTCTGAGGTATAAAGTTTTCATTAAAGTATTTATTAATACAGCTGGGTCTGTTTTTGTGCGAATTATTTTAATGCGGTTTTAAAGTTATGCGATTCATATTTCATCTTAGTATCCTTTTATACGATTTTTTTTTAAATTCCTTTAAGCGATCATTTAATTCAACAATATATAGCCGGTATTTTGGGAAATACCCCTGGGATTATTGAAAATATCGCTGAGATTTTAGCAAATATCGCTGTGATTTAGAAAAATATCGCTGAGATTTTAGAAATATCGCTGGGATTTTAGAAATGTCGCTGGGATTTTAGAAATGTCGCTGGGACTTTAGAAATGTCGCTGAGACTTTGGTAAATATCGCTGAGATTTTAGAAATGTCGCTGAGATTTTAGAAATGTCGCTGAGATTTTAGAAATGTCGCTGAGATTTTAGAAATGTCGCTGAGATTTTAGAAATGTCGCTGAGATTTTAGAAATGTCGCTGAGATTTTGGTAAATATCGCTGAGATTTTAGAAATGTCGCTGAGATTTTAGAAATGTCGCTGAGATTTTGGTAAATATCGCTGAGATTTTAGAAACGTCGCTGAGATTTTAGAAATGTCGCTGGGATTTTAGAAATGTCGCTGGGATTTTAAAAATATCGCTGATATTTTAGAAATGTCGCTGAGATTTTAGAAATGTCGCTGAGATTTTAGAAATGTCGCTGAGATTTTAGAAATGTCGCTGAGATTTTGGTAAATATCGCTGAGATTTTAGAAATGTCGCTGAGATTTTGGTAAATATCGCTAAGATTTTAGAAATGTCGCTGAGATTTTAGAAATGTCGCTGAGATTTTAGAAATGTCGCTGAGATTTTAGAAATGTCGCTGAGATTTTGGTAAATATCGCTGAGATTTTAGAAATGTCGCTGAGATTTTAGAAATGTCGCTGAGATTTTAGAAATGTCGCTGAGATTTTAGAAACGTCGCTGAGATTTTAGAAATGTCGCTGGGATTTTAGAAATGTCGCTGGGATTTTAAAAATATCGCTGATATTTTAGAAATGTCGCTGAGATTTTAGAAATGTCGCTGGGATTTTAGAAATATCGCTGATATTTTAGAAATGTCGCTGATATTTTAGAAATGTCGCTGAGATTTTAGAAATGTCGCTGGGATTTTAGAAATGTCGCTGGGATTTTAGAAATGTCGCTGGGATTTTAGAAATATCGCTGATATTTTAGAAATGTCGCTGATATTTTAGAAATGTCGCTGAGATTTTAGAAATGTCGCTGGGATTTTAGAAATGTCGCTGGGATTTTAGAAATGTCGCTGGGATTTTAAAAATATCGCTGATATTTTAGAAATGTCGCTGATATTTTAGAAATGTCGCTGAGATTTTAGAAATGTCGCTGGGATTTTAGAAATGTCGCGGAGATTTTGGTAAATATCGCTGAGATTTTAGAAATGTCGCTGAGATTTTAGAAATGTTGCTGGGATTTTAGAAATGTCGCTGGGATTTTAGAAATGTCGCTGGGATTTTAGAAATGTCGCTGGGATTTTAGAAATGTCGCGGAGATTTTGGTAAATATCGCTAAGATTTTAGAAATGTCGCTGGGATTTTAGAAATGTCGCTGGGATTTTAGAAATGTCGCTGGGATTTTAAAAATATCGCTGATATTTTAGAAATGTCGCTGATATTTTAGAAATGTCGCTGAGATTTTAGAAATGTCGCTGGGATTTTAGAAATGTTGCTGGGATTTTAGAAATGTCGCTGGGATTTTAGAAATGTCGCTGGGATTTTAGAAATGTCGCTGGGATTTTAGAAATGTCGCGGAGATTTTGGTAAATATCGCTAAGATTTTAGAAATGTCGCTGGGATTTTAGAAATGTCGCTGGGATTTTAGAAATGTCGCTGGGATTTTAGAAATGTCGCTGGGATTTTAGAAATGTCGCTGGGATTTTAGAAATGTCGCTGGGATTTTAGAAATGTCGCTGGGATTTTAGAAATGTCGCTGAGATTTTAGAAATGTCGCTGGGATTTTAAAAATATCGCTGATATTTTAGAAATGTCGCTGAGATTTTAGAAATGTCGCTGAGATTTTAGAAATGTCGCTGAGATTTTAGAAATGTCGCTGAGATTTTGGTAAATATCGCTGAGATTTTAGAAATGTCGCTGAGATTTTGGTAAATATCGCTGAGATTTTAGAAATGTCGCTGAGATTTTAGAAATGTCGCTGAGATTTTAGAAATGTCGCTGAGATTTTAGAAATGTCGCTGAGATTTTGGTAAATATCGCTGAGATTTTAGAAATGTCGCTGAGATTTTAGAAATGTCGCTGAGATTTTAGAAATGTCGCTGAGATTTTAGAAATGTCGCTGAGATTTTAGAAATGTCGCTGGGATTTTAGAAATGTCGCTGGGATTTTAAAAATATCGCTGATATTTTAGAAATGTCGCTGAGATTTTAGAAATGTCGCTGGGATTTTAGAAATATCGCTGATATTTTAGAAATGTCGCTGATATTTTAGAAATGTCGCTGAGATTTTAGAAATGTCGCTGGGATTTTAGAAATGTCGCTGGGATTTTAGAAATGTCGCTGGGATTTTAGAAATATCGCTGATATTTTAGAAATGTCGCTGATATTTTAGAAATGTCGCTGAGATTTTAGAAATGTCGCTGGGATTTTAGAAATGTCGCTGGGATTTTAGAAATGTCGCTGGGATTTTAAAAATATCGCTGATATTTTAGAAATGTCGCTGATATTTTAGAAATGTCGCTGAGATTTTAGAAATGTCGCTGGGATTTTAGAAATGTCGCGGAGATTTTGGTAAATATCGCTGAGATTTTAGAAATGTCGCTGAGATTTTAGAAATGTTGCTGGGATTTTAGAAATGTCGCTGGGATTTTAGAAATGTCGCTGGGATTTTAGAAATGTCGCTGGGATTTTAGAAATGTCGCGGAGATTTTGGTAAATATCGCTAAGATTTTAGAAATGTCGCTGGGATTTTAGAAATGTCGCTGGGATTTTAGAAATGTCGCTGGGATTTTAAAAATATCGCTGATATTTTAGAAATGTCGCTGATATTTTAGAAATGTCGCTGAGATTTTAGAAATGTCGCTGGGATTTTAGAAATGTCGCGGAGATTTTGGTAAATATCGCTGAGATTTTAGAAATGTCGCTGAGATTTTAGAAATGTTGCTGGGATTTTAGAAATGTCGCTGGGATTTTAGAAATGTCGCTGGGATTTTAGAAATGTCGCTGGGATTTTAGAAATGTCGCGGAGATTTTGGTAAATATCGCTAAGATTTTAGAAATGTCGCTGGGATTTTAGAAATGTCGCTGGGATTTTAGAAATGTCGCTGGGATTTTAGAAATGTCGCTGGGATTTTAGAAATGTCGCTGAGATTTTAGAAACGTCGCTGGGATTTTAGAAATGTCGCTGGGATTTTAGAAATATCGCTGATATTTTAGAAATGTCGCTGATATTTTAGAAATGTCGCTGAGATTTTAGAAATGTCGTTGGGATTTTAGAAATGTCGCTGGGATTTTAGAAATGTCGCTGAGATTTTAGAAATGTCGCTGGGATTTTAAAAATATCGCTGATATTTTAGAAATGTCGCTGATATTTTAGAAATGTCGCTGAGATTTTAGAAATGTCGCTGGGATTTTAAAAATGTCGCTGATATTTTAGAAATGTCTCTGGGATTTTAGAAATATCGCTGATATTTTAGAAATGTCGCTGAGATTTTAGAAATGTCGCTGGGATTTTAGAAACGTCGCTGGGATTTTAGAAATGTCGCTGGGATTTTAGAAATGTCGCTGGGATTTTAGAAATGTCGCTGGGATTTTAAAAATATCGCTGATATTTTAGAAATGTCGCTGATATTTTAGAAATGTCGCTGAGATTTTAGAAACGTCGCTGGGATTTTAGAAATGTCGCTGGGATTTTAGAAATATCGCTGATATTTTAGAAATGTCGCTGATATTTTAGAAATGTCGCTGAGATTTTAGAAATGTCGCTGAGATTTTAGAAATGTTGCTGGGATTTTAGAAATGTCGCGGAGATTTTGGTAAATATCGCTAAGATTTTAGAAATGTCGCTGAGATTTTAGAAATGTTGCTGGGATTTTAGAAATGTCGCTGGGATTTTAGAAATGTCGCTGGGATTTTAGAAATGTCGCTGAGATTTTAGAAATGTCGCGGAGATTTTGGTAAATATCGCTGAGATTTTAGAAATGTCACTGAGATTTTAGAAATGTTGCTGAGATTTTAGAAATGTCGCTGAGATTTTAGAAATGTTGCTGGGATTTTAGAAATGTCGCTGGGATTTAAGAAATGTCGCTGGGATTTTAGAAATATCGCTGAGATTTTAGAAATGTTGCTGGGATTTTAGAAATTTCGCTGGGATTTTAGAAATGTCGCGGAGATTTTGGTAAATATCGCTGAGATTTTAGAAATGTCACTGAGATTTTAGAAATGTTGCTGAGATTTTAGAAATGTCGCTGAGATTTTAGAAATGTTGCTGGGATTTTAGAAATGTCGCTGGGATTTAAGAAATGTCGCTGGGATTTTAGAAATATCGCTGAGATTTTAGAAATGTTGCTAGGATTTTAGAAATGTCGCTGGGATTTTAGAAATGTCGCTGAGATTTTAGAAATGTCGCTGGGATTTTAGAAATATCGCTGAGATTTTAGAAATGTCGCTGAGATTTTAGAAATGTTGCTGGGATTTTGGTAAATATCGCTGAGATTTTAGAAATGTCGCTGAGATTTTAGAATTGTCGCTGGGATTTTAGAAATGTCGCTGGGATTTTAGAAATGTCGCTGGGATTTTAGAAATGTCGCTGGGATTTTAGAAATGTCGCAGGGATTTTAGAAATGTCGCTGAGATTTTAGAAATGTCGCTGAGATTTTAGAAATGTCGCTGAGATTTTAGAAATGTCGCTGAGATTTTGGTAAATATCGCTGAGATTTTAGAAATATCGCTGAGGTTTTAGAAATATCGTTGGATTTTGATAAATATCAAAATAGTCAATTTCCTGATTAATAGTTTTGATGGTTTAAAATTATAATATAGTAGTCAGTAATTAATCATTTAACCATATACTTTAACTAAAAAAAATTCTAACAAAAAATGAGTAATGGTAATTTTTAAATCATATCAATCACGTTTTGCAACTTGAATAAATTATTCCATAAATAGAAATTTAAAAAAATGATTTTAAAAACTAAATTATTTTTAAATGTTAACTGGTTCATTAGTAGAAATTTAAAAAATTATTAATTTATTATAATATATATATATATATCTTAAAAATAATTAAAAAAATAAATTCCACTACATAATTATTTTCTATTAAAAATAATGAAAATAAATGTCTCAGACTTACAAAAACTAACCGAATGTATCGTTTTATATCAAGCTTAACTCTAACACAGATGATAAAATAAAACACTCATCTACCTCTATCATTTAATAACGTAATGTTCCTATCAAATGAATATTTTTATCCAATAATTTGTTTGCCAATTCTAAACTTGTGTACCAGTTATCTGTGTACAACGTGTGTCCCTTATTGAATACATCTCTACAAAGAGACATTACAATCTTAGTTGGTGTAGTATTTTCTTTCTCCAAAGTTTTCCCTGTATATATATACACGTAAAGCATACGTATATCCAGGTCCGCAGCACAACTTAAATAATTTAATGCCATATTTGTGGCGTTTTTTTTAAAATATTGCCTAAATATAATGCGGCCACGAAATGGTACCAACGATTCATCAATACATAAAGCTTTTAATGGATCATAATATTTTTTGAAAATTATTTCCAAGTTGTCTATTGGCTGTTGTATTTTGCATAAACGATTGGAAACATTTCTCTCCCTGTTGTCTGAAAAATGTAGCATTCGTAAATAATATTTCAAACCTATTTCTTGACATAATTTTCTTCGGGAAAGTTTGCATATATGCAGGATCATGCGACCAATATAAATTTAAAGATGGTAGTCTAATTAATCCCATCCATAGTATGAACCCAAAAAATCTTTTCATTTCATTTTTGTTTGTCATTGTCCATCTGCACAAACGCTGCGAGTTTTCAACCTCTAGTTGTTGCGATGCATATAAGTTTGTTTGTTTGGCGATATCCTCAAACAATTTATTAGGCACAAACAGTTCATAACAAGTCTCTACTTTTACACATGACTTTACATTCAAGTCTTCAATCTTAAAGCCAGACGGACAGGTGAAAGGTATAATCCTTGGTTGATCACCTCTCGGATCATTCCATTCTTCAAAATTCTCATCCTCTTCCTTTGATGAAAAAATAACGACTCTACGCCGTTTTTTAGGAAAAATAATTTCACTACAATTGCTTTCACACTCTTTTTCTACTGACATTTTTACGATCATGGGTAAAAAAAAATTATTATTTTTTGCATTAGAACAAGAACCGCAGACAACTGACTGAATATGAAGCATTTTTAAAATAATACACTGTACATATTGCGATAAATAATAAATATTTACACAGTAAATATATTCTAACATAATCATTCAACCTTATTGCAACCTAAAAAGATCTCCGACCGCCAGCATTTCGGTGAAATCTGAACAGTGGCCTAAACGGAAAGCAAGACAAAATAGGCTTGGCGTTTAACGTGTTAAACATGAGTAGATATAATTATATATATATATATATATATATATATATATAAGTGCAAATAAAACAATTTTTGTTGTTTAACAAACAAAGCAAAATAGTTTTGTGGTGAACACAGCAAGACAGGTGGAATGTGCAATGAAATTGTATATTTGAAGAGAATAGAGAAAATAATAAAAGTAAATATTATAATCTATGTGTATTTAATGGTTAATACATATAAAATAACTATTTTATACTTGAAGAGAACAGGAATATAAAAAAGGGATGAGGTCAACTTAAAAGATATTATAACGTTAGAAAAAAACAATGTATTCTAATGACAAGTAGTTCTAAACAATACAGGTAAGTGTAGATTTATAAAGGTACGTATATAAAATTATAAATATTTCTTTCTGTTTACATGCATTAATTATATATATATATATATATATATATATATATATATATATATATATATATATATATATATATATATATATATATAATTGTCATTATTTTTAAGAGTTACTGGTAAATAACCAACTTGGTTAAATTATACGCAGTTTTTCAAATAGCCATTTATTCACCCTGTTTTTGCGCTGTTTCTGTGATTTGTTCCCGGTTGTGAAGTGTGCGATGTTTGTTCGAGAAGAACGCGACAGGTCCCGAATCTGAATAACGCCGGATCGGGACGATCGTTGACTTTATCTATTTAATATCGAATCAAAAATCGTAACTTTTCATTAAAATACATATATTCAATCAAATAAAAAAGAATCTCGAAAAGATTTATTAAATATTTCAAATCAAAATAAAGTCGACTCTACCATACATTTTTTAAAATATTATTGAACAGTGATTTATATTTGTTATCAAAAAAATAACTAAAATTCAATGATTGTTTTTTTTATTCAACACACAAATATACAATTAGAAGAGCGATTCTTAATGTGTCTTTCGGAGTAGGGGTAGTTTTTGAAAAATAGAAGTGGTATTTGAAAAATCAAAATGTTGAAAAAAAAATTTGGATTTTGAAAAATAAGGTGGTCTTTGAAGAATAGGGGTAGTATTAAAAGATATGGGTGGTTTTTGAAAAATCGAAATTTTGAAAATTTTGAACTCAAAATTTTCAAAAATTCAAAATTTATACATACAAAATTTTGAAAAACTCAAAATTTAAAAAATTCAAAATTTTGAAAAATTTGAAAAAATAAAAATTTCGAAAAATTTAAATTTTTAAATAATTTAAAATTTTGAAAATTTTAAAAATTGTGAAAAATTCCAAATTTGAAAAACTCAAAATTTTGATATTTTCGTAAAATTCAAAATTTTGAAAATTAAAAAAAAATTTTTTTTTGGAAAAATTCAAAATTTTGAAAAACTGAAAATTTTGAAAAACTCAAAATTTGGAAAATTTTAAATAATTTGAAAAATTTTGTAAAAACTCTCCAGGTAAATTGTGAATCATGAAAAAATTCATAGTTATAGTGTTTGGAACGGTTACATAAATCCCAAATCACATTTAATTTAACGATTGTGGGGATGTTTCGAGCACTTTTGGGATATAACAGCCGAATTCCGTACTTTGTTCACATTGTGTTTTGAGTCATTGTCCTGATAAAATTTAAAATTGATCAATATGCCTAATTTTTTAATGCTAGTTTTCAAATTTCCTTCAAAATATCGAGAGAAACATTCTGGTCCATCAGTTCTTTAATAAAACGAAAATTGACAACATCTCTCGCTGACACGCATCTCCAAACCGTAACTCTACCGCCTCCATGTTTCATTGTCGAATGTAAATTCTTTGGAGTCATTTTCATATCTGGTTTTTTACATTTTTTCGATCATACGATCAAAATATTGTAAATTGAATTCAGTTTTGTCTGTGAATAATATTATTTTATCAATAGACAGTTTCTTCCTACCTACAAAATTCAATCGTGCGATCGATTTTTTCGTTAATAAAATACGAATGGTTTCAAGTTTCATTTTTTGTCTAAATACTTTTCCACTTCTGATGCCAAGTAAGGAGTACCTATTTTCGGATTTTCTTGTACTTTTCTCCCTCATCGTAAATATTCTTGAACTGTTCATGTTCTCACTCTGGTCTTATTTTTTATTTGTTAACTCTATACCAGGGGTCGGCAACCTATGACCCGCGGGTCACCGAGTAACCCATTTGATAATTTCGAGTGACCCACTTTAGTTCCGAAAATAAAGTATAATATATAAAAATAAATTATAAAACATAAACATGAAACAAACATTTTGAGAATAAAAAAAATTGACATTGTCAGCTAGAACAGTCCAGCGTCGCGTTGAAGATATGGCCAAAAATATTGATGAACAGGTCAAAAATGATTTGTTATCTTGTGACATAATTAGCATTGCAGTTGATGAAAGTACCGATATAAATAGTATTGGTAGGCTTGCAATAATTATTAGATTTGCACCAATAAATAGCTCGAATGTCAATGAAGAACTATGCGTTCTTGCTTCAATGAATGACACGACCAAAGGCACTGATATTCTTCGTCAAGTACAAGAGTTTACAAATTTCAAAAATGGGCAAGTATTGGATTTAAAAAGTAATTTGTTTTCTATAACAACTGATGGTGCTCCAAGTATGAGAGGAACAACTGTTGGATTTGTAAAACTATGGAAAATGAACTTGGCCGTTCACTTTTATCGTTTCATAGTATCATACATGAAGAAAATTTATTTAAGGATTTATTACAACTTGAGGATGTAATGGAAAAGGTTGTTAAGATCGTAAACAAGATAATAGGACGATCAGCATTAATACACGGGCGCTTTAAAGCTTTTTTAGATGAAATTGAATCGAAATATGGAGATTTGTTGTTCCATTCTGAAATACGATGGTTAAGTCGAGGCAAAGTTCTTAATAGATTTGTAGAGTGTTTTGATGATATACAAATATTTCTTCACGAAATCGGTGAAAATGATCTCGAACTCAATGGTTTTTAAGACTTTTGTTCTTAACAGACATAATGAACCATTATAATGATTTCAAGGTACGACTCCAAGGAAATAACCACACAATTTTGAAAATGTATGAGGAATCGAAGAGTTTTACTTCAAAATTGATATTATTTGAAACTGACATAAAAACTAAAAAAATTCATCTCTTTCCCTTGTTAAAAGGGAACATGAAAAAGAAAATATCGATGAAAGCAATCTAAATATGTTCGAATGTTGGAATTTCGTCATTAAAAGTGAATATGAAAGTCGGTTTCAAAGTTTTAAGAAGCACGGAGAAATGTTTACATTTATAATAAAGCCCGAGGAAATAGAAGAAAATGTTTTAAATTTGCAGTATTTTCAATATCTGAAAATTGACAATTTTAGTTTAGAAACGATTGATTTTAAAAGTTCAACGTTATGGACAGATAAATTCAAGAAATTGCGGAAAGATTTGGAAAACACAGAAGATAATTTTCTTCTCTTGATATCAACATTTGGGCATCACTTCCTATGAAGTTTTCATCTTTGAAAAAAATCGACTTTGCTATTTTGTTCACATTCAGTTCAACTTATAAACGTGAGCAAATATTTTCAAAAATGACATTTATATTAAGCAAGAACAGGAACAGGTTAACTACCGAAAATTCAGATGCTTGTATTCATCTTAAAACGACTAACCATAAACCAAACTTGACTAAATTGACGTCACAAGTTCAACATCAGGGGAGCCATTGATATCGAAGAGAACGTTTATAAATAAAGTTCATTCAACTATATTCGTAATTATTTTCTTAATAAAATATATCTTATTATTTACTAAAAGACTGTTTTAATACGAAAATATCTCTGACCCAAACGTCTCTTTAATACTCACATTTTGGTTGATTTTGATCCGCGGCCAAAAAAGGTTGCCGACCCCTGAAATAATATATGTATAATATTATGGAAAAATCCTTCGCGGGCCGCGGTTTGCACAGCTCTGCTCTAGACAGCTAATAATTTCCACATATCGATACATATTTGGTCGAAATTTCAAAAATTCCCTCCCTCTACAGATAAACATATTTGGCTCTTTTCGCACTAGTCAACATGCATACAAATATTCACGCCCATTTACCTCGTCTCGCACCCTCTTGCCAAAAAATTCGACACTTAAAAAATCAGTTACTAGTGTGGAATTGCCTTATTAGTATAAGTTAGTGCAGCAGTTTGGTTGTGCCTTATATGAGAATCTTGTTCAAGTGTCTTGTGTTATATAGAGTGTCGTATATTTAATTATTCATCATTGTACATTTTAGTTCCTGTTTTGTGTAGTTTTTTAGTCAAATCTGTGTTCGGAATGCCTGTTAAAAGGTAAATATCACATGTACTTGAGTTCCGTCTGTTTTCGAATCGAAAAAGATCATACATTTTCAATATATCTGTTAATATTTACTGAACAGTACAGTTGTTACTTATGAATGACCTTGTTTGTGAATTCCATTCGATTGAAATTGATTGTTGATGTTAATATCGCGATAATTAAATGCTTACTCAACAATAGATAATTCGTAACTATGTTTTGCGTTTCGCGTAGTTCCCTCTCGCTCGCTCCCCATAACACATTCGATACATAAACTATCAGCTGAGACAGAATTCTGCACACACGATTATTCCTTCTCAACTATTCGAATAAAATCTATTGAAACACAACACTAATAATTGTATTTGTGATTGGAAATGAACTTTCCGGTATATTTCCTAAATTTTCATCGATTAGTTTTTTTAAAAATTCAATCACAAAACTAACGAATGCAGATATTCAATTCATCTAGAACAGGGCTGTCCAACCTCTAGGAACCCGAGGGCCGCAATACGAAAATAAAAATTATCCGCGGTCCGCACCCAAAATAAAAAAACCTTTATTACTGTTTAACCATGTTTTATTGAAATATTAGACAATATTAACAAAATTGTGTATTTCAATGAGAATTTTGCGGTAACTCTGATTCCTTTTCAATGTTTGTAGTAGCCAAACGCAGTAAATTTGATAACGATTTGTCCGTCATGGAACTTCTATATTTAGATTTTATAAATTTCTTTGTTGAAAAGGTACTTTGACAAAGATAAGTACTGCCGAGCATTGACCCCATTCTAAGACTAAAGTCTCACAATTTAGGCTTCTTTCCTTCTGGTAATAATTTTAAAAAAATCTCCTCCTGTTTTACATTCGTTACTAAACAAGGGATCTGTTTGCAAATCACACAACTCTAACTACAAATCGGATTTTACGTTTGTAATATTAATAGTTAAAGGTTGACTAAAAAGTAAAATATCTTGTTTAAAATTTCCAAAATCGAAATATCGGTCTTCAAATTCCTTGATTATATCTTCAAGATATTCTACATGAGATGAAAATGATGTTCCCTCGAAATTCTTCATTTCTTCGAAATGTTCCTTGCAACTAGGGAAAAAAGTCAAGTCGCTATTGATAAATGTTGATTTGAATAGCTGCAAATTGCTTTTAAAACCTTTGCATTGACCATATAAGTTTGCAATATTTTGACCTTTACCCTGCAGTTGTAAGTTGAACTCGTTCAAGTGACTAGTCATGTCAGTTAAAAAAGCAAAGTCTGATAAATAATATTTAACGTTTCATAAAATAATATATGTATTATGGAAAAATGCTTCGCGGGCCGCGGTTTGGACAACTCTGATCTAAAACAGACCTCACAGATCGTTAAAAATTTTCGAATACCGTCACAAGTGTTAAATAAGTCGATCCTTGTCATCAAAAAAGGTCACAAATCTATGAAAAAGAGCATGTTGCAAAGACAATCAATAAGGGAAAGCACTTCATGCTTGCAGACCAGATGACGAAAAGAAAGATACAAACGGCAGTTGTAGATGAATTGAATGAGGACACAAAACACAAATTGGTATAAGTGTATATAAGAAAGTTAGTCTAGATTTTAACCTATAAATGAACTCATATATAGGTTTTGAACATTTTCCTGTGAGCCCTACACAAAACAACATTTATCAACTCCAAAACATCAATATTGTCTTACTTTTATATAGCAAAATATCCGTGGATAACCTGCTAATGTAACATATATATATATATATATATATATATATATATATATATATATATATATACCAATAAAGCATTTATTTATCTATCTATCTATCTAGATTTTAACAGAAAGGCTCTGACGATGATGACGTCGCCATTGAAATGCATCTCAGCCGATTTAATTATAAATAATAAGTGATTATTGAACAGTTTAAATTATTGTAGTGTCGGAGTTAAAATTCATTTGTGTAAATTAGTTTACAGTTCGTGCAAAATCCATTTGAAGCAACGACCTTTGTTTAGAGTTATTACCTCATTTGAGGCAGTTACTCTAGCTGCTCGAATAACCTGGTTGTTTGTTGGTTCGATGTTAATCTCTTTGTGGAGCATTTCTCAGGCTTGTTGCACGATGTTTGGCCAGAGGAGCTAGTTCGTGCAAGAGAAAACTTATCGGTTTTTTTTGAAAAAACCGCTCGTGGAATCGATTTCTGTTATTCATGTACTGATATGCCGCGACGGTTTTGGATTGCATGTTTTTTAAAAGGAAAAATGGTTGGAAAATCAGTAAAATGAATATACGGATGCTCGAAAATGTCTGCGTACACTTATCAATACGGTGATATTTCTCAATAAAACAACCTAAACACACGTGCAGATTTATATAAATGCTTGTGTAAGAGTTATAATCATTTTTGGTAAAAATCTCCAGGACTTTAAAAACAATATTGGATAAATAATGTTATCGGTTGTATACAGTAAATTTGATGTTCTTTTGACTGGTGGGAACGAAATTCAATTATCGTTTTTAGTTCTCTTGTAATTTGGAAAAACACACATGTATTTATATAAATGATTGTCTAAGAATTAGAATCATTTTTGAAAAATCTTCAGGGCTTTAAACACAGCATTGGAGAAATAGTGTTAGTGGTTATATATAGTAATTTTAATGCCTTTTTGAGTGTTGTAAACAAAATTTAAATATCTCTTTTAGTTCTCTTGTAATTTGGAAAAAAATATATACATGTGCAGATTTATGTAAGTGCTTGTCTAATACTTACAATAATTTTTGAAAAATCTCCAGGACTTTAAATACAACATTAGAGAAATAGTATTGGTGGTTTTATATAGTAAATTTAATGCCCTTTTGAGTGGTGTCAACAAAATTTAATTATCTCTTTTTTTTGTAATTGAATAAAAACTACACACATGCAGATATAAGTAAGTGCTTGTCAACACTTAATCATTTTTGAAAAATCTCCTGGGATTTTTACACATCACTAGATAAATGATGTAAGTGTTTTTTATAGAAAATGTAATGCCCTTTTTATTAGCGTAAACAAAATTCAAAAATCTCTTTTAATTCCCTTGTAATTTAGAAAATACACACATGTATTTATATAAGTGCTTGCCTAAGAATTAGAATCATTTTTGAAAAATCTTCAGGGCTTTAAACACATTACTAGATAAATTCTGTAAATGGTTTTATATAGTAAATTTAATGCCTTTTTGAGTGTTTTTAACAAAATTTAAATATCTCTTTTAGTTCTCTTGTAATTTGGAAAAAAAACACATATGCAGATTTATGTGTTTGTCTAAAACTTTTAATTTTTTTGAAAAATCTCCAGGGCTTTATAAACATCATTAAATAAATTATATAAGTGGTTTTAGATAGTAAATTTAATGTCCTTTTGACTGGTGTAAACAAAATTCAACTATCTCTTTTAGTTCTCTTGTAATTTAGAAAAAACACACATGTATTTATATAAGTGCTTGCCTAAGAATTAGAATCATTTTTGAAAAATCTTCAGGGCTTTAAACACAGCATTCGATAAATAGTGTTAGTGGTTATATATAGTTAATTCAATGCCCTTTTGAGTGCTGTAAACAAAATTCAACTATTTTTTTTAGTTCTCTTGTAATTGGGGAAAAACACATGTATTTATATAAGTGTTTGCCTAAGACTTGGAATCATTTTTGAAAAATCTCCAGGGCTTTTTAAACATCACTAAATAAATTATATAAGTGGTTTTATATAGTAAGTTTAATGCACTTTTGAGTGTTGTGAACAAAATTTAATTATCTCTTTTAGTTCTCTTGTAATTTGAAAAAAACACACTCGTACAGATTTATATAAGTGTTTGTCCAAGACTTGGAATCGTTTTTTAAATCTCCAGGACTTTAAAAACAACATTAGATAAATAATGTTATCGGTTGTGTATAGTAAATTTAATGCCCTTTTGACTGGTGTGAACGAAATTTAATTATCTCTTTTTATTTTCTTGAAATTGAATAAAAACTATACACATGCAGATTTATATAAGTACTTGACCAGGACTTGGAATAATTTTTGAAAATGTCTATGTCTTTATGTACAAATTAGAAAAAAAATATTAGTGTTTTTATGTAGTAAATTTAATGCTCTTTTAAGGTTCGTCATCGAAATTTAATTACCTCCTTTTGTTTTTCCACAATTTATCAAAACCATACACGTGACAATTTAAGTGCTTGTCTATGATTTTATATCATTTTTGAAAAATCATTAGATCTTTGTATACATCTCTAGATAAAAATAATCTATGTTTTTTTATACAAAATTTAACGCCCTTTCAAATGGTGTAATCAAAATTTAATCATCTCTTTTGTTTTTCCGTAATTCAACAAAAATCATAATCGTGAAGATTTATATACTATGTACTTGTCTTGAACTTGAATGATTTTTGAAAAATCTAGAACTGCACGTACGGTTCTGGATAAATAAAGTTAGTATTTTTTTATACTAAATTTAATGCTCTTTCGTGTGGTCCGAACGAAATCGAATTATCTCTCCTAGTTTCCCTGTGATTTTACAAAAACCACATACGTGCAGATTTAACATGTTTGTCTTTGAATGTCTTCCAAAAAAAATTCTTACGGTTATACGTCCGGCTCTGGATAAATTAAACTAGTGACTTTATACAGTAAATTTAATGCCCTTTCGACTGATCTAATCGAAAATATCCCAACTTCGATCGTTTTCATTCCATCTCGAATCAATTATCTATCAAGTATATTAAAAGTACTGCCATTTTTCAAAATTCAACCAAGGTCGTATAAAATGGCCGGCGTATACAGTAAAAACTATCATCTTTCGAGAATAGTCCATTCCGAACATTAAAACACGTTCAGGCTAGAATTTTCAACCTCCTCCGCGCCTCGTCCGACATTTCCAGGAACGAGTGTACACGTGCCCGATGGTAAATTTCATCCTCTTTCGAATGCCGTACGCCGATTCGATGCATCGCTGACGGTTCTCACGCAATTTAATAAAAACTCCAAGTGTGTAATCGCACCGTATCCAAATATCGGTGTAGATTAATCGACAACGTTTTTCTCGGGTTCGAACCGATGTCATCCGGTAGTAAATTTTATTCTGGTTCGAATGGCAGTTTCGGGATTCGGTTAGGTCGTACGATTCTCGTGTAAATCGACTATTAACATCGACGTGTAGTGTGTCGAGTCGGAGGGGTCGGAAAACCGAGTTGTAGTATAATATCAATGCCGCTTTGTGCGCGCGTCGCCGCATCGCCGTGTTTTGTTTATTGGATGTCAGTCGTACGTACTACGATTGTGTTTCATGTTCGGTACGTCGTGTGTCTGGTGGAAAATAAAAAATACAGTGAGTCAAAGTAAAACTCTTACAGTATTATGTTCAATTAATGATTTGAAAAAATTAAAAAAAATTTATAATGATAATATTTGTATAATTATTTAGAAAATTAAAAAAAAATAATAATGATAATGCATATTTTTTATAATAAAATAGTTTTCTTATAATGATTTAAAAAAAATATTTTTTTTATAATGATAATTAATATTTTTATAATGAAATAATTTTTTTGATTTAAAAAATTTTTTAATAATAATATTTTTTATAATGAAATAATTTTTCTCTGATTTAAAAATTCTTTTTTTTTATAATGATTAATATTTTTATAATGATATTTTTTTATAATGATTTTAAAAAATGAAACAAATTTTTGTAATGATAATTAATATTTTTTATAATTAAATAATTTTTTTGATTTAAAAAAAAATTTTAATAATGATAATATTTTTATAATGAAATAATTTTTTTATGATTTAAACAAAAATTATTTTTAATGATATTTTTATAATAAAATAATTTTTTTGATTTAAAAGAAATTTTTTTATAATGATTAAATTTTTATAATGATATAATTTTTTTATAATGATTTTAAAAAGTGAAACAAATTTTTATAATGATAATTAACATTTTTTATAATGAAATATTTTTTTATAATTTAAAAAAATTTAATAATGATAATTAATATTTTTTATAATGAAATAATTTTTTTCTGATTTAAAAAAATTCTTTTTTAAATTAATTAATATTTTTTATAATGATATAATTTTTTTATAATGATTTTAAAAATGAAACAAATTTTTAAATGATAATTAACATTTTTATAATGAAATAATTTTTTTATAATTTAAAAAAAAAAAATTTAATAATGATAATTAATATTTATTACAATGAAATAATTTTTTTATGATTTAAAAAATTCTTTTTTATATTGATTAATATTTTTATAATGATATAATTTTTTTATAATGATTTTAAAAAATGAAACAAATTTTTGTAATGATAATTAATATTTTTATAATTAAATAATTTTTTTGATTTGAAAAAAATTTTTTTAATAATGATAATATTTTTATAATGAAATAATTATTTTATGATTTAAAAAAATTTAATAATGATAATTAATATTTTTTATAATGAAATAATTTTTTTCTGATTTAAAAAATTCTCTTTTTTTATATTGATTAATATTTTTATGATATAATTTTTTTATAATGATTTTAAAAAATGAAATAAATTTTTGTAATGATAATTAATATTTTTATAATTAAATAATTTTTTTGATTTAAAAAATTTTTTTAATAATGATAATATTTTTATAATGAAATATTTTTTTCTGATTTAAAAAAATATTTTTTTTTATAATGATTAATATTTTTATAATAATATAATTATTTCTGATTTAAAAAAATCTTTTTTTATAATGATTAATATTTTTATAATGATATATTTTTTTATAATGATTTTAAAAAATGAAACAAATTTTTATAATGATAATTAACATTTTTAAATTGAAATATTTTTTTATAATTTAAAAAAAATTTTTAATAATGATAATTAATATTTTTATAATGAAAAAATTTTTTGATTTAAAAAAAATTTTTTAATGATATTATTTTTTATAATGAAATAATTTTTTCTGATTTAAAAAAATTCTTTTTTTATAATGATTAATATTTTTATAATGATATAATTTTTTTATAATGATTTTCAAAAATGAAAAATTTTTATAATGATAATTAACATTTTTTATAATGAAATAATTTTTTTATAATTTTAAAAAAAATTTTTTTAATAATGATAATTAATATTTTTTATAATGAAATAATTTTTTCTGATTTAAAAAAAAATAATTTCTTTTTATAATGATTAATATTTTTTATAATGATATAATTTTGTTATGATTTTAAAAAATGAAACAAATTTTTATAATGATAATTAATATTTTTTATAATAAAATAATTTTTTTATAATGATTTAAAACAGTTTTTTGTAATGATTATTAATATTTTTTATAATGATTTAATTAAACTTAAAGCTAAGAATTGTCTCAAACATATGCACCTCTACATGCATTTTATTACCGATAATAAATGTATATTTGATTTGCGCTAGTGATTAAACTCGCACGAGCGCGATTTACGTGTTATTCTTGTCGTAGGTATCGAGCGATGAAACCTGAGAACCCGGGAAAATCCAAGGACGACGCGACGGTCCACGACAAGATGGCAGCATCGACCGTCGAGTCATTTTTCGAGACGGAAATGCGTAGAATGTTGGAGGGGTACGTGGTTAATAGTGAATAGACTCGCATAACGCGATATACGTGTTATTTTCTTCGTAGGTACCGAACGACGAGTCCCGAGGAAGAAGCAGAGACGGACAGACGCAAGGACCACAATCAAGTGGAAACCTCGATCGTCGAAGCGTTTTTCGAGGCGGAAATGCGTAAAATGTTGGAGGGGTACGTGGTTAATAATGAATAGACTCGAATAACACGATATACGTTTTATTTCCGTTGTAGCTATCAAACGGCGAGTCCTGAGGAAGAAGCAGAGACGGACAGACGCAAGGACCGCAATCAAGTAGGAACATCGATCGTCGAGGCGTTTTTCGAGGCGGAAATGCGTAAAATGTTGGAGGGGTACGTGATTAATAGTGGATGGACTCGTATAACGCGATATATGTGTTCTTTCCGTCGTAGGTACTGTGCGACAAGTCCTGAGGAAGAAGCAGAGAAGGATAGACGCGAGGACGACACGTCGGTCCGCGATCAAACCTCGACCGTCGAAGCAGAAATGCTTAGAATGTTGGAGGGGTACGTGGTTAATAATGGATGGACTCGCACCAGATGAACATTCACGTGCTATTTTCGTCGTAGGTATCGAACGACGAGCCTTGAAGACGACGCGTCGGTCGCCGAGTCGCCGATTGAAAATTCGTCGGACGACGAAGAAGTCCTCAGACCGATAAAGGGGTACGTGCGTATTAATGAACGAAAAGCGATCGCTCGTAATCGAGGAATGTCCGTGAAAAAGAAAATGTTTTACTCGAAAATCCTGCCCGTAGGATCGATTTTCATTACAAATCCATGTAACAGAAATGTCAAAATCCTTTGTACCGAAGAAAAATCGTCCGACATTTGCTTTTTCACGGCCATGGCCGATCGATTCGAAATCGAAAAAAGCATAGATAGCGTTGATCGGCCGAGCGTTGTCTGTTTAGCACGAAGTTCACGCTCGACGAGGATCGGATGATCGTTCGGTTCGTCCACGATCGGGCGCACCGGCTGGGAAGCAGACAGCTTTGGCAAGACGTGGTTGAATATACCGTGAGTCTTGGTCTCATCGCTCGTCACGTGCTCAATTACGTTCGAAAGTAATGTTTTCAGGACTTGGATCGGACGTGGAGGAGCGTCCGAGATCGGTTCAGGCGTTATATACTCCCCCGGCTCAAGGACAGGAGGAGTTTTCCTGACATAACGGACGAAGAAGTGCGCCGAATAACGAGAGGGTGCGTGAGTATCGGTGAATAAACTCGCACGATTCACGTGTCGTTTTCGTCGTAGGTCCCGATCGACGAGCCCCGGAGTACCGTCGACGAGCAGATGCTGAGACGAGTCGGACGGATAATCTTCCGAAGATGGTCGGTCGGCATGGAAAACCATCGAGATCGGTCTGTGTATCGAAACCGACGTGTTTATCTTTTCAGATAGAACGCACGTTCCGACGAGGAACGCGCAAAGGTCGTCGGGATTCTCTGGAGGAGGTCGGAGGACTCTTCCAAGAGCGGCTAGAGAAAAGACGCTGGACGGTCGATCGGACGATTAGCCGGAAAGTCTCGTCCGGGTAATGAACGATGTGCATTTGATTCGAGTCTTAACAAGAAAGGTGATTTATTCGAGGTTTGCACAGAGATTTACTTTTTTCCATTGACATTACTCAACCAACGACACGCGATGCACGCGTACCAAAACAAAATAAGGAAAAACCTTTTCGTTTTTTTTTTATAGAATTTTATGAAAAAGTTTCTGCTATATTTTCACCCCACCAACTGTTGCACTCTATAAAATCGCACATATATATATATATATATATATATATATATATATATACACATACATACATACATACATACATACATACATACATCTTCCTCTTCTTCTAATACGTTGCTCTTTTTTTACTTACAATTTATTATTATTATTATTATTAATTATCATTAACCCTTTAACTGTTTAATTTTGTTTCGAAAAACTTTTTCTGCCTGCTTAATTATTTTCCAGCGAAGACGAGTATACTCGACATAAACAGAGTAAAATGTTTCTGCCTATAAAAGTAGGCAATTATGATTAAAAATCAAAAGTTGCGTGTTGTTTTTTTAGAAAATATATATTTTTATTCGTTGTTAACAAACAAAATTTATTTCATTGATAAAAAAAATCGTTTGTAACGATACTTCCCCAGAATTTGTTATTTCAGCTTAATACAAGCTATTGTGTATTAAAATAAATAAGGTTGCCAGACTAACGAATATTCTAAAATGTACATTTTTTAAAAGATCTTTATTTGCCCTTTTTCAGGGAAAAAATTACAGTTGATTCGTTTAATAATAATACGAATGCGATTTTTTTTATCTTCACGACGAGTATACTCGACATTATGCGAAAAATTTTCGTTTCGCTCTGACGAGTATACTCGACATAAACAGTTAAAGGGTTAATACAACTTCTTCCATTCTATTATTGCTAATATTAATAATTGTAATTTTTCTTACACTATAAACAATATTAATCATTTTTATTTTTGTTCCTAATATTCATAAGATCAACAATTACTTTCATTATTAACAACAATAATATTTCCCCTCCACATTAATACTTCTTCCTGTTCACCAATATAATTCTTATTATTATTCCTTTTTTTTCTTTCCATTCATTACTATAATCGTTAACAATCATTTATATTAATAATAACATTTTTCCATTTCCAATAACAATAAGAATACTAAGAAACAATATTAACAAATATAAATATATCAATGTATTATATACATATAATGTAATAGAAATAAACATCTTCCAATAAGAAATTCTTTATTCGTCACATAACATATACATCATAATATAATAATAAATCAATAATAACACTAAACAGTTAAAAAGAACATCATAAATATATTCAAAATCGGTAACAGAAAATAATTACAGATATCGTTTAAAACAAATTCCCAAATATAATTATATTCAAACTTTAACAATTCAAATAATTGCATTAGACATTTAAACAAAATTCTTAAAAATACTCCACTGCAACAAGCAAAGTTTCGAATCATTTATAAAGTTGTATTTATGTGCTGTTTAATTTGTATGTGTGTGTGTGTGTGGCATTTATTTGATATATATGTGGTGTGTGTGTGTATGTATGTAGTGTGTGTATGATTTGTGTGTTGTATCAGTAATTTATATATATATATATAAAAAAAACATAAATCACAATTAAATATACACGAAAACTCACATTTATTCTATGTTCAAAATATAATCAAATAATTAAAATATTCAATATAAATAAAGTCCACTGATTATTCAAAAATATAATCATTGAAATATTTAAACTCTTAAATATAATTATAACATCTCATTTATAATAATTATTAAAATATTTAGTGTTTGATAGAATTAAAGTCCAACAATGATTCAAATAATTAACATCTTAAATATAAATTCGTTTACGTTTTTAATCACGTGTTTATCTTGTCGTAGTTATCAACAGAGAAACGCCCGCAGGATCGTTCCTGACGTCACTCCTGCCGCTCCCGCGTTTTCTGCACGTGATGTTCGAGCTGCTGCCCGTGCCGACGCGTGTGATCCTCCTCCAGCACGACCTGTTCGTGCTGTTGTACGTGCCGACGCCTGTGACGCTCCTCCCGCCCGAGATGCAGACCGTGACGCCGCCCTTACTGGTGCATCGTCGACCAGCATCCTCGGTGACACGGCGTCTTTGATGTACCTAATGGCCGAGACATCTTGGAATTCAGATGCCTATAAGACGTGCCATTCTATAATTATTGTCGTCGAGACACCTGATAGTTTGTTTTCGACGAAGACTTCTCGGCGCGCGACGATGAAACTCCTAAGTATTCACTGTCGAATCGTCTTCTAGTTCAGAAGACGTTCGAGTACACTCATCGGCGATGAGTTCGGAGACTCGGAGGCGTGTGTTCGAAAGAAACAGTTAGTAGGCGTAAAAAAACAATCGAGGTCGATCTGTAGATATCGAAACCGACTTGATTATTTTTTCAGACACGACGCATGGAAGACCAGACGGCTTGGAATGTGTATTTCAAAGAAAAAATGTAATAACACGTGACGTTAACAATTTAACGAGTTATCGAATGAATACTGCTTTTGAATATTAAATATCGATAATCATGTGTTTAATGAGCTTTTTTCATTTCTTACACTCATATAATATGACTTGACAAATTGAAACGTCCTCCATGTAAGAGCAAAAAAGGCACTTATAAAAAATATATATAAATGGATGTATGAGTAGATGTTCACAAATATATTTGATTATTTGCAATAAATTATTGTGGCGTTTGGGTTAAAAATTAATTTGTGTACAGATAAACACGTTAATCCCACCTTCTCCTCCGGCTCCTGTCGCACCTCGTCCAGCCCCACCTTTTCCTCCAGCCTGTTTTACCATAACATGACGCTGATCAAATAAATTTCCTTCGCACCTATGCAGAAGAAACTGCCAGGATCGCAGTCGCTGCTATACACTACGCCGACGTGGTCCATCACGCTTTTAACAGCATTCGCAATGCAGCAGTGCGTCTTGGATATTTTCCTTTTGTAGCTCCTCTCGATCAGTTCCTTCCATTCGATCCTCCCGCTCAACCCGCTCCGCCGAATCCTCTCGCTTCATACTCCTCACCCTCTACACCCGCGCCTGCTGTGCCTGCGTCTTCTGTACACGAGGAGCCAGCAAAGAAGAGGTGCGTGCGTATTTGTGAATAAAGTCATCCGAGTACGATTCACGTGTTCTTTTACCACCTCACGCCCTCTCATCGGCGATCAGACTACTGAACTCGGGGACTCCGAGACGTCGGACTGTCCGCACGGTCGGTCGGCGTAGAAAACGATCGAGATCCGTCTGCGTATTGAAACCGCGCTTGTGTTTGATCTTTTCAGACATGACGCAAGTCCCCCGTGTCTCAACGTTCCGGACGTACGGCGACGTTGCCGGAAGACGGCGATGATGATGATGATGATGGGTGCCCGTCGTGGGCTACCCCCGATTTTAACTTTTGTATTCAGGGCTACAATCCAACAATGTCATACCGCAAACGCGTGAATATGGACTTTGTCCATGACGAAGACTCTGTAAAAGGTGCAGAAAATGCGCGTAAACAAATTGCAAACCAGCCAGCCAACACACGAGGTAGGTGGAAGCCTGGACCATCCAGAGCAAGGCACCAGAATACACGTTCTGACAACTACCGTCGTGGAGCATGCCAAGTAACTGAAAACGACCTATCAATGGAATTGAGAAACAAACTCTTCCCCGGTGTAAAAGAAGGTCAATCAGCTTCCGAAAGATTAGAAGCATACAATACAGAAAGAGCGATAACTCTAACTGTCACAACTCGTGCTTATAGTTTTTCTAGCTTTTATATTCCGGCTCTCTACTTCTTTTGATCCGGCCCGCTGTTCACGAACCGCACGGACGGCGCGTCGAAGCGTTTCGTAATGAATCGAAGACGATCTTTCAATATAAACATAAATGGAAAGATTTCCGACAAGAAAACGATCAGCGCTGAAGTACCCCGAGGCTCGTTATCGGGGCCGATCCTGTTCGATTACTACATCGACGACGTACCCAGGAAGGACGAAATATAACTAGCTCTTTATGCTGACGACACGGCAACATTCATCCGAAATCGGAACCTGGAGAAGACGGTCGTACAAATCTTCAGTACTACACAAAGAAGCCAACATAGATACGGTTGCAGACTTCATCGACAAATCAGGATGGAGATTCTATACGAGGAAACATATCCATGATAATACGTTGATAAACGGCCTCGGAAGAACCATGATCGTATCGATAAGTAGCCGGATAGGAAAACACGGAAAAAGAAACGTCACAATGCAGCCGTACGTATTTACGAAAAGCAACGACTAAAAGACCAGTTCAAACTGGTCAGCAAAGAAACAAAACGAGAAACATACAAGTTCTAATTGGTCGAGGAGGCGATAAAACTCGACCCGGAAGGGGGGTCGGTGAGCTGCTGGAGTAAAGCAGCATCTATTATACACACATAGACATCTGGGTTTTTTGTCAATTTTTCTCAGATAATACACAGATATTATAGACCGAAAAATACATATAAAAAGACAAAATCAGATAAGCAGACGCATAATGAGCGGGGGGAGGGGGAGGTATCATACGTCCCTAGGAACATTAAGAGATAATAAGACTTATAGGAATTAAAAGAAGTCAAAATATAAATCTAACTTGGGAACTTGGATCGGCTCTCGATTCCCGGATTAATGGACAGGGCGAGTTCCCCGAGATAACCGACGAAGATGCCCGTCGCATCACACAGAGGTGAGCGCGTACCAGTGAAAGCGATCGTCGATTAACAGAGACACTACGTTCATTTGCGACGTCGGAAAGTGGAATGGGACGTCGAGCGGAGAATCATCCGGAAATAAACTTACTTGAGGCTCGACGACCCGGAATAGTGATCGTTTGGAAAAAACAAAAACGGTGCGTCGGGCTGCGCCGTCGGAAATCGGAACAGGACACAAGGTCGGGAGACGATCTTCGTTCGATGAACTCGCACGATGTCATCGCCTACGCGTACGAGTCCCGTCGCACGATATTAACGGGCGACCATTGTCTGACCACTGTCAACGATTTTGGCTTTTGAATTCAGAGCCAGGAACCAACAATGTCATACCGCAAGCACTTTGACATGGATTTTTTCCATGAAGATGATCCGGCAAGGAGTGCCGAGAAAGCGCGCAAACAGATTACTAGTGCATCGAAGAACACACGGGGTAGATGGAGAGGCCCGTCGAGGGCAAAACATCAAAATAACGTTTTCAGGGTTTGGAGCGGTCGTGGTACGGGGTAAGGGACCGCTTCGACCGGCACCTGTTGCCCAGACAAGAGGATGGAGCGGGGTTCCCCGGACTAACAGACGAAGAAGTTCGACAAACAATTCAGAGGTGAGTGCGTCTAATAAATAAACTCGTACGAGCGTGACTCGCGTGCTATTCTTGTCGTAGATATCGACCGGAGGACCTCGCCGCAGTTATCGCCCGTCCTCCTCCACCCGCACCTGAAGCTCCTATTCCATCGGGCGACCGTCCGGTGCGATCCGCTCGTCCTGCTATTAACGCCGCACGTGTCGCCCAACGTGCCGCAGCCCGTGCCGTCGTCGATACAGAGAGATACGCTAGGGAATGCACCGCACGTGTGGTTCGCCTGGCTCGTGCAGCTTTTGTTGCACGAGCCGCGCAAAATCCGAACAGACGTGTGGCGCACGCCGCGGATGCAGGCAGTGTACTCCGTAAATATTACACATTCGAATGAATAGAACCCGCGTCTCTGAAACTAGAGATCACATTATCGGACAGAACTTCCCGCCTGATCTCTTTTGGAATAAATCAAGAGTCGGATAAGAGCCAGAAATTGTTTTCGTCTTCCCACTCTAGCAACTTGTAAAAATATCCTATACGATTTTTATGGAGACGAATTGAACAGAGGCACTGCTAGTTGCACATGCAGCCCGAGACGCCGACCGTGCCGTCGTCCGTACCGCCGCTGCTCAATCAAAACTTCAAAAACCGTACAGGCTACATTCGTGAAATCAAAATCATAGATATCACCAGATCATATGAGAATCCCCTCCTGCCCGATCCCGCTAACTCCGTGATACCCGATTTCCCTAAACCTATCCATGGTACGGTGGTTCCCTAACATGTTTTCCACGTTCGATCCGCCCAAGATTTTATACAGACGACGGATCGAATTAGCACTCGCTGAATCGATCGGAAGAGATGGTTCTGCAGAGACGGCTGTTCAGGACGCTCTACGAGATCTATCGACGGAAGAGACAAATCGGAAAACTGCATGCTTTGTACACATCCGTTAGTCATTCTAGTTTTGAATTTCGTTCGAGTGATATCGTTTCGATTGCGTTAGATTTGATATTGTGTAGTTTTGTTTTCAGTTACAGTATTATTTTATTAGTTATTTAAAATTATTTATTTGTTCGCTTAATATTTATTGATAGTTTTGACATGGCCGGAGGATATTACACCATGGATAGGAGTTATATAACTCATAAAACTTCGACCTTTTCGATGATGGCTAGTCGCGCGGGACAGCATATATCAACCAGCATATAACGATTGTTTACATAGTATATCTCTGACGAGAGATATAGAATTTTCTCAAACCATGAAACACATCATAATCAATGATGTCATTGATTATGATAAATCAAATAACGGAGGTTTCTTTATAAATTAAGAAAGCCTGAAAGGTCAGTTCTACTTAACGATTCGAACAGTTCTAATATAGCATTTGAATAGTTGATATTAAGAGAGCTCCTCGAGCCGCTGTGGTGATATTGTGATGGATTTCTGTGTAATATTTGTTTAGTGTTGCTGCATAACTGATAAATCAAATAAATTTGTTAATAAAATTGTGCATCTAGTGTTAATTGTTAAGCCAGCCCAACCGCTAAGTTATCCTAAATAGTCCAATTTTATAACTCAGTTATATCGAATCCAACATCGATGACCACGTAAGTGTTTAATTAATTATTGCCGTATACGATTCTCCAAATTGTTTACCGTTATTTATCATTGAATTTATTTATATTTATTTATCACGAACGATACATTTTCTCACAATCGTTGTCTTTTCGCACGAATATTAACCGCCACGATATTAAACGGTCGATCGTTGTCTGTTTAGAAAGAAGTTTTCCTTGGACGAGGACCGGGCGATCGTCGAGTTCGACCGCGATCGTCGAGCTCGCCTCCGTGGTCAACGTGATTGGAACGAGTTGATCGAGACTACCGTGAGTTGTGTTACCGCCGTCGCCCGATACGGACGCTCACGCTCGGTACTGTTTTCTAGGGCTTACAGAGGACTTGGAACAGTGTCCGCAATCGCTTCAGCCGCTACATCGTTCCGGATCTGATGAACAGGAGGCGGTTCCCTGGACGAGGACCGGGCGATCGTCGAGTTCGTCCGCGATCGACGAGCGAAAAAAAACAAAGAAGACGCGCGTCGCCAGCAATTAAAATGAGACACGTTCGGCAAACAATCTTCCTTAGCTAAACACATACGGCGGCCCGGAAAAATAAAGACGACGCGTCGGATGCGCCACCGGAAATCGGAATGGAACACAACGTCGGGAACACGATCTTCCTTCGACCGGAATTCGCACGATGTCGTCGTCTTCTCGTACGAATCCCGTCGCGTAATCATCGCGATATTGACGGCCGATCGTTGTCTGTTTAGACAACGGTACACAGACGAAGAGGATAGGGCGATAGCCCATCACGTCCGCGACTGATCAACTCACCTGCGCGGACAGCGTGAATGGACCGAGTTGATCCGACATCGACAGAAAATAAATGATGAAAATAGTGCTACATCAGCTAAATTTCAACTAGTGGATCCGCAGGATCAGAAAGATCATAGAAAACCAATGCCACTGGTGATAGAAGGGGTAAATATCAATAAAGATCTTCGAGCTTTAGACAACGTGATATCACTCATAATCCAGTCTGAAACATTGTTTTCAGACGTATCGACTATTGATAATATTGCTTTATCAGCAGTGTTATTAGAAGAATGGCTTCGAGAATTTGGCAGCAATATCTCAAGAACATACACTTGCTCAATTACAAGATTTCATATTTTACATTTGCCATGCAGCGGTGCATATCTGGCATATTCCTGTTGCAGTTCCTCTCGCTCCGATCACTCCATTCGATCCTCCCTCTCCGGGCGTTTAATCGGCTCCTTCCGTTCCACCCGTTCCTGTTGCACCTGACGTGGAATTCACGTATGGGCCACTCCGGCCCTCTACTTTTCTTGATCAAGCCCGCTGTTCACAAAACGCACGGACAACATCAAAGATTTTCGTTAAAATCAAGTGTCGGCGAGTCGAATAAGAGCTGGCAATTGTTATCGTGATCCTGCTCTAGCAACTCGTCAAAATATCCCATACGATTGTTATGGAGATGAACCGGAGGCACTGATTGAATAATTCGATACAAGGTACGCCGGATCGAACAGAGAAGCTATGTGCCTTGCAATGGACTTTAGACACGACTGAATCGAGATCAATCGGTGCAACGGACGCAATTTCCAACCGAGCGCCGTATCCGAATCATATCCTTACCGTCGAAAGAAGTGAAAAACATCAATGTTGGAAAAAGATTTCACCGTCGCCGACGCCGAAGCCTGTGCCGCCACTTGTACCACCCGTGTTGCTTATGCCGCCCAAGACGTCAACCGTGCCGACGCACGTAATGCCCGTGCCGCACATGTCACCCGCGCCGCCCCTGCTCAATAAACACTTCATAAACGCATACAGGTTATATTCGTGAAAATAAAATCGCAGATATCACCCGATCGTATGAAAATCTCCTCTCGCCCGATCCCGCTAACTCCGTGATATAAAATTGCCCTAAACCTATCCTAGGTTACGCTGGTTCCCTGACATGTTTTCCCCGTTCGATCCGTCTAGGATTTTATATCCACGTCGAATCGAAAGGACGAGCTATTTATATGACGATTTGACCATCGTCCGTTCGAACAGAAAACGAGCTCGAATCGTCAGAAAATCAAATCGGTGGCATATTAGCACTCACTAAATCGATCAGAGAAAATATGGATATTCAGGACGTTCGAAATTTATCAATGGAAGAAAAAAATCGGCGAGCAGATTTACTGCAAACGGCATCGGATGTTATAAATCAAGTCGATTCCGAGGAGAACAGCAGCGACGAAGATTGTCAAGTTAATAGATTCAAATCAAAACAATTACGGAAAGGCCAGTGCTCAGGTAAAAATCTAGAATCATTTCTCTTCGACGGAGACCCGTCCGTTGAACCGAGCACAAAATTCAAAAGCGAGCTGCAATAACGTCCACCGCCGTACCGGGAAACCTGCGACGACCGTTAAGGATCAGCAAACAAACCGAAATTAAAGATTTTTTTTCAAGGACGGCAGAAGATGCAAACAATGAAAAGAATTCCCCGGGATCAGCGAGGAACAAGCGCGCGTCGGAAAATGGAACGAGGCGTCGAGCGGAGAATCGTCCGAAGACAAACTTAGTCGAGCTCGACGTCTTGGAAAACTAATCGGAAAATCGTCATGCAAAAATACAAACTGTTCTAAAACGAAAACATCGATGACCACGTAAGTGTTTAAACCGACGAAGAAGCCCGTTTGATAATTCAAAGATGAGTGCGTCTAATAATGTATCCCGTATGAATCCCGTCACATGATATTAACAGCCGACCATTGTCTGTTTAGGCTCACGGTACACTGGGGCGGAGGACCGGGCGATTGTTCATCACGTCCGGGATCGGTCAACTCGCCTGCGCGGTCAATTGTCAGAGAAACCAAATAATGTAAAAGTAATAGACACTATGTGGATATTTACTATTAAAGAAAATAATACAAAGAAAGCTAGATTGGTAGCAAGAGGTTTCCAGCAATCTGAGGTATTAGAGGATATTGACTCACCAGTTGCTAGAATCCAAACATTAAAATTATTATTAGCATATAGTTGTCAGAGAAATCTTAAAATAATGCAGATGGATGTTGAAACAGCTTGTTTGTATGGCCTAATAAAATCAAATGTATATGTAAAACAAGCATTAGGATATGATGATAATTCTGGAAGAGTGTGTAAATTAAGGAAAGCTTTGTACGGATTGAGAGAGAGTTCAAGAGTTTGGTATGAATGTTTTGATGAGTTTATTAAGAAATTAGGTTTTGTTAGAAGTAAAAATGATTATTGTTTGTTCACTAAACACGAAAATAATGAAGAAATGTATTTGATAATATTTGTCGATGATTTATTGATATGCGGAAACAACGAAATTGAAATGAAAAGATTGAAATTGAAATTGTCAGAGAGATTTTGTATGAAGGACTTAGGAAATGTTAGAACGTATTTAGGCATAAACATAAACTATGAAAGAGAAAAGGTGTAATGACATTAAGTCAAACAAAATACATAGAGTCATTAGCTAAAAAGTATGATATTATAAATGGAAAATTGTATAATACTCCTATGGAAACTAATTTTAAAATCGAAAAAGCTGATATAGTTGAAGAAAATATTTTGTATAAAAATTTGTTAGGTGCATTATTATTCATAAGTTCAAGTACTAGACCGGACATAAGTTATAGCGTGAATTATTTGAGTAGATTTCAAAATTGTTATAATAAAACACATTTTAAATACGCATTAAGAATATTAAAGTATATATATTTAACAAAGGATTTAGGATTATGTTATAAAAAGAATATAAATTGTGAAATATTAGATTGTTTTGTAGATACCGATTGGGCTGGTGACAATATCGATAGAAAATCCACTACAGGATACATAATCCGATTGTATGTGAATGTAATTGACTGGAAATCCCGAAAACAAAAGTGTGTAACGAAAGCTTCAACGTATGCAGAGTATGTAGCTTTATCTGAAGCAGTGAGTGAAATTAAATATATAAAAGAATTAATTAAAACATTTAGAATTGATTTAGCAAAACCTACAAAGATATATGAGGATAATTCTGGTGCTGTCGAAATAGCAAAGTATGGAAATTTTACGAAAAATTCAAAACACATTGAAATACAATATCACTTCGTAAACGAATATGTAAAAGCAAAGGAAATTGAAATATGTAAAATAGATTCAAAAAACAATACAGCCGACATTCTAACAAAAGCATTAAATAGAATTAAATTTCAAAATTTCAAAATTTCAGAAAATTAATGAATATAAATTAAACTAAATTGATATGAATATAAATGTAAGGAGGCGTGTTAGATATATAGTACATTGATATTCATAGTGTTGTAATCATTTATATATTGAGTTACGTAAGTTGTTATATCAGAGGCCTTGTACATGTATATATAGTGCGGTTCAGCCGGCAGTAGAGTCAGTGTTAGAGCAGAGCAGAAGTGTAATCATAGCAGCAGTGTTCGTCGGTTATCCAGCAGTATCAGTCATCAGTGATCAGTATCATATATGTAAATAATATTGTATATATATTAATCTAAGTGTGTGTATTTCTAATTGTTAAATATATTATTTTATTAAACCTTCGTTAAATGTTATTCCACGGAACACCTCAACAGTAAATTACAACATGGACAAATACAGAATAATATTAGACTTACAGATCCAACCAGTTTAGAAATGGCCATGTCCCTATTAATAGAGGAAGAAAACTTCCTTTACAGTTAGCAAAAAAAGTAATACGTTGAACTTTCAAACTTGTCAACCTATTCAGCGTATCACACCAGTAAAACCGCAGACTAATTTTCAACAGACATACAGGCAATTCAATCCTCAACAACCTAAACAAATTTTTGCAACCTTTCCAATCAAATCCACAATATAGAAACGCCATGTGGAGACCGATTAATTCCCAGACACAACCTAACCGAAATTTAAGTATAGTAAAGAAAAATGAAGAATACGTGAGACAAATTCAAAATCCCATAAGACGTCTTGATGAACCTATGGACACATCTAACACCGGAAGCCTTGGTGAAAGTTAACAATTATTTCGCGACAACTACAATCACAAATTCATCTGAAAAAATGCAAAAATTAAAGTAAATTCCCACTCAATATTGAAATTATAAAAATAACGAAGTGAATGTTATTAATGAAAACCCTTTTATTAAAAATGATTAAATTAAATCAACCACGTTTAGATCACTGTAATTCAGAGGAAAAAGATGCTATAACTGAATTATATACCGAATATAAAGACATTTTCTATAATGATAATATCCATTAACATTCACGAATAAAATACAACATAAAATTAACTTAAAAGACGAATTCCCAATTTTCACTAAATCTTAGATATCCAGAAATACATAAAACCAAAGTAAAAAACCAAATAAAAAAATGTTAAACCAGAATATTATTCAACCATCGACATCCCCTTGGTCGAGCCCCATTTGGGTAGTGCCTCAGAAATTAGACGCATCAGGTAAACAAAAATGGAGAATAGTGATCGATTATCGAAAATTAAATGATAGAACCATTGACGATAAATATCCCCTTCCCAATATTATAACAGATATTCCTGATAAACTAGGTAAAAGTCAGTATTTCACAACCCTGGATCTCGCTAACGGATTTCATAAAATTGAAATGGACCCACACGATATTCAAAAAACAGCTTCTTCAATAGAAAATGGACATTATGAATTTAGACGTTTGGTTTAAAAAATGCTCCATCGACTTTTCAAAGAATTATGGACAATGTTTTAAGAGGCCTTCGAAATGAAACCTGTTTAGTATATTTAGATGATATTGTCATCTTCAGTACATCATTACAAGAACATATTGATCGACTAAAATCAGTTTTTTCGAGATTAAGAAAATCTAACTTTAAAATTTAATTAGATAAATCGGAACTTTTACGAAAAGACACAAACTATTTAGGACATGTTATAACGCACGAAGGAGTAAAACCTAACCCGGACAAAATTCAAGCCTTTAAAAATTTCCCTATTCCAAAAACAACAAAAGAAATTAAAAGTTTCTTAGGACTAGTCGGATACTATCGTAAATTCATAAAAGACTTTGCTAAAATAACAAAACCGTTAATTCAATGTTTAAAGAAAAATCAAAAAATTATCCACAACGAAGATTTCATAAATTCATTTAACATTTGTAAAAACCTATTGATAAATTCAATATCCAGATTACAATATCCAGATTTCTCATGAAAATTTATTTTAACCGCCGACGCATCTAATGTTGCACTCAGTGCAGTTCTCTCCCAAGGATCAGTGGGATCCGATAAACCTATAGCATTCGCCTCACGAACCTTGAATGACACTGAACAAAAATACAGTACAATAGAAAAAGAATTACTTGCTATTGTATGGGCAACTAAATATTTTCGACCTTATTTGTTTGGCAGGAAATTCACAATTTATACGGATTCTCGTCCATTAGTATGGTTATCTAACTTGAAAGAACCGAACTCTAAATTAATGAGATGGAAATTAAAATTAGAAGAATTCGATTATGACATAATTTACAAAAAAGGTAAACAACTGAGTACTAACGCAGACGCATTTTCGCGTATAAAAATTAACGCTCTTGAAAATGAATCACTAATTAATAACCCTGCTGAAATAAATGAAGAAACATTAAAATATTTACGTTCATTAGCTGAAAACCCTTTCACAGATAGTACAGAACCATCTACGAGTAAACGAAGACCCCAGATAGAAATAATATCGGATATAAAAACTAAACCCCCCGACAATCAAAGTGATCAATCGACACAACATACGACATTTAATGAAACGACAACCTCAGGAATTCGAATTTTAGATGAAATCATTAACGACAAAGTTAATCAAATAATAGTTCTCCCACAAATATACAACAAATTAAATATATCTCGGAAAAATTATGAAAATCGTAAAATACAAATTTTACGAATACCAGAAAATCAAAATGAAAAAATTATCTTTGAATTCCTTAAATGTTATAAAACATATAAAACATAACCCAAATAAAACATATTTTATCCATTTTTATAACGATTCACTATACAAAAATTTTAATGAAATTTATTTAAAACATTTTTCGGAAAATGTTCCCAAATTAATAAGATGTATGAAAAAGGTAAATATAATTGCCGATAAAGAGGAACAAATCCTTTTAGTAAAAAATCACCATGAAGGAAAAACAAATCATCGAGGTATAAACGAAACGTTAGAATATTTACGGAAAAATTACTATTGGAAAAATATGAAATTAACAATAACAAATTACATAAATTCATGTGACATATGTCAACGTACTAAATATGCGAAAAAAAATCCTTATGTACCATTGATGATAACGGAAACAGCAACAAAACCCTTTCAAATTGTCCATATTGATACCTTTATATATGACAAAAGAGTCTATTTAACATTATGTAAAAAAAATATGTTTCTGATTTCATTTTGATATATTAAATTGAAATTAAAAACAAAACTGTTAATAATTCAAATAATTTAACAAGTATTTTTTGAAACAAAAAATACATATGAGCATAAATAGTTACATAAAATTTTCCTGTAGGAAAAACAGAAAGAATTCAATAGTGGGTAGCTCAAGAACTTGAAGTTCTTGTAAGTACTGTTGAAGCTCAAAGAACTTTAGTAGAGGATCGTGCCCTATTAGCAGCACAAAGAAAAACTTTGATTTCTATGGAATCATCTAATGATATTGAAAATCAAAAAAAGCAACTCGACGATGAGTTAAATCTTCAAAGTGTTCAAATAAATGATTTAAATCAAAAAATTATCGATTCGGATCAAGGTACTCTAATAAATCATTTTAGCTAACAACCTCATTTTAGCACGACCTGTTCGTGCTGCTGCACGTGCTATCCGTGAACTAGTGAACGTTTTTAAGAAACGTTGGAACGACGGACGGGGGCCGTGCAATGGGACCGATGACCGCCCGTCTGCCCTAATTTCGTCGCCGACGTGTCAGGCAGGCGCCGTGGCAACGTCACACGCGCGGTTCGCCACATCGATTGACCATCTCATCGGCTTAGCAAGTACCTCAATGGTTTCGTGTGACGATGTCCGGTCGTGCTGGAGGACTATACATCCCTCGCCCGCTACAGAACGTAGCAGGCATGAGAGAGCTCCACACGACGAGTGCCCCCAGAATCAGATGCCGCGCCTGTAAACCCTAACGGAGAAGACATATCGCGGTGCAAAGCTAAATATATGCGAATAGTTCTAAAGATATCAACAAATACAACCCCGTCTTCATGATGGCCTAAGAAATGTACTAAACCTGTGATGGGGTGCGTCGTGCTATACAAACATGTATCTCAGCATTTCCAAGTACACACACAAACACTATTCACTGTTACTGTTTCAGTGACGAGGTCTATTTAAATAGTTCACTTTTTATCACACAACACTAGAATCACTCTTCACTACCTAAAAACAACAAACAAGATTAATATTCAAGAAGAGATACAACGAAGAATTATCAAAAAATTGTACAATTGAAATATTCACCTTATCTGACAACACTGGAAGAATGTGAAATGGCCGACTCCTCGACTGTGTAAATAATTTTTGTCAAACATCATCGATGGTGTCATTTAAATTCCTTACATTTCTGCTCATATTTACCACTACTTCTATGGATACGATTTTCATTTGATCTGAATGACCGATTGAACAGTTCATTGCCAAACTCCTTAAAAAAGAACAAAATCTAATAATCAATTGGTAAAAATTTTAAAAATAATTTTCCAATAACAAATTGATTACCTGATATAAGTTCCAAATTATCTTCCACATACAAAATGACCGTATTACAGTATTATTGTTCGATTCCATATTGACTGTCTTGGATAAATGCCTATGATTTAATAGGAGTCATTTTAGATATCCAATTTAAGATCACCAGGTCCAAATACGAAGAATGATCCCATTCACAATCCATATCTTCAACATCATCATTCTTAGAATTGGCATATTGTTCTTTACAAAGTTGCTAAACTATAACAATCGAAAAATATCACGCTAATTGGATTTAAATATTATAATATATTCATATATATATATATATATATATATATATATATATATATATATATATATGTAATAAGTTTGTTTCTTTCTATATTACTTTTTTTATGAATTAATAACTTTATGAGGTTTCATTGTAAAAACAAGTTATTTATTTATTTACAAATATTTACAAACAACTTAACCTAATGTATACGCTTACCTATAAAAACAAGAAACGACATTAAAAGCTATTATTCCAAAAATTATATATTGAACTTTTATTAGCACGTGGCTTTTCTCTACTCTCTAGCTTAGTCTCTTCTTTTGTTTACATGACATGCGCGATACAGTTTAGATTCGCTGATTTTCATCCGTATATCCTTAATTCCGGAATATGTATTTATCACTATCTATCACTAATAAACGTTAAATCAAAAACTTGTTCTCACTAAGAACTATATTCACAGACTGAAACGTTAGACAATTGTCATGGTTACTATTAATTTCACAGTGGCATAATCTTAACGCATTACTTACATATAGAATTGTGTTTTTAATAAATAACTTGGTATGTATTGAAAACTGTTCTGAAAGGTTTACATAATTTATAATAAAATTTAATACAGTCTGCGAAAGGAATACACGCAATACTAGAATGTATTTCTTTTACATATATATATATATATATATATATATATATATATATATATATATATATAAAAACAAATAAATATTATGTAAAATGTAACAATTTCCAAAGAAAATAACAACCAGAATGACTCAAAAATACATATGAAATAAATTTTCAAAAAAAATTAAAAACAATAGTATAGACTCACCGAATGGCCGATTCACTTGGTGGGGCCCGTCCGACTCGTCGTGACGACAAAACATGTTCATGCACACATTTGGCACTAGTTGGACGTATAAAAATTAGCACAAAACGTACGACGGACGTTGGCAAACGATTTTCGAAACATTTGCGAATTGACCACTGCGTATTTTATACAAAAATCGACGAATTCGATGTCACATAGAAGTACACGAACACCGCCATTGCGAGCAAAGGCGTACGACTATAGAGGCCGAGTGACGTCACAAGATTCGAACCGATGTTATGAAACAAATGCGTACATTAATAGATATCCAAATATTATAGATATCGAAATGGTATAGATAATTATTTATGAATATATATATATATATATATATATATATAAATATATACATACACAAGGGTCGTATGATAAGTACGGTAAAAAGTGAAAAAAACTAAATTGAAAAATTAATTAATTAACTCAATTTAACATACTAATCAAACGACCCTCGTATACATTTATATATACATATATACACATATATGTATATATACATATATACATATACACATATATATATATATATACAAATTACTTTTTACAATCTTACTTCTCTTTTAAACAAGTGACCATTGAATTACAAAATATCATTGAATTTTACTCACCGTTCAATTCTATTTTAAAACCATAAAAAGAACTTGCACAAACTCGAATGATGGATTAACAACGTATATTACTAGTGTATTATCATCATCACAACAATGTATATATATATATATATATATATATATTAGGTTGGCAAATATCTCCCTTCCGCCTTCCGTCTTTTTGAATTTCGCGGCTATGTACAAAAAAAAAGCGGAAGGGAGATACTTGCCAACCTAATATTAAAAATAATAATAAACAACAACGTACAACATTTTTAGCGAGTGGACGACACGATTGTTAGTAAACGACTGAGCGTACGCTGATAAAAATCGGACGACCGGTGCTTATGTAATCGAAAGAACGTCAGTTCGTTCTCTTGTAATAGTGACCACGTTATACAATCTTTCGTCTCTGATAAATCAGTGACCATTAAACTGTCGTTCGTCCGAAAATAATAATTACTTATTATTATTATTTATATGAAACGACTTTATTTATTTACAAATATTAAAAATAAATCAATGCTGTTAAATTAGAAGAAACGTTTATTAGTCTTACATTATTTATTTAATCATTCATAAAAGATTAGAGAAAATAGTGTGTGTGTATGTGTGAGTAAAATAATTTATGTCATTTATCTGCTTACAATAATATAAATTTCTATAAAATATGTATCGATATAATAATTATTATACAAATAGTATTTATATTAGATTTAATTTCAAAATTGTATTATGACAATATCGAATTTATTTATTGTTCTTAATTAAATTATTACTTAAAAAAAGGATATGTGTACTCATATACACATGCCAGAAGTGAAACTTCTTATCAATAAAGTAATCAAAAGGTACATGGACAAGCGTATACCTAAAACTCGTAGATGAACAAATTCTTGAGAATAAAGCAAATAACAAAATGAAGAAATGTAGTAGGAAGAGAAGTGGTAAATACACGGGATAAAAATTTAAGTAGAAAATGATCAATGTTTTAATTAAATTAAATTTTTACAATTATTTCATATTAACACATCGTATGCGGACAACGCATCTCGATAATCTTTCGCGCTCTATTAATAGTAATAGTCGTCGAGACGTTGTCCGCATACAATCTGTTAAGTAAGATGTGTTAAGTAAGATTAATGTTTATTTTCGAATTAAAACTTTTATAAAATTATGAATTATGAAAATTTATTCGTTTTCGTTTGGAATTTGTTCGATTTCCATTGCTCCCTCCGATGGTGACTGAGTAGGTATAAACGATACAATTAGTTTTTGATAAGTACAATTTTTGCGCAATAGACTTTACCATCTTAAAGCCTGTAAAACATTTTTTTTAATTACTATTATATTACTGTTGTATAATATATAGTATACAATTAGATCAATGTTTTAAAAATTAAACAATTAAAGGAAATACTCACAAATAATATCTAACTGCAATAAATAGCATCTATTTAGATACTATTTATAGATAATTGATAATTTTATAACACTACATAATATTCAATAAATCTTCAAAATGACACCTGAGAACAAAGAATTCATAGTTATTGTGAGAAATTGTTACAAATAAAACAATAGATAACATCAAAACTGTAATAGGTTTCGATAATTTTTAAATACCATGTGTTTTAATTGTATTTCTTTTATTTGATAAATAGATCAAATGTATATACACAACGTTATATATGTTTTGTATACATGTACATAACCTCATTTTCACGTTGATTTGATAAATTTTTAAATACCACATGGATGTAATTTAGTATTATTTAGCTTATTATTATAATATGAAATTATATAAATTAATATACTTACCAAAAATATCAATGTAATTACATTAAATAACACTCTTATTTAAACACAATTAAAAAATTGACATAAGCATGCTCTGTACTATTACTACTTAGCGCGTTGCTAAAACTTATGAAAGCGACGCGCATACGGCTTCATACGTCTTTCTCTGTCTATAAGCATCTTATGGAAATTCAAATAAAATTTATTGATCTAAAGTATATATGTATATATATATATATACATAAATTTTACAGTAAATGAGATAATAAGTCGATGTGGTCTGTTATCTGTTAAGATATTTTACCAGTATCCAGTGAAGGTAGGTGTTTGTGTTTTGATATAGACCAAGAAAATATTTTCAAAATACTTTCAAAAAGCGCGGCAATGACGTGGTGCATCAAGGGTTCCGCATCCGAAAAAGAGACAATAGAAGTTCCGCCTCCGAAAAATGCCACAAGAGAAGTTCCACTTCAAAAAAATATATTGATAATTTTTTGAAAATACTTAGTTATATATTTAAAACAATATTAATTAAACAATTACTATTGATAATTATTTACAAGTATCTAATCAATCAGATTGTTAAATTATTTACATATTTTTTGAAATGATTTTATTAAATCGTATGACTTTTAAATTTCACAGATTAGACAGTAAAAAGAAATTATAATATTTCTTTAAAAATTATTATAATATTTTTTTTTATTATGGTTGATAAAATTTCAGAAGAACACATTGCATCGCATTCTCATAATTGCATTACATTTGCACACACACACACACTTGAACGCGATATTAAAATTAGTCTGATGTTACTTCGTCCACCCGAAGTTCAATATAAATTAACAAGTGGCCGGTCTCTACTCCTCCCTGATAGAAATGAGATAAAAATTGCTCTACCTATTAAACGAACTCTAATATATATATATATATATATATATATATATATATATATATATATATATAAATGACTCTATAATTTGATAAATTACCTGCCTATTAAACGAACTCTATGCCTATAATAGTCCTACCTACTCGAGAAGTCAAAACTAATATAATATTCAACCTGATTTCAACAAAAAGTAGAGATAAGTCAGACTCAAATTAATATATAATATAAAAACGAGATGAAAACAAATTCACTCATGGAAGTGTATTTTTTCTGAAATTTTATATGATAGAATGCAAAGATGCAGTTATGTGAATTGAAAAATTAAGAAATTTTTAATAGCAAGCATAACACTTGCAGCTCAAGATAAAAAACTAAAGCAATGTGAATTGAAAAAGTCGTTACGAGATTGCATGATTATTGAAAAAATATGTTAAATGTAAAACAATCTGATCAATTAGATACTGTCAACTTAAATTAACTTAAATTCTAAAATATTACATTTATAATGGTGACTAACAACAGTATATTGATAACGGTGACTAACAGTTTCGTTGTGAACACATTTATCCAAGATAAATGATTATCAAAAAAGAACTTAATTCAGTTGATAAAGTTACAAGTTAGTTAGAAATAGAGAATTTCAAAAATAGTACATTTAGAAAAAATCCAGTTATTTTCAATTAAATACAAAATAATTATTTAAGTATTCGATTATATAGCATTTACTACAAAAAATTATTATCAGTTAACAATAGAAAATAATAAAGATAAAATTTTAAAAAAACATTGTAACCCAATCATTCCTTGTCAAAAATTAACAATAATTCATCTCTTGGTTTTGAAGTCATCAAAATGAAATTAATTAATGTATTGTTGTTAATAACAAAATATTAATAATCATTCAAATGTTAATTCATTTACTACTGTCGAAGTGAATTTCTGGTATACGATACAGATTTTAAAAAAAGTGGCTATATATTAAGGTGACCAACTTTGCAACAACAGCTCAACCGAAAGCATCATAATATTGTTAGAACTCCCTAAAGGAGGACAGTTGGTCAGCTTATATATATATATATATATATATATATATATATATATATATATATATACTTGTATTGAACATCAAAACAAAAATTCTGTAATTTTACTAAACTGACAGTAAAATTAAATATATATATATATATATATATATATATATATATATATATATATATTAACACTAAACCTACCACGAGGGGTCAAATGACCCTTTTTAAACTTTTTTTCAAAATTTCTCACATAAAGCGTTATCACATCGCTAGTTGACTTTATGACTTTTAATATAATTTACATACAATGCATTTCTCAATATTTACTCCTCTCTTGTTATTTTTTTACCGAGATATATATGTAATCTGCCTTAACTACCGCAACGGGTCATTTGACCCCTGCAAAGATTCATATGATATCATGAAGATTTGTATGTGTGGTTGTGATACAAAACCATTGCATTATACATTTTTGCTATTCCATCATATATTTTGCTGTATTGCGTTATATTTGTTGTTGGCTGACGAATGAATAGCGAATTTCACTCTACTCCAAGCGAGCGATAAAAAAGTCAACGAAGCCAGCGTTTACAAACAGATAAATTGGATTTAATCTCTGAAGTATGGTACAAATTCATCGAGAATAGCCAAAATTGTTACAAGCCTGGGGAACATGTAACTATCGATGAACAGCTTTTCCCAACAAAAGAGAAGTGTAGGTTTACGCAATATATGCCGAACAAACCGGATAAGTTTGGTATCAAATTCTGGCTAGCATCTGACGTCAGCACCAAATACATTATAAATGGATTTCCATATTTGGGAAAGGATGAAAACAGAGGAGCTTCATCTCCGCTTGGGGAATTCGTTAGCCAAACAAAAAAGTGCTTCTACTAAGCTCAAAGCATAAATCTATAAGCATCGAAAAAAACGGTAAGCGTATACCTGAAACGATCAGATTCTACAATAATACTAAATACGGTAAAATGTTTACAGATGACGGATCAAATGGCAAGAAAATACTCCGTGAAATCGAAATCGCAAAGATGGCCTGCGCAGATTTTCTTCAATATTCTTGACCTGGCTGGAATCAACTCGTGGGTTTTATACAGAGAAACAACCGGCGAAAAAATTTCTAGACAACAATTTTTATTCCAATTAGTTGAAGAACTTGCCGGAGATTTTCAACATGAGCAACAGGAAGAAAAAGAAATTATACAGAAAACGTCAACAAATTCAAGTTCGGATTCTCGTGTGCAAATGCGAAAAAGGTGCCAAATAGGTTTTATAAATAAATAAATAAACAATTTTGAATCGTTATTTGAAAAAATTGTTTTATTCATGTACCAAATTGTGCTAAATGATATATTTTTCGCTATACATAGTAATATATATAACATTTTAAAGAGGGGTCATTTGACCCCGCTGTGGTAGGAATAGGTATACATGAAGTATCGGTAGGTTTAGTGTTAACTACTACTACAATCGTCGTCACTTAAACTATATAGAGCAGTGTTTCCCAACGTGGGGCCCACGCCCCACAGGGGGGCAATTTGATAGTTAAGGGGGGCAATTTAAAAATGGACTCGACACGACTTTAACCCTTTCGCTTTGAGTTATTTAAATGCAATGATAGATATCGGTGACAAATTTAACAGAAAAGACAAAGATGTAAAAGCTATGCCACTCAGTAACAATACTGTTAGCAGAAGAATAGACGAAATGAGTGAAGATATTGAGAAACAACTTGTTGAAAAGCTGAAAACAAGATCAACATTTCTCAGTACAAATGGATGAATCAACTTTAAGAGACAGTGAGGCAGTATTGATAACCTATGTAAGATATATTGATGAAGGGCATTTTGCTGAAGAAATGTTGTTCTGTAAAAGATTACAAAAAACCACTACCTCCAAAGATATATATAATAAGTTAAAAAACTACTTAGATGTCAATGATATACCAATGAAAAATATAACATCTTGTGCTGCAGATGGCGCCCCTAATATGATGGGCAAGAAAAATGACTGCTTAAAATTGATGAAAGATGCGAATCCAGAAATGATTATTGTACATTGTGTTATTCATAAGGAAAACTTGGTAGCTAAAAATATCTCGCCTGTTCTAAATGAAGTACTACATGCAGTAATAGTGTGTAATGCTATTAAAGCTAGTGCCAAATGTGAGCGTCTTTTCAAATTATTTTGTGAAGAACAAAATGAAGACCATGTGAGACTTTTACTTCATACTGAAGTAAGATGGCTATCCAAAGGAAACTGCTTGAAAAGATTTATGCAACTGTTTGATACTCTTAGTGATTTTTTAAGCGACAAACCTGAAATGAAGTATCTGTTAACAATCGATGGTAAAGCATTTGTAAGTTATTTAGCCGATATCTTTTAAAAACTAAATATATTAAATAAGCAACTTCAAGGACCAAATAAAACACTTGTCGATGCAAAAGCAAAGATATTTGGTTTCATTACCAATATAGAGTTATATCAGAAACATATTAACAACAAAAACTTTGAACAGTTTCATTGGCTCCAAAAATGTGAAGTAACTGATACCGCTGTACTTGTTATTGTCAATCATTTGAATATTCTATCCGCTGATTTAAAAGAAAGATTTTCTGATTTAAAACAAATTGATTTCCCAACATGGATGATGCAGCCAATATTAGTGGATTTGTCTGATATATCAAATATGGAGTATCAAGAAGAACTCGCAGAATTGCAAAATGATGAATCAGTAAAAACTTTATTTAATATAAAAGGAGCGATGGCATGGCTTTGTGAAGAAACTGAAATTAAATACCCAAATGCAACCAAATGTGCAAGAAAACTTTTACCACCGTTTCCATCTTCATATTTAGCTGAATGTGGATTTAGTGCTGTAAATGATTTACTGATAAAAAAAAGAAATCGACTTGATATAACACAACGTGGAGACTTGAGATTAAAGCTAAGTAAATTGGAACCTAATATAAAATCTCTGTGCAGCAAGCATCAAGCGCAAGGATCGCACTAAATGAATATAGAAAAATCAATATTAAAATTATTTTGAATTTCACTTTTTCATTATATGTTTTGAAATTTTACTTACGATGTTTTGATAACAATTTCATAGTGATTTCTTCCTAAAACTTATCATTTATATTTCTTAAGGGAACAAAACAATTTTTAAAGGTTAAAAATTATGTATGGGGGGCATAAAAATTTTAGAAATGTTAAGGTGGGGCATGGCCTAAAAAAGGTTGGGAAACACTGATATAGAGATTAACAATTAAGACTTGATAATCTATGTAGAGATTGTCTTTATCGACATAATTTACAAAAGAGCGGCGAATTTAAAATTGAACTTATAACTAAGGAAACGGCGACACTATTAGTAGACGTTTGTTTTCCTTACATCTCCCCCCCCCCTCGGAAAAGAACCGGCACATAGTGTCTCTATAATATCTTGTCTTTTCTTCTTCATATCCATAGAACTGATGTTTGTTAATTGTTCCTCCCGTAATTTTTTTTTTTTTTTAACAGAGAAGCTTCAAGATCTTTGGAAATTTGTTCACATTGTTTCATTAAAACATTTAATTCTTCTTTCATACCTCCACATTTCTCTTCAAAGCCTTTTATATTTGTACTTAATTTATATTTCTCATTTCTTAACGTGTTAATTTTAGCTTCTAAACTTTCTCTTATAGTTTTTTCTCTCTGTTTTAATTCATCTTTTAATTTATTAAACATTTCCTGTCTTTCTATTTCTTGTCTTTCTTTTATAACTTCAGCCGAGCACCTATATGGTCTCTTACTACAATATTCTTCAGTAATTAAATCAATATGTGCTTCGTAGTCCTTTACTGTACCTACATCATATTTATCTTTGGTGAAAATTGATCTATATTCATCTAGAATTTTATCTATTTCAGATTTTTCGAGTAAATTTAAATGATTTATTGAAATTTCAAAATTTTTCTCATTTATATGCTCGTTAAAATTTATTTTAAATTCTAATTTAGTATTATTATTAGAATCTATATTTTTAATTGTTTTACCTTTGGAATTAGGATTTTTTTCTTTTTTCCCTTTGGAATCAGGAATTTTCTTTTTTTACCTTTGGAATCAGGAATTTTCTTCTTTACCTTTGGAATTAGAATTTTCTTTTTTACCTGTGGAATCAGGAATTTTCTGTGTAACTTGTAATCTTTCATCTTGTCTTAGTTTGAATTTTTCTATTAAATGTAAGCCAATAATGAGATCATTGTTAAAATTTTCGTTTTTTACTATAAAAATATCAATTTCTTCTTCTATATCAAAATTTTTTGCTATTATTGTTATCATTGTTTCTGTCTTTTTCACACCATTAATCGTTTTCAAAGTTGTGTTTTGTTTATCCTTATTTGTTGTGTTATGTATATTTACTAATTTTGAATTTATTACTGAAACATTTGCACCAGAGTCGTAAATACCACATACTTCCAGTGTTCTGTTAAGCAATACTTTTATTTTGATTAATGGTAGAATTTTTAGTTTTTTGGATCCTTATTATTTAATTCAAATAATAACTTTTCCATCGTGAATACATAATTTTTTTAAACTATTTCTTTTTTCATTGTTACATTTATTTCATCTATTCACAGATAAACTTTATTTCAATTATTTTTAACTTTTCTAAATTATTAACCGTGAACATTTAATTATTATTACTCTATTATTTATATTATTTACAAGATTCTTACTATTGTTTTTTTTTTTTTTTCATTATTGCACTTTTTATTTTAATTACACTGTGTCACTTTGTACCTTTTATTTTCACCATATTTTTCACTTTAATTTTCATTTTTACTATTGTTACTATTTTCTTTTTGTGAAGCACGGCACTCTCGTTATTATTATTAATAGATTAATAAAATTAATCAAATTAATTAACTTCAAAAAATGTCGTTTTATAATGTCTGATTTATATTATTATGTTAGTTAAAATAATTAGCCCAAATTAATAAACTGTATTGTGTTTCTCTAAAAATTAAGAAACGACATTTTAAGTTTATTAACTACTACAATCGTGCCGTCACTTAAACTATATAGAGGTTAATAATTAAGACTTGACAATCTATGTAGAGATTATCTTTATCGACATAATTTGAGAAAGAGCGGCGAATTTAAAATTGAACTTATAACTAAGGAAACGGCGACACTATTAGTAGACGTCTGTTTTCCTTACATATATATAAACAACCGTATCGAAAGGAGAAAAAGTAATAATAATTATAACAAGAAGAATTATACTAATGAACAGGAAGAAGTATTAATGTGGAGGGGAAAGATTATTCTTGTTAATAATGAAAGTAATTGTTGATCTTATGAGTATTAGAAACAAAAATAAAAATGATTAATATTGTTTATAGTGTAAGAAAAATTACAATTTTTAATAATAGCAATAATAGAATGGAAGAAGTTGTTTTAATGGTAATTAATAATAATAATAAATTGTAAGATGAAGAGGAGGAGGAAGATGTATTAGTAGTTTTGAAAAAATGAATAAAAAAAAGAATAATAATTTCAAAAAATAATAATGAAAGGAAGTAGTATAAATAATAACGAAAAAATAATAATAGTAACCAAAAATAATATCGACTCTGTAGTACAGTGGTTTGCATTACCGTGTGTCGTGCGGGAGCTTTGCGTTCGATTCCCAGTCGGAGAGTTTTTCACTATCGAGGGTTGAGAGTGAAGGCTGACGACCTCTGCTTGTGCAAAAAATAACTGTCGAAAGGTGAAGAACGGAAAGCGGTCGACAGACTCTATAAAATCGTACATATATTATATATATGCAGTGTTATAGAGTGTAACAGAGGTGGTGGGGTGAAAATATAGCAGAATTATTTCATACAATTCTATAAAAAAAAACAAAATCTTTTTCACAAAATGAGGCAAATATTTTTCGTTTTTTTTTATAGAATTTCATAAAATTCTATGCAGATGAAAAATTTTATAAAATTTTTTTATAAAATTCTATGCCTATGCTTCTCGCTCGCACGTATTATATAAACTTAAATTGACAACTGAACATTTGAAAAACGATATAAAAAACTTAACGTTGCTAATCTGAAATCGATTCTGCAAGTAACCGTTCGTACGTCTGCGATGAATCTCTTCAAAATAACTATGAAACAGAGTAATAATAGCGATATATCCGACCATGTCTGCCGTCATGACGCAGCTTACATATTTCAATATGTGGATAATAACTGTTTCGCATTATTGATATTGATTTTATAAATACAACATCGATAACTTGACAATTGGATTCGTTTTTTTAACTTTTCAAAGTCCAGAGACTTCGTGAACTGCTGAAAAAATCTGCGAATTTGCAAAAATCTAAAAGTGTTATCCGATGTACTCCATGAATGGCTTCTATGCGAATGTCTGTATCTATCATGGTTTTCGCAGAATTTAGCGAAAACTGCAAAATTTAAGAAAGCAAAAGTACTTTTCTACTGCTTAAACTTTTATCAAGATTTAAAAATAAAAATCTCATCATTTCACATATATCTTTATTGGAGTATATATAAATAAGTAAATATATATGTTCATATTCATATATACACATCGGACCTTTGTGATTTCTTTTACGTTTATACGGTAGTGAGAAATTTAAATACATGTTAAAACAAACAGCTGACATAGGGAATATTCACACTAGTCAACACTCATACAGTATTCACGCCCATTACCGCTCGTCTCGCACCCTCTTATCACCAAATTCCTCCACCTAAAAAAAATAGTTTTCCAGTAAAAGCGTGTGAGACGAGTGAATACTGCACGAATGTTGACTAGTGTGAATACTTCCGATGGGGGTATTCACACTAGTCAACATCCATACAGTATTCACGGCCCATTACCACTCGTCTCAGACGCTCTTAATTATTTTAGGTAGAGGAATTTGTTGATAAAAGGGTGTGAGGCGAGCGGTAACGGGCGTGAATACTGTATGCATGTCGACTAGTGTCGATACCCTCAATATCAATCGATTATAGAATTAATCGATGTTAAGTAGATGACAGTCGTTAGATAATTAAATAATTAGGAAATTATCAGTCGGCCATTTTAAAAACTAATTACAATTAATATACACAATTGACATGAAAATAAAGAGAGCAGATCACATAAAACACAGGCTAGAATGAAACAGATAGAGTGAATTTGTTGTAAATGACCATAACTTGTCAATTTTTGAAAATACAGTGTTGAAATTTTCACTGTATTCGGAGAATATTATCACGAAGTTGATGAAAAATTTAAAATTCTTATTCAGGATACACACTTTGAACTGGATACGAACTCGTAACTAAAATAGACAGGTACATAGTTACCTGTATTATGAAGCAATTTTCACTAGCTAGCATGTATACAGTATTCACGCCGATTACCGTTCGTCTCGGACCCGCTGTAAAAAAGTTCCCCCGCCTAAACAAATTTCCCCTAATAATAGGGGTATTTACACTAGTTGCATTGGTGCATCAGCATTACTTAATGTTATGAATATCGCGTGTTTATATTTGCACGATGACGCAAATTTCATTGCATATGTATTATAGGAACGTTCGAGGCGATAATTCAGAGCTTGTTCGTTCGAGCCGATAACCTAGTACTTCGTTTTTATCATACATACGAGTATATATAATAAGCATCAAACATTCAAGAGCAGAAACTGTTGACACGGGAAAAATAAGAAGAAAGAAGGGAGACGAGGAAGAAAATGTTTTAAAACCCAGCTGTGTAGTGGAGTATAATCGTGGAATGGGAAGTGTCGATAAACAAGACCAACTTCTTTCATGTTTCCCACTTATGCGAAAGAGTGCCAAAGGATATAAAAAAAAATGTTCTTTTATCTGTTTGACATAGCTATTTATACTGCTTATGTCCTGTATTCTAAGTTGCCGAATTCAACACAATAATCGATTGTAAATTTTCGATTGAATATCGCAGAAGATATGCTACACAATCTGTCTCTTCCTAATTATACGACACGCGGTAGACAGTCGCAAAGTGAATGCCCAACTCGGCTACAGGCAAAACATTAGGCACATTTTCCTGAACATATACCTTCGACTAATAAAAAGGAACATCCTGCAAAGAGATGCCATGTGTGCGCAAAAAATAATATAAGAAGCGAAACAACTTGGCAGTGTAAAAAATGTCTAGTTCCTCTCCATATTCCAAAATGTTTTGAAATGTATCATACCTTACAAAATTATTAATTTATTATTTTATAATCTCACTTAATTACTGTCCATTAACATTATACATTAACCTGATTAAATATTATACAACAATGTAAATTTCGAAATAAAATGTTTTGTTTCTAAGCTTGCATATAACTGTTCAGTTGAGCCAGATTAAATAGTATTCTTCGGACGCATCAAATTCCAATTTATTTGTACGTCAAGGGGTTAATATTTGGAAGGATAAGAACTTGCGATACGTGTACAGTTTTAACTGTAATAAAATAAAATAATCTGGCCTTATTTTATTCCTCGTTGTTCATCGATAACCGATGACCTTAACTGGAATTGTTGATCTATTTCAGACACGATCATCTCCATTTTATTTCCACACCTGAGTGGAAAAAAATACGATTATAACAATTTTACTATTTTGTTATGTTGCCACATCTATACCAAACGTTGAAGTTGCAGATATGTAAAAAAAACACTACTACCAAAGCATTAATGGTCATACAAATTCTTGTTCTAATTATTAGATAACTTATTTGAATATATATTTGATTTATTTTTTAAATATATAAATGTATACATTCATATATATATATATATATATATATATATATATATATATATACAATTATATTATAGAAAAATAATACTTATTAATAAAAAACGCATTGATAATATTAATATATATATACATAACTCCTAATCTACGGTCTTTCATTCGATTTAGATTCGTTCTTTTCCGTGAGCTGCGAGATGATGTTCTTCCTTGAAATTCTTCCCGAACGAGTGCGTACGGAAGGTTTTTCGATCGAATCAAGTTTGATTTCGGCGTTCTCTTGCATTTCCGGATGTTCTGACGCGAGATGCCACCGCAGGTTTCGCTTCCACATCAGTCGTTTCCCGCAGACGTCGCATGCAAACGAATTCTCATTCTCCTTCGTGTGCATGCGCCGGTGTATCTGGAGATTCCGCTTCAGTGAGAACGCGCGGTCGCAGAAATCGCACTCGAACGGCTTGTCGCCGCTGTGGACGCGCACGTGACGAACGAGCACCGTCCTCGTACGGAACGTACCGTCGCACCAGTCGCACCTGTACGGACGTTCGTCGGTATGCATACGCACATGCAACTTCAGACCGTACTTGGTCGAGAACGCTTTACTGCAAATGTTGCACTTGTAATTTCTGATTGCGGTGTGGACCCTCATCGAATGAATGCCGAGCGTGAACTTCTGCGCAAACGTCCGGAGACACAACGCACATTCGTACGGTTTCTCGCCCGTGTGCGTTCTGATATGTATTTTGAGGACGCTGCTCGACCGGAACGTTTTCTGGCAATGGTCGCACTCGTACGGTTTCTCGCCCGTGTGCGTTCTGATATGCACTTTGAGGTTGTGGCTCGACCGGAACGTTTTCTGGCAATGGTTGCACTCGTACGCTTTTTCGCTCGTGTGCGTTCTGATATGCACTTTGAGGTTGCTGCCCGACCGGAATGTTTTCTGGCAATGGTCGCACTCGTACGCTTTCTCGCCCGTGTGCGTTCTGATATGCACTTTGAGGTTGTGGCTCGACCGGAACGCTTTCTGACAATGGTTGCACTCGTACGCTTTCTCGCCCGTATGTGTCTTCTTATGGCGGTTGAGGGTACTCTTCGACGAGAACGCTTTCGTGCAAATCTCACACACGTTCGGACGTACCTCGACGTGGATCTTCGAGTGTGCGTGGAGTGATGGTTTCGTCTTGAACGACTTTCCGCACGCGTCGCATCGAAAACGTCGTTTGGTCGCGTGACTGTTCCATACACAAAACAAAAAAAAAAAAAAATGTTATATTCCCAATAACATTTTTTAAGTGAAACTTCTTTAGCGGTGTTGGGGTAAATATTTTACATACAACGAAAGTTACATACCGAATCTCCGCAGCGGAAATCTAGTTTACATAGAGCATAGGGTAGAGGGGTAGTGAGGCCCATCACGCATGAGCACCGGTTTAATGATTGTAAAGCAATAGGCAGCACGTTGTATTTTATTATTTACAATTAGTCTGTGAATTGTGCTTAAATAAGAGTGTTATTCAGTGAGATAACATTGATATTTTTGGTAAGTATATTAATTTTTATAATCTCATATCATAATATTAAGGTAAATAATCATACAAATAATAAGACTTCATTGAATCCACGTGGTATTTAAAAATTGATCAAATTAACACAAAATTGAGGTTATGGGCATGCATACCAGTATATAGATATAGTATTTTATAACATTATGTATATAAATTTAATCTATTTATCAAATAAAAGAAATATTATTGAAAACACGTGGTATTTGAAAATTATCGAAACCTATACAATTTTGAGGTTATCTGTTGTTTTATTTATAACAATTTCTCACATTAATTTCTGTTAAGGGAAATTTGTTCATCAATAGAAAACCCCCCGCAACCTTTTAGGTTGGTAATACACATACACAGAGCTACCGGCAGACACTACAGAGATACACAGAGAGTCGCGCGTGTGCTTCGAATACAGTAACCAGATTATCAAGATATCACACCCTAAACCTACCAACTTTAACAGGTTATGGACCCAGACACTAATCAAACTGTGCAAACTATTTAAATTCAACGATATACGTCGACCGAGGGCCGATATCTTACCGATGATTATTAATTAATCCGGCACGTCGAAAAACTGACCTTAAAATAGCACACGCGCCACGTGTTGGACATACACAGACAAAGCAAGATAACGTCGAAAACACAGTTGTTTACAATTCGACAAATATTCCATCAAGATGAGTTCATCACTTCATGGAATTCCGGCGATCGAGAAACTCAAAAGGCGCGAGAATTATCCGACTTGGAAATTTACCATGCAGGCCTATCTTGAAGATGAAGACATGTGGGGGTGCATTGAAGGCACGGATAATGACACCCGAAAAATGATCAAGGCAAAATCCAAAATAATTCTGTGCGTGGATGTCATGAACTACTCGCATATCCAAGCGGCGACCACAGCCAAGGAGGTCTGGGATAGGTTGAAGGTAGCTTTCGAAGACTCGGGACTCGCGAGAAAAGTAAGCCTTCTCCGCACCTTGTTAACAGCCCAACTTGAGAAATATAACAATGTCGAAGCGTATGTAAATGAAATTATGACTACGGTTCACAAGTTGGACGGCCTCGGCTTCAATGTACCAAACGAGTGGCTTGGTACCTTAATGCTAGCAGATCTTCCCGAAGAATACAAACCTATGATAATGGGTATAGAGAGCTCCGGGATACCAATAACAGCAGACTCGATCAAGACAAAGTTGCTACAGGACGTCAAGGATTCGAAGGCAGGTAAAAGTTCGGATTCTCGGACGGCGTTCTTTGCAAAAGAAAAGGGGAAAGGGCCGCGTTACTGTGCAATCAATATGGCCATGTCAAGAAATACTGCAGGTCCAAGCCAAAGCAAGAGTTCAGAGATAGTAGACAGGAAACAGAAGAGAAGCCAAACGATCAAAGAAGCGAAAAAACGTTTGTTGCGTTTATGGCTTCCTCCAACTTTAGTAACGGACCATGGTACGTAGACTCATGTTCTTCTACTCACCTAACGAACAATAAATCGATCTTGCAGGACCTAAAAAGCCATGAGAACGTGGACATAACAATGGACAACAAAGATGCCATCTCCGCCGAGGCTATCGGCGATGCCAAATTCCTATTCTGACTGACAGAGGAGTAGGATGAGGACACGGCTAAGGGAGTTCTATATGCGCCAAGAAGCGTGTTCAACCTCTTATCCGTCAGCAAAATAGTAAACAAGGGATTCTGTCACGTTCGCACCGGGTGATTGCTTCATCAGCGACGGCCAAGGGATCAAGATTGTGACGATGTCAGAGGACCAAGGCATTTACAAGCTAGACATGCCTAAAGAAAGGATCTATTTCACAGCCGAAAAGCCAAACGTAGAACTTTGGCACAAGCGTCTCGGACACCTCAACTACAGAAGTGTGATGGCGCTTAGTCAAAATCCTGCGACAAAAATACAGATCCAGGGCGGAAAAATGCCTCCATGTATTCCCTGCATCCAAGGCAAGCAGCACCGTGAACCCTTCCCAACAAGCAAAACACGTTCGTCGGAAATATTGCAGCTGGTTCACTCCGATCTGTGCGGTCCCATGGAGACGTCAATTGGGGGATCAAGGTATTTTTTGACCTTCATAGACGACTACAGCCGAAAGACTTTCATTTATTTTTTGAAAGAGAAGAACCAAGTCCTAGAAACCTTCGTTGACTTCAAAACCTCAGCTGAAAAACAGACTGGTAAACGGATCAAGGTTCTGAGAAGTGACAACGGACGGGAGTATATCGGCAGCGAGTTCTGGAAGTATACGAAGAAAAATGGCATACAGCATCAATATACGATCACGTACACTCCGCAGCAAAACGGAGTAGCTGAACGAGCGAACAGGACTGTCGTTGAGAAGGCAAAAAGCATGCTATTTGGAGCTGAACTTTCCAAAGATTACTGGGCCGAAGCGGTTGCGACTGCCGCTTACCTAGCGAATCGTTCTCCAAATTCCAGCATTGAAGAAAAGATGCCAGAAGAACTGTGGACCGGGTCGACGCCAAGTCTGGGCCATTTGAGAGTCTTTGGATGTACCGCATATTCGCACGTACCGAAAGAGTTACGAAAGAAGTTGGACCCAAAAGGAGAAAAACTTTTATTTTTAGGGTACTGTGAAGATTCGAAAGGGTACAGGCTCATCAATCTAGAGACAAAGAAAATCACCAGGAGCCGGGACGTGGTGTTCCTGGAGAATTTCTAATACAGTGTCAAGGAAAATCTGTGCGCTGTGCAACTCGACGAGGAGGTACCTCTACAAAAAAAAACTTGTAGAGAATGACACTGACACAACACCCAAAAAGGAACGAGACAAAGATGATACAGAATCTGAAGCTGAAGAAACTGCACCACTACGCCGATCTACACGCTAGCACAAGCCAGTCAACTGGGACGACTATGTGACATTTATGATTCTGAGTAACGACCTAGCGGATCCAGAAAGTGTTGAAGAAGCACTGAATTCTTTATACCGAGAAAAATGGCTCGAAGCCATGAAACAAGAACGCGATTCACTGGCCAAACACGGTACGTGGAAATTCGTTGACTTGCCGGCAAACAACAAACCACTCGACGCCAAATGGGTGCTCAAAATAAAACGGAATTCGGCAGGGCAGGTGGAGCGCTACAAAGCGAGGCTAGTTGTCAGAGGCTGTAAGCAGATCGAGGGTATTGATTACAACGAGGCATTCTCTCCGGTTGTGCGATATACATCGATCCGCTTCCTGTGTGCCTTGGCAGCTAAATACGATCTTTCCATGGACCAAATGGATGTAACGGCAGCGTATTTGCACGGCAACATAGATGAAGAGATTTATGTAAAACCACCAAAGGAGATTACAGAGCGCGAAGAAGAAAACAAAGTTTGACGACTCCAGAAAGCCATGTATGGCTTAAAGCAGAGCGGTCGCGCCTGGAACATGAAATTGCACGAGACACTAACAGGTATGGGATTCACGAGATCATAAGCTGATCTTTGCGTCTACTTCAAGAAAAATAAGAACAGCATCGTGATTATCGCCATATACGTGGATGACCTACTTATATTATTCGATGACGAAGAAGAAAAAGGCACCTTGAAAAATAAATTGTCAATGGCCTTCGACATGAAGGATCTCGGTGAAGCAAGGTTTCTGCTCGGTATGACAATCACCCGGTACCGTGAGACCGGAAAAATCTGATTGGATCAAATTTTTCCGGTCATCAAGCAAATGTTTCGAAAATTTGGGATGGATGATTGTAAAACAGTGTCTACGCCTTTTAACCCCAGTACCAAACTAAACAAAGAAATGGAGCCAAAAATTCCAGAAGAGGTCAACGAGATGCTTACTGTTCCGTATCGAGAATCAGTTGGCAGTCTCCTGTATGCCAGCCAAGAGACCAAACCTGACATTTCATTTGCAGTTAGTTTTGTCAGTCGTTACATGGAGAAGCCGGGAAGAGGGCATTTGCAAGCAGTGAAACGGATATTCAGGTACATCAAGGGCACCTCGGGTACCAGGATCGAGTTCAGTCACAAGATGACTGGCGGCAGCGAAAATTGCGTTGGTTTTTGCGACGCAGACTGGGCCAACGACAGCGACTCTCGCCGCTCAGTCACGGGCAGTATTTTCTTATTTCAGGGAGGACCAATTGTGTGGCAAAGCAAAAGGCAGGGATCGGTGGCTCTTTCTATCACAGAAGTCGAGTACATGGCACTTTCTTCGCCCTGCAAGGAAGCGATTTGGCTACGAACTCTGGCCACAGACTTAGACCCGACTATGGTTTCGATGCCCACCACAATCTTCAACGACAACAAAGGGTCGGTGGAGTTATCAAAGAACAACGGCTATAGACCCCGGACGAAACACATCGATACGCGCCATCACTTCATCAGAGAAAAAATTGACAATGGCGAGATCAAGGTCGATTTTGTGGGAACGGAGAAGATGGTAGCTGACGCCTCGACGAAAGGACTGTTCGCCCTAAGATTCAAAAGCTGCATCAACGAGATGGGACTGATCCACTAAAACCGTTTTTCTACTATACGAACAAGAGGGGGTGTTAAGTGAAATTTGTTCATCTATAGAAAACCCCCCGCAACCTTTTATGTTGGTAATACACATACACAGAGCTACCGGCAGACACTACAGAGATACACAGAGACGCGCGTGTGCTTCGAATACAGTAACCAGGTTATCAAGATATCACACCCTAAACCTACCAACTTTAACAAAAAGATAACCTAAATTTATTAACGTTTATCAAAATTTTTTAATTCATTCAAATGCAAACCACTAAATATCTTAATATATGAATAAATTGAGTTATTCCACTTTCTTCTTTAACGGTTTATATTAAAAATGTCTTATTATTTTTAATTCATAAATGGACAGAACGTTCCCGTAGACGTAATACTTACCTCCTGTTAGCCATGTCAGTGATAATATTACAAAGAATGCACAAACAATTAAAAACTAATAAATAACAAATACTAATAACTATACTAACTAACAAATAGCTATACTAACTAATATCTCTATAACTATAAAAACTAAGAAGCACCATAACATATCAATCGAATGATGTACAAACTTATACCGAATGTTTGTGAAGGGAGGCAGCTTCTGGAATTTTAACCAAAGAATATGTATCGACACATAGAAATTAATAATGTCTAGGGAACGGCTTTATCGTTATATAAATTCAATAATAAAACGATTTTTGATATGCAAGCTGCGTGGGACGTTTCGAAAAACCGCACCGAAGAAGAATGCAGTTCATTCACGATGAGAATTTTTTTCAGAAAAATTATTTCAGAATGCGCAGGTAAAATATGAAAGATCGTTTTATTATCGAATTTATAATAATTTCTCTACGTCGATACATATTCTTTGGTTAAAATTTCACAAACTACCTCTAACAGATAAATAGATATTCAGTATATGTTTGTACGACGTTCGTTCGACAACTTAACGTTGTTTCGTATTTACTTTAGAATATACATATTATTTCTACGACTATATACATATTATATTACCTATATACGTATTATCTAACAACAGGTAAATGTTTTCATCGATTTGTAAACTAGTTAACAGTCAAAATATAGGTTCTGTTCGTGCAAAAGAAATTGCATCGATAAGACTGTGGTTTTCTGTTTTCTCGTACTCCGGGAGATAGGCGCTCCCTTGAACAAAAACACGTATCCAGACATTGACTTCCTGTCGAGTTTGTCATTTGCCCAATCAGAGTCACAATAACCAATTATAGCTTACTTTTCCTTTTGACCAAACTGTATACTTACTGAGCTTGTTCCTTGTACATATATATATATATATATATATATATATATATATATATATATATATATATATATATGTGTGTGTGTGTGTGTGTGTGTGTACTGTTTTTATAGCTTTGATATGTATTTGAGATGGATTTCGGTTATACATACTGAGAACGCACATTGCCTAACATATATCTGGCCTTGTTGTTTGGTTTATGTACAAAATTATGCCCACTGCCTCTTGATATGGAAAATTACTTGATTCTGAACTGAGAGTGTGTGTTACATGTATCTGAATCTTCTTGTTTTCCCTTAGCTTCTAATTAGCATCTAACGGTGTAATTGCTGAAGTACAATTCGACATATTAGACCCTCGTAGAATTTGTTTAACGTAGATTGTTCGGTTTAAATACATGATGCTGTTCTCGTTGCCGTTTAGCACTTGTATGTTCGAGAAGAATTTCAACGGTCCGAGTTCTTTTATCTCTAGTCGATTCCTAAGTAATCTTACGAACTCGTCCTTGAGCTTTACAGACGAAGTTATGACTATTTCATCGTCTACGTATACTACTAGAATGAGATGATTTTCTCATTTTTGAATGTAAACACGTACTGGTCGGATTTACATTGTTTGAAATTTAATCTCAGTAATAACCGAGTTAATTTCTGGTTCCACTTTCTAGAGCCTTGTTTCAAACCGTAGAGTGCTAAGTGTTATGTAACTTTAACACTTCATTTGGATGTTGCTTGTTTAGAAAAGATTTTAGCTGATTGACGTATATTTCCTCTTCAAGATTTCCATTCAAAAATGCAATTTTCACATCAATAGAGTGTCGTAAGAGAGTGTGTGTGTGTGTATGTGAGAGTGTGTGTGTGTGTATGTGAGAGTGTGTGTGTATGAGTGTGTGAGAGTGAGTGTGTGTAGCGTGAGAGTTAGTGTGTGAGAGTGTGATAGTGTTATTGTGAGATAGTGTGAGAGTGCATGTGTGTATGAATTGAACTTAAAAATCTAGGCATATTATCTTATCTGCTGAGTGAATTTGCATCTGGCTTTAGTTAGAAATAATTGCTCATCGATAATAATATTTTATCCTAATCATAACAACTTTGACTACTTTCAATGGAAGCATTCCAAAAATTTAAAGATTAAGGCAAACTTATCGTTTTCTAGCTGTCGACTTCGATCATTTTTTTATCAAAGCGGGTAAAATGTAAAATATCCATGAAATATTTTCTACTCATAGTTTTTCTAAAAAATTCAGGTCCCCGTTACCTGGATCATAAGTAATACAATTTTATGTTTTTGACTTCATAAAAACCACATGCAAAAATGTGTTCAGTTTTTCTCGTGATAGAATCCATTTTTTTCCAAGAAATTGAGAAACCTCAAATTCTATGCATGACTTGATATAGTTTGTAATAATTCTATTGATTACCAAAAAAAGTGCTGCTAACTTTACCTCTGATTAGGTTTCTTTTTGCATATGCTATAGGACCACTAACTCTTTTGAAAGTGGTACTACACTGTAGTATTCTTAGAGACAGAGTAGATTTATGTTTTATCTTTTTCCACATAGTTCTCTATCAACAGAAGTTTCAATTTGTTGGTCACTATCATCATAATCTTATGGCAAACTAATTATGTTTCTTTATTTTCATATATTTATTTACAATTTACTTACAATTAGTTCAAGAACAATGTGAAGAGTAACTTATAATATATATATATATATATATATATATATATATATATATATATATATATATATATATATATATATATATATATATATATATATATATATATATATATATATAATATATATATATATATATATATATTTAGATATCATCAAAACATTTCTTCAATAAATATTACTTCAAAATCTAAAATTGGAAAATGAAATGTGTTGAATTCATTTACATTGATTTTTCATGAGAAATAAAAATATACGCTATTGAATTTCTATTTACCTGCACATGACCTACTTTTCAACCGGGAAATGCCAAAAGTGAATTATTACTACTGTTAAGACAAAGTACATAGACCTTTTGGATTTAGACTTGTTTAAAAAACATGTAATCGTTGAGGAGTTTGTGTGAATGTATATACTTCAATAACACCTTCTGTATATAAAAAATCAATTTAGATAACTGACTAAAGTATCAATTTAAAATTATTTTTTTAAAAGAAATCCTGAAAGTTGAATAAACCTAAAACGACAACGATTTTGTCTCTTTCCAATCGTACTTTAACAGGAGCGGAAAATTCTAATGATATTGCCGGTTGCTTTTTTAAATCATCCCGAATAATAACTCTATTAGGAGGATAAACTGATCTTTTACTTCTACCGACAAGAGCTGAGTAGTTACGACGAAAAAGCATTTCAACATAGCTTAAACCACCATCAGGAAAATCCTGTTGTTTTTTATCTTTTAAAGGATCACAGCTATATACTCGAAAACCCGATTCAGTTGCACAAGTAAAACATTTTGTTAAAAAATGTGGATATTAACTATTCAATTGTATTTTTTTAACTCGATCTTGGTTAAAGCCAGCGAATAATAAACCATTATCGTAAGGATTTTCTGTACATAAATTCATTGACATGTTTCAATTTTAAAGATTTTCCATTAAATGTAAATAAATAAAACACAATGCCCAAATTTCACAACGGCATAATAAAAAAATACGTAGAACATAACCTTAGATACATATTTTTTATTTCTATTAGAAATAGGCTTACTACTAACGAAAGATCACTTAAATTATGACAATAAATTTCAATAACGTGTAATCAATGTCGTTTGTTCCAAAAATACTTTTACAAATAAACTGTTTGACATTTAGTCGTACGTCAAAATAATTTGTAACATATGCAGCTATTTACCAGCTTAGAAAAATTAACACCAAAAGAATTTTCAATGGATAATGATCGTTTCGAATTTGCTTTCAAAATGTTCTTCGAGTTATAGTAAAATAAAATATTATTACAATTAATGATGTACGAACTATATAATGCCACAGTAATTGCTAATTCTATAACAAAAAATCAGAATTAGATATGAATGTTGAGTTTGTACATTTGTATTTGGCGGACTGATGGAGTTTCCATCTGGTGTGTGTAAATAGTGTGTAGAGATATTTAGTAGTGTGTACATATGTGGTAAAATGTAAACAAAAACAATAATAAAGTATGTATAAATAAATAAATAGTTATGATATGTTATTATCAATATTATTATTCGATCCACATCAATTAATCTATAGAAAATCTAACAAATTGAATTCCTAACGAAAACTCGATCTAACCTAAACGGAACACGTAGACATGACCAAACGTAGGAGTAGTCTGAAGGTTAGCGCGGAGAGCGATAAACAGGCCGAAGGCGGTGGTATTAAGATCGTCCCGTACAAGAACGTCGTGGAAATGGTCCAGGAGCAACAGAAACGATACCAGGACCCGCTGGACAGACAGCCGAGGAAGGTCGTGCGCGAACCGGAACCGCCGGCTGATTTGTTTAAGGAAGAGTATTGAAAACAGTTCGAGAACTTCGACGTGAAGAAGTACATGACGCAGCTGCCGATGGACGTGTTCAATGATATAATCAGGAAAGGGTATGCGGAGATGGCGAGGGAGAGATACGATATGCCGGAAGAGTGTAACCGGTACGTCGACATGCCGTTGAGCCATCGGCACGCGAGTCTGCTGGACGGGACGTATCCGAAAGTGTTGATCGGGAAGACGCTCGAGAAGTATAAGGTCTTAATCGCGCGCGGGACGCAGAGGAAATTCGAGATCGACAAGAAGAAGGTCGTCGATGATATCAAAGGAATGAACAGGGAGACGATCAAAGTTCAGAAGGTAAATCGGGTGGGAGTCCCTGTCTGTTGGTTTGTCATCAGTCACTCTACTATATATATATTTATTGTAAGAGGTATTTTTTAGGTTAAAATTTTCAAGTCAGTCGGTCAGTTTGTGTACTCAAAGTGATATTTGGTTTAAATGTCCTTCAGCAAATTGTTATGAAACGTTTTAGATTCGAGCAACGTTTCCAAATTGTGGAAATTAATTTCAAAAGTCAGTGTTCTGTTTAACCTCAAATTTTTGTTGCATTTGGAGTGAGATCAATCCTGAAGTAATTCATGATAGCTCATTACGTCTAGAAAAACGCATCGTATGCTGGTCGCATCGCCAGACCTTATTTCTTTCATAATGGATCCGGATAGTGTTACGGAATTATAATCAACGATTGTTTGTTTTGAAATTTGTACGAAATCAATCTAGAAGAGATGTGGTTTTAATAGGACGGTGCTACGTGCCGTACTTGTACCGTTTCGAAAATTCGTCGTTTACGTCTACGGATCGGTTTTGGCAATCGTATGATTTGACACTCTGGATCGTTTTCTTTGCGGATATGTGAAGTCTTTGGTTTATGCTGATAAACCAGCAACAATCGAGGTATTAGAAGCTGACGTAATTCGTATTATTGCAGACATAAGGCACTGATTGTTTGAAAAAGTGATCTTAAATTGGACCGACAGGATGCGATACGTCGAGGTAACCGTCGTGCATGTATGTCCGAAGTCATTTTCAAACATTAACGATAAGTTAGTATGTGTTTTATTTCAATTTGACGTTCTGTCATGCTTTAAAAAAACACATTTTTCATATATATTGTTATTATTTAATGAATAAAGAGAGATATACGTTGTTATTAACTCGGAATGAGATGGGAGTGTTTGGTAATAATTTGATTTTTCATAGACGGTTTAAACCGGTGGTTCTCAACGTGGGGTGTGAAGAAGTTTCTAAATTGGAAATGAAAAAATAACGACTATACTTGAAATTGCAATACACCTCCAACAATCGAGTGAATCATTCATGGATACTTGACCACGGAAATATTAGCAAGTTTACGGACGGATGACAGCGATTCGATGAGACGATTGTATTGAAATGGAATTCGGAACGATTTCGGTGTACACGGTTAGAACCTTATCCGCAGCTGATAAAAGCAGAATCGCACATTTTTACCATTTGCCATCACGTATTTGTGTGAAATGGGATTTTCATTACTTTTGTACATAAGAACAAGCCGGAAATCTCTCGGAAAAGAAACCTCGCTTATGGTAATGGTTATTTAATCCTTACGGTAATGGTTTATTATTCGCTGGCTTTAATCAAGATCAAGTTAAAAAAGATACAACAGAATAGTTAATATCCATATTTTCTAACAGGATGTTTTACTTGTGTAACTGAATCGGGTTTTCGAGTACATAACTGTGATCCTTATAATAATATTTTATTTATTATTATAAAAATATATTTATTTAATATTATATAATATTTAAATAAAAAATAAAGGTTTCAATTGTAAAATGATCAATAAATATTACGACTGTAAAATACAGTAATTAGAAATTTATACTGTTAGCGATAACCAAACTTTTACAGTCTTGAAGTTATTGAAAGTGACAAGATATGAACACGATTGCAAACGGAAGAAAATATTTGTGATTATAAATCTCAACACACACACACAGTGTGTATACATATACATACATTTATATATATATATATATATATACGTAATAATTGTTAGATTTTTCATATATTGATTGATGAGGATCGAATGATAATAACACATCATATACATTTATTTATATTGCAATACATCATTTATTTATTGTACCACACGAGTGAACACTACATAATATCTCTATACACTCCTAACACGCACTAGATGTCAACACCCATCAGTCCGCCAAATGCAAAATGTATCCAATACGCAACACACTTCTTTATATTTTGCATTTTTATACTTTCAACTTCAACAAACTTGGCTTTACATAGTGATTTAGTCAATATATTCGCAACATTGTTTTCTGATTCAACTTTAATTACATCAATAATTCCCTTTTCACAATTTTCATTCACATAATGATACTGAATTTCAATATGCTTTGAATTTTTGAGGAACTTCCACACTTTGCAATAGTTAACAAACCTGAATTATCCTCATATGTTTTAACCGGTTCACTCATATCGACATTAAAAGTTTCTATCAGTGTTTTACATATAAAATTTACATCTGTTACAGAGCCTCTGACGATGCCACATACTCGGCAAAAGTGGATGATTTTACAACAGAATTTTTCTTACGTGTTTTCCAGTGTTTTAGGATTTCCATAAAGTCTAATCGCATAACCTGAAGTAGATTTTCTGTCTACAATATCTCCTGCCCGATCGGCATCAACATAACAATCCAATATTTCTGATCCTTTTTACTTTACTATAATTTAACTTCACATTTTTAATCGGATATAAAAACCCTTACAGCATATTTATAATGTGTTTGATCATAACTACTTTGAAATTGACATAGATAATTTACACTGAACGCTATGTCCGGTCTTGTGCCTGTGCTAATGTACAAAAGTTCTTCAATCAAATTTCTGTATTTTAAATAATTAAACATTTCCTCGGATGGTCCTAATTTAAGATTTACTTCCATTGCTGTATCATACGGCTTTGCATTTTCTAAATTACATTTCATTGCTAAAGACTCAATATAATTAGTTTGGCTTAATGTCATTTCATTTTTCGTTTCACCATAAAAAATATCTATTCCAAAATAGCAACTAGCTTTTCCCATTTCTTTCATTTTGAAACGCTTTGACAATTTCTGTTTAATTTCAATAATTCTTTTTCTGTTTTTACTCCATATTAGCTTATCATCAACAAATAGCAAAATATAAATACATTCATCATTTTCAAATTTTGTATACAAACGATAATCATAGTCGCTACGTTTAAAACCTAATTCTTCCATAAATTTATTAAAACATTTGTATCAAGATCTTGGGCTTTCCCTTAATCCATACAAGGCCTTTAATAATAATAATAATACCTTTTCTGAACCATCTTCATAACCCTTCGGTCGATTAACATAAACTTCTGAATTACTCTTCCATTAAAGAATGTTGTTTCAACATCCATTTGTTCAACGATCAATCCATTTTGACTACAATAAACCAATAATGTTTTAATGTTTGCATTTAACTGCTGGTGAATAAATATTATCAATGCACTCTTCCTGTCGGAAGCCTCTAACTACTAACCTACCTTTGTAAACATTTTCATTTTCCTTTCATTATAAATCCATTTAGCATCAATGACTTTTTTATCTTTGAGTTCTCAACTAGTTTCCATGTCTTATTTTTCTTCAAAGTTTCCATTTCATCGCCCATAACTATAATCCAATTTTTAGACTCACAACTAAAATACCACGGTCTTCTCGTAACGACGACGGTCCGTATTCATAATTACGAAAATTAGGTTAGAACCGTCTGACAGATTCGAAATATCAAAAACAAACGTCGTTCTTACAAACTAGCGATCCTCAAACAGTTTCGTCACGTCCTAATCCCTGCACGCTCGTCAATTTCAATAATTGTCATTTCGATAATGGTCTGACAATTTCTCTAATGGTCATTAAGCCGTTCGTATGGATTTCGAGACAATAATCCTAGATAGAAATGCGCTCAAGTCGGTTTTTTATTCCCGTTCTACATCGCTGCACCTGAAAATCGTACCGATTTATATCATCTATTTTCTTTAAATGTCTCAGTACAACCGATATATCGAAGAGACATTTAGAATTTTCGTCCCTGTCTGATATTTATCTATAAAATAATCGATTTCCAATCGAACCTGTTGTTCGATAGCCACTGGACCGTGTATAGTCACAGATAAGTTTTCTCGTCGGTAATAAGGGACAGAACGACTCGTATCCCCGTCGAGTGAACATGCTCTCCTTTACGGTCAATCAATTAAGCAGATTTTTTTTTTTTATATATTTATCTTTCTAGCATTGTTGAGCATCCAAAGACAATGGCGAGAGTAAAGCTCCTATAAGAGTTTTAAAAAAATGTAATTCAATATACTTAGTCCGAACGAAATCGTAAATAGAAAACATTGTTGAATGTGCGACGATTCTCTTTCACTGTTGTCGATCGGAATCTCTCGAAACGAATGGCCTAAGTCGCAAAAGTATCGCAAATCATTTTCGTACGACGCAGGCCAAAATGCCTTCGTGCAATTAATGGCGCTCGACACGATTGTTTACATATACAGTGGGTTCCCACTCGTATTCGTACACCACACCATCTAGTTAAATCTTTATTGCTGAAAATATACCACTTATTTTTTTTTAAAAAAAAATAGAGAAATATATTTCAAGGTTGTAGGACAACAATATTAACAATAGTGTTTGTAGAAAAATATGCTATTTAAAATATTTTTTTTTAATAAAAATAAAGAAATACAACAAATGCAACAAAAATAACTCAACATTCGTATTCGTTCTAGTATACGAGAGCCGTTTGATAAATGTGGTAAAAAAGTAAGAATAACTGAATTGAGAAATTCAATTAAATTACACAATAAACAAATTTACCGTACTTATCAAACGACCCTCGTATGTAAATAATTATTTATCTTTCTGACAAAAAAATACAAAATCATCGAATATTAATATTTTGTAGGGTGGTCATTTCCTTTCGATCACTTCTGATGATCGCTTTGGATTTTTGATTTCACTAATTTTTGGGTAACTGCAGGCCCACTATCCATTACGCCACTCGGATTTCAGACGTGTTTTTAAGTTATTTTTATTCGAGAAATCGTATTTTCTAATTCTTTTTTCCAATTCTGCTCGTAGATTTTCTATAGGCTTTAGGTCAGATGACTGTGAGGGTATTTCCATCGCATGTGGTACATTATACGAGGGTCGTTTGATAAGTACGGTAAAGTTATTTATTGTTTAATTTAATCGACTGACTAAATGAACTTTTTCAATTTAGTTTTTCTTACTTCTTCATCATACTTATCAAACGACCCTCGTGTACAATAACCATAGTCTGACAATAAATATGTGCCTTATGTTTGGGATCGTTATCTTGATAGAACGAAAAGTCGTTCGACATTCACAAACGAGTGGCACTTCTTCTACGTTCTTCTTTGAAACGTCTATATGTTCGTATTTATCCGCTGTTCCATCGATGAACTGTAAATCGCCCGTACCAGCAACAAAGAAACATTCCCGTACTATCAGCGAACCGGCTTCACAGTAAATGAACACCGATCCTCCGGAACGATCCGGTGTCAGATTTCAAGAATCGTCCGGAGACGACAAACCCGTACGAGCGCGTAGCCTCAGAAAAGCGATCACGAGTAGACACGAAGAAGACGCGTCGACCTGCGTCGTGTGCAATCGGAACGAGACGTCGGACGATCGAAAATCGTCCTTAGCAAGAGAAGCGCGTACGACGGCGAAGTGATAGTTAATAAATCGCTACGCATGCATCCTCTGATCTGACCTAATCACCAGATCTCAGTCGTCCCGGAGGATGTTCCGAAAACAGCTGTAACCCTGCCCTCCGGCCTCTACGAGTTCCAGCGCCACACGGACAACCTTCTACGGTACCCGGACTTCGCAGACGACCCGGTCGTGTTCTACGACTCCATAGAGGAGCACCTGTACCTCTCACGCACCGTCTTCGAAATCTCGCACGAAAACGGGCTCGCCGTCAACATCGGCGAGCGTCGGTTCATCGAGATGGAAGTCGTTTATCTTCGCTAACTAGCGCTCTGTATAGGAAAATGCTTCGATCAATATCATACTTTAGCCATATGTATAAGAAGTAGAACATGAGAGTGTATGTTAATTTACTGACATAAAATAATTTTGAACGCTGATAGAGTTTCATTTATGAAAAAAATCAAAACATCACTTTACCTTTGATTATTGCAAATCTGGAAAAGCCCCAGAATAATTCCCATCGTCGGTTATTACAACAGTCAAGAAGATACCGATGAGGTGAAAGACGTCGACTGGTGGTTACATACCGGCGATCTGTGTTGGTACGACGACGATAACTGTTTCTACACAATCGGCAGGATCGAAGAACAATTCAAACGCAAAGGATGGCAGGTAAATCGAGTGTCGATCCGTGATAAACTCCTCGTTCGACATTTGTTCATTCTCTTCCACGGTACAGATATCTCCGAACGAGATGGAAAACGTGATGATACAGAAACGGGTCAACGAACATGTGGCCGTCATCGGCGTGCCGCACGAAGAGGATGTCACAAGGGCAAGAGCCTATATTGTTAAGATAAGAGGATCGGCTATGACCGAGGAAGACGTACATCGGTACATGAAAGGTTAGTGAAAATGGCCGTATTTATTTTCAGAATTACATGGATCTTCTTCTTGTTCAGAACGTACGAATCCGAACAAACAGCTGCTCGGTGGAATCGTCTTCTTACGAAATGCCATTCATGCCATCTGGCAAGATCCAACGGAGGACGTTACACGAAATGTCGCTTGATGAATTGGCGAAAATGTGATCGATTCGATTCAACAATTAGCGATAAGTCATATGTAAACAGATTGTAATTTATTTAAAAACATATAAATAAATTATTTCGAGTGTTTTTATTCGATCCGATTGTTAACAATAACCTGTTTGTTTCGAATAAGAGTCGAAAAATACGATTCACGAACGATAACAAACATTGTGTTGTCTTGAATCGATTTGGAGACACAAATCATCGACTGATAACGATGAAACAATCAGAACGATAAATCGTTATCTCGATCTCACTCGAACGTACACTATTGTCGATAAATCCATCTCGTTTCTATACACAAAGAAGATATAATAAATAATATAACAAATTAAACAATCATTTAAGATGTAAGTGTGTTAATTCACTTCTTTTTCAATTTCTGATCGATATGAATTAACCGATTGTGGTTTGAAACGATATAAATCGTTTTTTTTTAAGAAAAAAGTTTGACATTTATTATTTAAACTTTAAACAATTGTTATATCTCGATCTCATTTCAATTGACATTACTGCAAATCATTTCTTCTCACTCTAATTCACGTATAATAGCAATTAATTTTTAATTATAACTTAATATGATAAATAAAATCCTTTTAATTCATTTTAAAAGAAATATTCCTTCTTACCAATATTTCCAACAATATAATTTTGTTTAAGTCCTTTTTCCTTTAATGACATTTTGATTAATTAATATTTTAACAATTAAACGATTGTTGTATCTCGATCTCATTTCAATTGACATTATTGAAAATCACTTCATCTCACTCTTATTCGCGTATAATGGCCATTACTATTTAATAAAAAAACGAAATAAAAGACACATCGTTTTCCAAATTTAATTAAATTAATTAAAAATATTATTTATTTAATGCTTTTTGAACGCTGTACCTATTTTTTTATTTGGACCAGTGGTTCGAGAACAACCGGCAAAAAATCAACCCCCTCGAATTGATATCAGTCGAATTTGTTGTTCGAAAATAAAAACGCTATAAAAGACGTAATCTTTTTTCAAATTTATTTAAACTCATAAAAAATACATCTTATTTAATGCCTTTTCGGATGCTGTGCTAATTTTTTAATTTGGATAAGAGATTCGACAACAATCGGCAAAAAATCAACCACTCTCGATTTGATATCAGAGTCGGATTTGTTTTTCAAAAATCAAATGCAATAAAAGGCGTTATCTTTTTTCAAATTCGATTAAAATCGCATAAAACGTAATAAATTTTATGCCCTTTTCGATGATGTACTAATTTTTTTATTTGGATTAGCGGTTCGAAAACAATCGGCAAAAAACTAACCCCCCTCGACTTGATATCAGAGTCGAATTTGTTTTTCGAAAATTGAAACGCTATAAAAGGCGTAATCTTTTTATAAATTTGATTTAACTCATTAAAGATATAGCCGATTTAATGCCCTTTTGGATGCTGTACTTATTTTTTAATTTGGATCAGTGGTTAAAAAAACAATCGACAAAATAACTAACCCCAATCGACTTGAAATCAGAGTCAGATTTGTTTGTCGAAAATAAAAACGCAACAAAAAAACATTAGTATTTTTGTTGTACATCATCGCACGCGAACGGTCTCTTTTTTTTGGAATGCACGTAGGAGTGTCGGTCTAAATTTTGTTTTCTATTGAACGACTTGCCGCACGTGTCGCACTTGAACGGTTTTTCATCCGTGTGAACTCTCTTATGCTGAACCAGAAACGAGTTGCACGAAAACGACTTTTCGCATTCGTCGCACTTGAACGGTTGTTTGCCAAGGTGCACGTTCTTGTGCGCGGCCAGACGCTCGGTGGTGAAGAACGATTTCGTGCACAGATCGCACGCGAACGGTCTCTTTTTTTTGGAATGCACGTAGGAGTGTACGTTTAATGCACATTTCCGAGCAAACGACATACCGCACGTGTCGCACTTGATCGGTTTTTCACCCGTGTGAACTCTCTTATGCCGGACCAGAAGCGACTTGTACAAAAACAACTTTTCGCATTCGTCGCACTTGAACGTGTTTTCATCCGTGTGAATTCTCTTATGCCGGACCAAAAGTGTGTTGCACGAAAACGACTTTTCGCATTCGTTACATTTAAACGGTTTTTTGCCTAGGTGCCGGTTCTTGTGCGCGGCCAGACGATCGGCTCTGAAGAACGATTTCGTGCACAGATCGCACGCGAGCGGTCTCTTTTTTTTGGAATGCACGTAGGAGTGTCGGTTTAATGTATATTTCCAAGCAAATGACATACCGCACGTGTCACACATGAACGGCTTCTCGCCAGTATGAAGGTACATATGTTCGCGTAAATGATGTCTCATCAAGAACGACATTTTGCATCGATCGCATGGAAACGGTCTATCGGAGACGTCGACGTTCTTAGTCGCTCGTCGATGGTACGACTTCGTCGCGCCGAGATCTTCTTTTCCTTCGCAGTGTATTTTTAAATGTACGTCGAGACGTGTCTTCGTCGCGAACGACCCATTGCAAGAGTCACAAGTGAACGAATCGTGACCTGAACGAATTCTTCTACTTTCTAATGACTGATCTTCCCAGTTGTCCGAATCCATCGCGCGTGTCTCTCTTGCGTCGATCGGTACTTCCGACGTCGTGTTCTCATCGTCGACAAAATGCTCGTTGTCTTCTTTAAAATCGATCGATTCTTGTAAAGAAAAATACGTTCTGAGATTTTCATCCGATCCTCTCTCGTACAATGTAGAAAAACATGACTGCGTTCTCTCGTCATTAGTTTCTTCATCGTCTACTTCGATTTTAATTTTTACGATATTCGGTTCGTCGACGTTTTTTGCGCACGAATCGATATCGGTTCGTAAACATCGTCGAAAAGATATTTTTTCCTGCATGGAAAAACTACAATCTTTATCGATGTCTGTTACATTATTTTCCGGTTCCTTCTTTACATCTATGTCGAAGCGCGAATCTCGAAGAAAATCACACATTGCAGACTCTATTTCGATACATTTATTGCGGAAAACAGCGAACGTCTTCAAATACTCAGCACATGAATGGCAGACGAACGACGATAATCTTTCATTCTTACAAACCTAAAAATAACATTACTTTATTATTATCGTATTAGTGTTTTTCTATTACAAGTATGCATTCATGTGTGTACAGTTACAGCTGTGGGCATGAAAACAGCAATGCTTAAGAAATTTAAGAAAGACTCAAATATACGGAGGATTCCAGTAAGTGCTTTAGAAGTTCAAATGGGAATAAAACAAAAAGTATTCAATTAATTAGTTACTCATTATTTAATTTTTAAGCATATTCTGTGACATTAATGATGGAACACAATTTCACTCGTAAGACCACCACGACTTTGCTTGACACAGTGCATTCGTTTAGTTCAACTTTTAGTCACTTTTCACATAATTGTGGTCCAATTCCATGAATTACAAATTCAGTGTTCGTTTCTGATGCTTCTGTTGTTTATAGTTTATCAGCATAAAACAATGATTTAACATCACCCAAAAGAAAATAATAGAATGGGGTTAGATCACATGATTTTTGTGGCCAATCGGTAACACCATTTCGTGAAATAAAGGACTCATTTATGTTTTGTTTCACTAAGTCTATAGTTTCCAGTCTATATTTTAGCACGTAGCACCGTCCTGTTGAAACCACATATCGTGAAAACCATTTTCAATCATTTTTGGAAAAATATCATTAATCGTGGTTCGATGAGGTACTTCATTTATTGTAACGTGATCACCGGCTTCATTTTGAAAAAAATATGGCTCGACGATACCACCAGCATGTAATGTACACCGGACAGTTACTTTTTATGCACACAGTGGTCTTTGTTCAATGAGTTGTGGATTACGTTCACTCCAAATTCTGCAATTTTCTTCATTTAGTGTCAACCGTAAGTTTCACGAAGCGCACGATGAGTTTTTACAATTTTTCGAGCGCTGTTGAAATTAAACGTTCCGTGATAATTAATTGATTCCATGATACTGGAGTTAAAATGTCAAAATGAGTTAAAAAGAATTCAAACAGGGCTGCCACCAGCTGTCAAAGTTCTGATATCTTTATTGGATACCCCTACTTATCTAAAATAATTTCGTTATTTAAAAGTTTTATTTTATTATTTCAATACAGCAGTTATTTAAATTAGTAGTATATAAATCAATCCAGTGTTCAATCACGCATTTTTATAATTGAAGATGATCACCATCATTTTAGGTTAAAAGGAAATTTGCAGTTTTCGTGAGACTTACACATATTTACACCTAAATCTGCTAGATTTAGAGGCAGATAATATTTTTTTAATTTCATTTTATATATGGTAATATTTTAATATTTTGTTGTGCGACCCAAGTTTTTAATTATATACAGATTCACGACATCCCAGAGCTGCGTGTTCATCGTCAGTCGATGTCGATGAACGTCCAGATTGTAGTTCATCATCGAAAACCTCACGGCCCTCTTTGAACGCCTTATGCCACTCTTGTTCGCGATAGCAAATCCTCGGGGTATGCTTTTCTTAACATTTCCAACGTTTGCGTGAAGTTTATTTGGTTCGCAACACAAAATTTAATGCAAATTCTTTAATCGACTGACTTTGATATCATAAAAATCGCCGTGAACAACAATTATCGTCTAACAAAAAGCACTGTAAAGTATTTAGAAAACCATGGATATATAGAAAAAGGATATATGAAAATTCATCGGAATGGACTAGAAACGAAAGTTTTCGTAGAAGTCCTGATCCAGCAGTGGATACAAAAAGGATGTTGTCGATGATGATAAGTTATGTGAAGTTTGAGATGCTTTTCCTATAGCCTCTCTCAAGTCATTCGACCTCACATACTCGCTGTACACTCTGTTATCGTATATGAGGATCTACAATCTAGTAGTGATCATAAGAATAAGTGGTTTCACTCTTTTCGAACAGTCTCTTCAGAGAGAGAAACAGTGAACTGTAGCTAAAGTGATTTTTTATGTTTTAAAAGAGAAATGTCCCTAAAGGGTAAAAGATCAATGCTAGACGATAAACAACGTAAAAAACACAAAGAAACGATCATTATGAATTAAAGATTCCTATAGATTTTCCTAAATAAAATAATAAATAAGGACACATGGATCATTCGTTCGAAATATACATAAGTTTGTATCTCCATTTTATGGCAACTCCCAATGGTACTCTACCAAACGAGAGTCATTAGTTCTAGCTAGTGTATCGTGAATGGTAACAAAGATGATTAAGATAAAAAGTGAGACACAGACGTAAAAATGATTGGATAATAAACATATCATGACGAATGTCTTGATTACAATGATTACATATAAACACTTCAGTCCACAACACGTGTATAGGATATCCCAAATGCGACTGAAGGGTTAGACATACAGTTATTTGCCTACTATTATTTACTCTCAATTGCCCTCATATATATATATAAAGATTTTAAATACAGCGCTTTGACAATGACATCATAAACACATAAATGCACATCAATAGACAAAGGAATTAAAAAGCGTGCAAGTTTAAATCGTTATTACACAACATACAAAAATTTACACAAATGTAAATTTTCTATGCGACAATTAATAATAAAAAGCAAACATAATAGAAGTAAATTTATAACCGACTTCGACGATTTTCGACAGCTAATTTGGCGATCATTTTATTTCCACTTACTTGTATCGAAGCGTATTCCATTAAGACTTCACTGAACGTTTTTTCGTTGAAACATTTTCCACTGAATATGTCAGAAGCGTTGTTATGTTGCGATAAACATGTTCTACATAAGCTCGGCAAATCGTGAACATTTGTTACATTCATTTTTAAAATAAGTACAAAACGTTTGTAAGTTCGTCACAAACTAATTACATACACCGGTATGATAGTTTTCTTGTGATTTTCAATTATTTTTAAACATACGTGATCAATCATATCAAATATAAAAGTCAATTTTAAAAATTCTTCACGGCTACACAATTTTTTTAAAATAATCAACAATATATAATTTTAATAGTAAATTTTATGCCCTTTCGAATGGCATGAATCAATATTTTCAATTTCAAATGGTTTTCCTGGAATTACGATTTTTTTCGACCATGCGTAATCACATTAACAAATTATTGAGTCAAATGTAAAAATTCCCCAGGACCGTACTGACGATTTTCAAAAAATGAACCGAATGGTCCTTAATAGAAAATGTTATGCCCTTTCTAATTCCGTAATTGAAAATTATTTATCTTTACTATTTTTCTTGTAATTTTAAATTTTTTCGACCATGCATTAATCGACTGTATCAAATATAAATGTCAATTTGGAAAATTCCCCCCGTACACAAATCATTTCAAATAAAAAATATATTTATTAAAAACTATGATATATTTATAATAATAATTTAATATTATTTTATATAATAATATTTTATTTAGTATTATTTATCATTATAAAAATATATTTATTTAATATTATATAATATTTAAATAAAAAATAAAAATTTCAATTGTAAAATGATCAATAAATATTACGACTGTAAAATACAGTAATTAGAAATTTACACTGTTAGCGATAACTAAACTTTTACAGTTTTGAAGTTATTGAAAGTGACAAGATATGATTACGATTGTAAACAGAAAAAAATATTTGTGATTATAAATCTCAACACACATACACGCACAGTGTGTATACATAGACATACAATTATATATTTATATATATATAAATTTTTTTGAAAATTTTCAGAATCGAAGATCAAAAATCGATGATCGATAATAGAATATGAAATCTATCCCTAATTTTGGAAAAAAAAATTAATATTGAAAAATTTTTTTGAAAATTTTGAAATTTTTTTTTTAAATTTTGAGCATTTTTTAAAAATTTTCAGAATTGAAAATCAAAGATCAAAAATCGATGATCGATATCGATAATCGAAGAACGATAATAGAATATGCAATCTATCGTAATTTTGATATTTTTTTTGGAAAATTTTTTTTCAAAATTTTGAAAATTCTTTTTGAAAATTTTTAGAATCGAAAATCGAAGATCAAAAATCGATAGTCGATAATCGAAGATCGACAATAGAATATGGAATCTATCCCTAATTTTGAAAAAAAATTTTGGATTTTGACATTGTCTAATAATAATAATTTACTATCACATATATATATATATATATATATATATATATATATATATATATATATATATATATATATGTGATCATATAATAGTGGCTAATGCAAAATCATTAAAAACTCATCAATCGCTGTCAAATATCTTCAGTAAATAATTGCATTTCAATAATAAAAAAAATATTTATTATCGTAAATTTTACTGTAAAATCAATATAAATGAAACACCGACAAACATAAATGAAACAGTGTTGATTTTTCACGTTGAAGTTATTGCTATAAGTGCAATGTGTAAGACAGAGAATATTTTTTCAGCTTAGAATGAGATAGCGAATGTACATCTGGTGACGAATTGTCCAAGTTACAGTTAATCCATCAACCTTTCAGAGTACTGCACGACACTTAATTTGGTACGACGCGATTAAACTGTTCGTAGCGGCGAAGAAGTGAAGTTCAGACTTCGCTGTTTCAACACTACGAGTGCTGTTCGGATATGACCTATCTCTTTTCAACTTATTGAACGAATTTTCCGACTCCGTCTTACTCATTGCAAAATGTTGCCGATCTTACGTTAGATGTAGTTCCGAACCAAGCAGTGCAACGAGCAAAGTTTCGAATCATTTGTAAAACTTCTACACACAAACAATAACAGAATGGCGGCAAACACAATTGTACAACAGTAGAGATCAATGGGTGATGATGATATTATATGTTTATTAAGAAATTCCAGAGCTCTCGAATCGATGCCCAATTTTATAATATAACTGATCGTCAAGATTCAATTTTACATTCGATTCGATCGAAAATTACTGGAAAAAACATGATTTCTAAGAAGCTGACATTAGCAGGAATCGTTTAAAGTAAGATGTTGTCGGACAAAGTTTTCATTTAATTGGAAACGGAAACTTAATTTCTCAATCATAAAAATAACTAAAGATCTATTGATTTGATTTTCACCCATCGTTCAACTAAAAAATTGTCACTTTAGTTATTTGGTTCTTCAAAAAAAAAGTAATGAATTAATCAGATGGAAAATTAGTCGGACAAGAAATATAAAAACGATAACTTCATTCTCAAGTCATTTTATCCCAATGTATATTCGCTTCTTTTTCAGAAACGGATTTCTTTATTAAACGGAATTTATACAATTTTATTACCTACAAGATGTGTGCAACAGTGTGAATGAAACACTAGTCATTTACTCAATTATTTTACATACAGTCATGAAAATAATTAAATACATATATATATATATATATATATATATATATATATATATATATATATTTCATTCAAAATCATTTAAATTACAAATTGAATTTCATTACAAATCATTTATAATTTCATCCAACGAAATAATTTAATATAAATATGTTTTTCTGTTACCTAATAGTTTACGTCCTCCTAGTTTACAGGTAGTGAACGAAAATTAATTTGCTTTTTTAGTTTGGTTGAAATAAATTATTTACTAATTTCAATTACAAAATTATTCTATTCAAACGCTATGTCAGTCCCTCCAGGTGAATTGTGAATGTTGAAAAAATTCATAATCATAATGTCTTGGATGCTCTATCGCAGGTAGACAACGAAATTTAATTTGCATTCTTAGTTTGGTTGAAATAAATTATTTACTAATCTTCTGATATTAAATAAATTATTTACTCACACATCTTCTGATATTGATGTTATTACCAACGATGTTGAAAAAATAAAACACCACATAAACAACGTACGTACGCGGCTCTAATCGATGTTCATCGGATATATTTGTCGTGTTGATTGATTAATCTTATATGCGAATATAGAGAGATATCTGTACAAAAATGCCTCCACTTTTATAACAAGAATTAATGACAGCGGCGAAATACATACATCAAATCTAGTGTGTTAATTATATGAACGTACACACATACACACACGTGGTATAGAAATATATATTTATGTATATGTATTTATGTATATATATATATATATATATATATATATATATATATATATATATATATATTAGGTTTTCAAATATCTCCCTTCCGCCTTCTGGTCTTTTGAATTTCGCGGCTATGTACAAAAAAAAAAAAAGCGGAAGGGAGATACTTGACAACATAATATATATAATATATATACAGGCCATCACCAACAAGGGGCGGTTGCCTCAGAGAGCCGAGCTAAGGAAAAATCATTTCGACGAACGCGGCGACGTTGTGAGCGCAATCCTAAGAAGAAACACGTCGAGACGCAGTTCCGCTCGCTTGTCGTGTAGACCTTACGAGAAGAACGCGACAGTTGTGAACAAATCAATATTTGGAAAACTGAAAAGTTTGAAAATTTTTGAAAATTTTGAAAATTTTAAAAAATTTTGAAAATTTTGAAAATTTTTGAAAATTTCGAAAATTTGGAAAATTTTTCAAAATTTGAAAATTTTGAAAATTTCGAAAATTTCGAAAATTTGGAAAATTTTTAAAAAATTTTGAAAATTTTGAAAATTTCGAAAATTTGGAAAATTTTTAAAAATTTTTAAAAATTTTTAAAAAATTTTGAAAATTTTGAAAATTTCGAAACTTTTAAAAAATTTTGAAAGTTGTGAAAATTTTTGAAAATTTCAAAAATTTCGAAAATTTCGAAAATTTTTAAAAATTTTAAAATTTTGAAAATTTCGAAAATTTTGGAAATTTCGAAAATTTTTAAAAATTTTAAAATTTTGAAAATTTCGAAAATTTTTTAAAATTTTTAAAATTTTGAAAAATTTTCGAAATTTTTTAAAATTTTTAAAATTTTGAAATTTTTAAAAATTATGAAAAATTTTAAAAATTTAGAAAATTTTTAAAATTTTAAAAAATTTGGAAAATTTTTGAAAATTTTAAAAATTTTGAAATTTGTGAAAATTTCAAAAAATTTTCATAATTTTAAAAAATTTCGAAAATTTTGACAAATTTTTAAAATATCAAAAATTTTGAAAATATTGAAAATTTGAAAAATTTTGAAAATTTTGAAAAAAAATGAAAAATTTGAAAAAAATTTTTTGAAAATTTGGAATAATTTTTTTGAAAATTTTCAGAATCGAAGATCAAAAATCGATAATCGAATATCGTTTCGATAATCAAAGATCGATAATTTAATAAATTTTAAAGAATTAATCGCGTTATAGGAGGGTCTACTGTACATATTATTAATTTGTATGATACATCTCATGCCAATATTGATGCAATTACAATATTTTTAATAATTTAATAGTTAAGATAGCTTTCATCCATTTTTGTTTATTGACAACATTATCAAATACCAATGTATTGTCACGTACATAACTAATATATAAGACATTGATTTTTGTAATATAATCGACTATTGTGTTTCCAACTTGCACTGTATATGCGAGTCAATTGTTGTACAAAAGATAAATACACTTGTGGCGATCACCAAACGACAATGTGCAGGTGTTCGATTCAATAAGCATATAAAAACAACGAAAGCATTGAAATCGGTGACACTCGTGTACGAACTCTCGTGAGAACAAGTGCGGTCTTAATTATATGTTTAGTCATTATGAATTGGGATTTTGTATAACAACCCCAAGTGCGCGCATAGCAACAAACTTACATATACATGTGTGTGGCCAGTTCGCAGATCGGACCAATGCAACTACACGTGCAGGCATAGCAACGAACATTCGAATTGTGTTTTTCTCACGAATAATTGTTTACATTCTGTTGTTAACCGGTGTAACAAACCGTAGCATTTTTATAATAAAGTTTTATTTTATTAATAGGAAATATCTTTAATCGAGTCACCTTTATTTCCTATATTGGTGACCCCGACTTTTTGTTAACAAAGTGATATCAACGTAATACCGACGTTTGTTAACGACGGATACGCAACGATACAATTCCTACTAAGAATTACTTTCTCAACATGCTACGAGACGAAGATAAACTCGTTGCCCTTCGTGGAGAAAACGAGGAACTCCAGCGACAGATTGAACAACTACGACAGCAGCAACAACAACAACAGCAGCAACAACAACAACAACAGCAGCAGCAGGCTCAGGTTTTTGCCGCTAAAGTCGCTGATCATCGCCCTGCAGTTCATCGCGTCGCCATAAAATTGCCGCCTTTTTGGTCCGACAAACCAAGTTTGTGGTTTGCACAAGCTGATTCGCAGTTTACTTTGTCTGACATCACAAAAGAGGTAACAAAGTTCCATTACGTTGTTTCCCAACTAGATGCACGAATCGCAGTGGAAATTGAGGACGTCATAACAAATCCTCCTCCATCAAATCCGTACACATTTTTGCGCACAAAATTGATTACTCGTTTATCTGCGTCTGAAGAACAACGAGTCCGTCAACTTATCAGCGAGGAAGAACTCGGCGAGCGCAAACCGTCGCAATTTCTCCGTCACCTACGCTCGCTCGCTGGTACCACCGTAGTACAGGATAACCTGTTACGTCAACTTTGGCTACAACGACTCCCGTCCAACGTCCGTGCTATTCTTGCAACGCAGTCCGAATTGGCACTCGACAACCTTGCGGAACTTGCTGACAAAATCGTTGAAGTTTCACCGAACACACCGACATTCACTGTAAACGCAGCGCTCAACGATAAAGGTACCGAAAGCAACGTGTTAAACGCTATTGCTAATTTACAAAAGCAAGTCGCCGAGTTGTCAGCCTCTCGCTCGCGTCCTGATTTTCGTCCTCGCAGTTCTAACCACAATTTTAGACAGAGGAGTAAATCTGGCACTCGCAATTCTAACCAACAATCGAGCCAAGTTTGTTGGTACTACAAAAAGTTTCAGCAAAATGCTAAAAAGTGCGTTCCGCCTTGTAATTTTTCGGGAAAAGACCAAAGCAGTCCGTAAGGACGGCATCTGACTGCTCATCATCTAATAGCCGTCTTGTCGTTGTTGATAAAAATTCAAAACATTCATTTCTCGTTGACACTGGCTCTGATTTGTGTTGTTTTCCTCGTCGTTTACTACGAGATCGTCGTTCTCCTGTCGACTATGATGTATGTGCTGCGAATGGAAGCAAAATCAAAACATACGGTTTCCTAACCTTAAACCTTAACTTAGGACTTCGACGTGATTTTTTATGGAGATTTATTGTTGCTGATGTGGATTTAGCTATAATTGGTTCGGATTTTCTCGCTCATTACCATCTTTTACCTGACTGTCGTACGAAACACCTCGTTGACGTATCCACTGGCCTACAAGCTAAAGGTTTATCTCGACCTTCTCCACAGAGTAGCATTAAAGCAGTTCAAGATTCTTCACCTTTCGCTTCTCTCATTTCTCAATTTCCTGAAATTACTCGTCCACCAGGTTTACCTCGAAAAATTAAACATCAAACAGTTCATCATATTCGCACAACTCCTGGACCACCAGTTACGAGTAAAGTGCGTCGCTTAGGTCCTGAAAAATTAAAAATTGCTAAAAAAGAGTTCGATGACATGTTACACGCTGGTACAACTCGTCTGTCCGAGAGTTCCTGGTCATCACCTTTACATTTAGCACCGAAAAGTGACTCAACGTGGCGTCCTTGCGGAGATTTTCGCGCGTTGAACGCTCGAACTATCGCGGATCGTTATCCTGTCCGTCATATTCACGATGTCACGTACTTTATTGATGGCTGTACTGCATTTTCCAAGATCGATTTAGTAAAAGCTTATCAACAAATTCCAGTTGCTGAAGAAGACATTTGTAAAACTGCTATCATTACTCCATTTGGCCTTTTTGAATTTCCGTTTATGACATTCGGACTTCGAAACGCCGGTCAAACTTTTCAAAGGTTCATGGATGAAGTTTTGCATGGTTTAGATTTCTGCTTTGTTTACATGGATGACATTCTCGTTTTCTCTCGTTTTAAAGAAGAGCATGAACAACATCTGAGAATAATCTTCGAACGACTTGCAAAATACGGAATGGTCATCAACGTACAGAAGTGCATTTTTGGAGTCCCTGAAATACCTTTTATTGGTTATACCATCTCTGCTGCTGGCATACGAGCTCCAGAAGAGCGCGTCCAGACAATCAAGGACTATCCGTTACCAAAAACAGCTCAAGGCCTTCGACGTTTTCTCGGCATGTTAAATTTTTACCGCAGATTCATACCTCACACCTCTGAATATGAAGCTCCACTACACAACGCAATAAGCAACCCACTCCTGAAAGGTTCCCAACCAATCAATTGGACATCTGAACTTGAAGAAGCTTTCATAACCTGCAAAAACTGCATTTCTTCTGCTTCACTTCTCGTTCACCCTCGCATTGGTGCACCACTGGGGTTGTTCACAGATGCTTCGAATCATTCTGTTGGCGCTTGCCTACAGCAGCTTGTTGATGACGTTTGGCAACCACTCGCATTCTTCTCAAAGAAAATGTCTTTGAAAGAAAGTTCTTGGCCTGCTTACTATCGTGAACTTCTGGCAATTTACGCTGCAATCCAGCATTTTCATCATTTTTTGGAAGGACATTCATTCACGATTTTCACAGATCACAAACCATTGATCTACGCTTTTCAACAGAAGCGTGAAAAACTTCCACCAGTGCAGCTCAGAGAACTCTCGTTCATCGCAGAATTTTCAACTGACATTCAACACATTAAAGGTGTCGATAACGTCGTCGCTGATACCCTTTCTCGAATTGAAGCCGTTTCTGCACCACTTGATTACGAATTGCTAGTACAATCTCAAGAAGAAGACGAAGAACTCAAAAAGATCATTCAAGAAAACTCTTCTTTACGCATTGAACGTGTGCCGGTTCCTGGATCCCCACTTACTGTATTTTGTAACACATCCACAGGAAAACCTCGGCCTTTCATTACAAAACCATTTCGCCGTTGCATTTTCAATCAACTGCACAACTTGAGTCATCCTAGTGCCAATGCTTCGCTCAAGTTGATCAGCAACCGATTCGTTTGGCCTTCAATGAATAAAGACTGCCGAAATTGGGCTCGTGCTTGTAATGATTGTCAACGATCAAAAGTTTCGCGCCACGCCCATGCTCCACTTGGAAATTTTGAAACTCCAACACAGAGATTTTCTCATATCCACATCGATCTGATTGGTCCATTACCAACTGCACATTCTTTTCGATATTGCTTGACTGTCATCGATCGATTTACTCGATGGCCCGAGGTTTATCCTTTACAGAATATAACTGCAGATGCTGTGATTCACGCACTTTTAGACTGTTGGATCTCTCGTTTTGGTTTTCCTCAAACTTTAACCTCAGATCGTGGAGCTCAATTTACCTCTCATATCTTCAAAAATTTCACAAAATTCTTTGGTATTCAACACAACTTTACTACTAGCTGGCATCCTGCTGCCAACGGTTTAGTCGAACGTTTGCATCGCCATTTAAAAGGAGCAATAATGGCTCATTCCGATATCGACTGGGTTCACGCTTTACCTCTTGTACTACTTGGAATTCGCTCAGCTTTTAAAGAAGATATCAAGACTACTTCGTCAGAACTAGTCTATGGAGAAACTCTTCGCTTACCTCAAGAATTTTTCACTGCATGCCCGGAGAACAAAGGTTTTGACGATCCAAAAAGCGTCCTTATGAGCTTACGCGAGTTTGTGTCACGCCTTCGTCCAATTCCAGCATTCGCATATGTGTGTCGGTTTGTAAAATTGCTAATTTCACTCATTTAGAACATTATAAATACATCGCACAAAAATTAATGACAATTTAGTATCATATTTAAATAATAAAACGTCTGGGCTGTAGTGGTGGTTTTTCTCCTGAGGCCCTGATATAACGAATGTGTTAAACATCCCTGGTAAGTACGGTACGAAGACGTCATCGATTTCCTTATGGGAAAAAAGAAGACGAAACGAAGTCGATCGAAACAAGACCGCGTACCGACGTTTTACCTTCTCCTGTTTCAAAAAGAACGTGACTCGTCGTCGCTCGGATTGTGGTAGTCGAGGTGCGTGACATATTTCTTCGTTATCGTGCTGAGTAATAGACGTTTCCGATCTCGTCGACGTGCGGATAGAATATCGGTTGCGCTAGTAAAAACCGCTCTCGCTCGTCACTGTGTTGAGAAAACCCGCGGAGGTCGGTCTCGCGAGAAGGAGGTCGTCGTCGATTGACGCGTTACCTCGACAGCACGAATGGACGTTTTTGACGTTTACAAGTCTGCCGGTCGATGCGTGCCTCCGCTAATTATCGTTCGATACGCCAATGCACGTGGTTTGTAAGAAATCAGTACGGATTTTATGTCGATTAACTGACATATTTAACGCGAAGTTCTCGGTAGAAATGATGCACCGATCTTTCAACGACATTTCAATGAATTTCTGTTGTAAAATGTAAGTCGTTCTATGAACTAGAAGTATGTATGTGTATAGTAAATATATTTGAAAAGGGAAGATTTTTGTCCTGAAATTAATTAATGGAACAAATGTTAGGTTATTGTTTTAGATTATATCGATATCATCGCAAATGTTTTGTATTTATTTTATTTAAAACAAATATAATGGTGTTTTTATTGCATTTTTCTAAAAAAATCTCACTCCGTTACAATAATATTTTTTATGATTAAAATGATTCCGCAGGTTATTTTAATATAGTATTTATTTTGACATACACTGACGCGAAAAAGTGTTCACCACATGAGTAACATAAGCAATTTATTGACATAATTCAATAAAGTAGTTAAATAAAAAATAATAATAATAAATAAAATATTCATCAGAAAAAATACAAAAAACAATATTTAATTCCATTATATAGTAGAAATTGTTAAAATAATATAGTAGGTTATATTTTTGCTGAACAAAAGTAGTCACCACTTTTACTATTATGCAGAAGAAATATCAACAATTTTTTAAAAAAAGAGTTTAATATCTCGTTTGTTTCCCTTTTCTTTTTACTACTTCATTTCAACGATTTGGCATTGAATAAATTAATTTTTTTGTTGCTTCCGATGTTATATTTGCCCACTCCTTTTGAAATAACGTTTTAAGTTGCTTCTTGGAAGTAATATGGTGCTGTCGAATTTTTCTCTCTAATAAATCCCAAAAATGTTCTATAGGATTTAAATTGGGAGATTGTAGTGGTGTTTTCAGTGTACGGGGAGTATTGTAGAGCACCCAAAGTTTCACTATATGAACAGTATATTTTGGTTTGCAATCATGTTGAAAGTGATATTTATTATTCAAACACAACTTTCTAGCATTTTCTTTTAAAATATTCAAATATTGGAACTTATTAATGGTTTAGTCGATAAAAACTAGGTTGCAACTCCAGAAGCGGCCATATAACCCCACCACCACCATGTTTAACAATCTTGTGTATATGATTCTCTTGCAGTTCTGTATTTTTCTTTCTCCATATCATAATTTGGACGTCGAAACGATAAATATAGAATTTCTTTTCAACCTTGGTCCAAACTCCTCATTACATTTATTTTTATAATCATTTGCAAATGGAAACCTTTTGGGTTGGTTCACTTTACATATAGCTGATTTTTTTCTGCAGACGCGGGAGTTGTAACCAGCCTTTTTAAGAATTCTTCGTACTGTAGAGGATGTATTTTTTCCAATATATTTTCCTAACTGTGCTACAACAGAGGACGAACTTGTTTTAGGCTGTTTCTTAATAATATTAATTATATTACTGTAAGTTTGAATGACAGACCAGTTCTTTGACAATTTTCTAAGCTTCCTGTATCATTAAAGCATTTTATTATATCACGGACAGTAGTATGACTCTTGGACCCTATTTCCAAAATGTCTTTATATGATTTATTTTTTTTAGTGTAAATTTATCATTATTTTTCTCTCGGATATACAAGATTCTTTTTGTTTGCGTCCTATTTTTGAATGTCTTCGTAAAACTCACTAAATGATGAAAACTGTCAACTTAAACTGGATGGAAAATCCTCGGAAAATATAAATATTTGGTTATACTGCAATGCTGCTACTTTAACAAAAACTTTGATATTGCCAATAAGTATAATAAATATGCCATTATCAATAAGTGACAAATACTTTTGCTCGACATAAATGTACCTACTCTTTATTTTGACAATTTCTACTATATAATAGAATTAATTAAATATTTTGTATTTTTCCCAATAAATACTATATTTATTATCAATTAATTTTTTTAAATTAACGACTTTATTGAATTATATCAATAAATTGCTTATGTTACCGTTATGGTGAAGATTTATGGGCGTCAGTGTGTATATATATATATATATATATATAAATATATTAGGTTGGCAAGTATCTCCCTTCCGCTTTTTTTTTATTTTTATTTTTTTTTCTTTGTACATAGCTGCGAAATTCAAAAGACCAGAAGGCGGAAGGGAGATATTTGCCAACCTAATATATATATATATATATATATATATATATATTATAATAGCTCATATTAGCCCACTGCTGGGCGAGATCCTCGTCGAATATCACATGAAGAATTTTCCAAGTTACTTCTATTCTTCCTGTCGCTGGCCAATCTCATCCAACCTTGGCTTCCGCAGTACTTCACAATTTCATCTTTACATCTTTGATATTGTCTTCCTTTAGGTCTCCATTCCGTAATAATTTTCGTTCACCTGTTATCCTCTCTTCTCGCTATATGTCCTGTCCATGTCTATAAATATATATATATATATATATATATATATATATATATATATATAAATAGCTGCGTCTCTTTTTGTGCGGATTTTTTAATGCGATTTTGAAGTTATGCGATTCATATTTCTTCTTAGTATTTTTTATGTGGATTTTTTTAAAGAATTCCTTTAAGCTGTTATTTAATTCAACGAAAAACTCTTCAATTATATGAACAAATGAAGGAACCAGAGCCATTTACTTCCGCTTCTCTAACTAATAAGAAATTTTCGGTTAGCAAAGGATGGCTAACCGGATTTTTAAAAAGGAATGCACTGCATAAGTGTGAAGATTACGGGCGCAGTTGCATCGGCAGATGAAAAAGTTGCCAAAAATTTTCCAGAAGAGTAAGCAGAAATTATTGAAGATGGTGGGTATTGTTCACACCAAGTATTTGATGATGATGAAACAGGACTGTTTTGAAAAAAATGCCCAGTCGAACTTATATCGCAAAGTCTGAGAAAAAAGCCAGTGGGTTTAAAGCCAGCAAAGATAGAATAACATTGTTATTTTGTAGCAATACATCGGAAGATCGGATGCTGAAACCTTTAATGATAAATCGATCTCTAAGACTACACGCTCTAAAAGGCAAAGATAAAAAACAATTGTAGATACACTGGATGGCTAATACAAAGGCTTGGGTGACAAGTGCAATATTTACTGACTGGTTTAATAATTGGTTTTTACCAGAAATGGAAACGTATATGAAGCAACTTTGTAATCAATTGGAAAATCATTTTAATTTTAATGACACGAATTCTGAACGAACGTTTAAATTCCAACGAGAGCTAAATAATTGTATGTCTGAATATCGCGAGCTTCATAAACAATTAGTAAAATCATCGTTTCAAAGTTGGATCATCGATTACATACATTGTTGCCAGAAAACCATTAATACAGAACGAGACAGAAGTTGGCGCTAATTCTGTTGTTTGTTCTTCCTCCAATGACGAATCTGATTTTACATCAGTTCACAACTGAACCCGCATATTTTCAAATAACGATGGTGATTAAAATATGTATGAAAAAATGTAAAATAAATTACACATATGTACATAAATCTTTGAATAAAATTAAGTAGTTAATAAAAACGTAAATTAAAAAAAGTTTTTTTTCTATCAACTTTTTTCAGATATTTGAAATTTTTTAGGCGTTTTTTATTTCCTGATTTTTTATGCGAATTTCAGAATCATTTCATCTTGTTGGTTTGGTTTTATGCGGTTTTTGAAAATTACGGAACGTAACCTTAATTTCTCAATGTAGGTTAAATCTTTTGTGCGATTTTTGTTAATGCGGTTTTCTGTGGAACACATCTACCGCATAAAAAGAGACCCAGGTGTATATATATATACGAGATGTTTTTTAAGTTAGATAGAACTTTTGATAGGAATTCATTTTAAAGTTATATCAAGTTAAAAAAAACACATATATAATACTATTTTACCGCATTAAAAATTGTTCATATTCTTTTAGAAAATATTAAAACTTCCTAATACTTTTTTCTTTTTCGCTTCTCTCTTAATTTTTTCTGACCGTTTCATTCTCTCGTCGATGAAGGTCCGTAATAGCTGAACGGCTTCGATGTATTCACAATCTTCAAACTTCATTAATGGCGTTTTTTCGTCGTTATTTCTCGCTTCGACATCCGCTCCGCGCTTTAATAATAATTCGATGATGGAGATGCTCGTATTTCCGTCTACGATGTGCAGAGGCGTCTCTCTTTTCTCGTTTCTGCCGTTTACGTCCGCTCCATGGTCGATCAAGTACATCATAAACCATGTTTTATCGGATTTGATCGCTTCGTGCAAAAGCGTGCTCGAGGAGGCGATCTTCTCGACGATAGTTCGATCGCGTCGTATAAACAGCTTGACCATCTCCATATTTCCGACGGCCACTGCACAGTGGAGAGCGGTTCTGTTGTTTGCAGGACAATGACGTACGTTGGCTCCTAGAGTCACCAGACGTTCTACGACCTTAAAATTATCGGCTTCTGCGTATTTGATTAACGGCGTGCTTCCATCGTCACTGGTCGTATCGATGTTCGTTCCAGCCTTCAGTAGAACATCGATGATTCCAGCATCGGTGTTTTTCGTGGCGATGTGCAACGGCACTTCGCCGTTTTTGTTTTTAGCGTTCACCTTTGCTCCGTGTCTGATGAGTACTTTGACGATCTTCAATTCACCGGATTTCATGGCTGCGTGCAAGACTGTTTTAATGACATTGGCATTTTTCATGAAAGTCGCATCGCGTGCTATCAACATTTCAACCACATTTAAATTGCCCCAGGACGCTGCATGATGAAGAACAGTCAGGCCATTCTTGGGAGAGTGACGTATGTTGGCTCCTTTTTCCACTAGAAGCTGAACGACAGCTAAATTACCTACTTTGGCATATTTGATAATTGCAGTATTTCCAATACAATCCTTCGCATCGATATCTGCACCGTGGTTCAGTAAAGTATCGATGATTTCAGTTTGGTTTCCCGACCGGAGATATGTAAGGGCGTCTCTTCGTTCTCGTTTCTACCGTTTACGTTTGCTCCGTGTTTAATGAGTACTTCAATGATTTCTATTTTACCGGATTTCATGGCTACGTGCAAGATTGTTTCAGTGACATTGGGATTTTTCATGATGCTCGAATCGCTTTCTATTAACATTTCAATTATACTTAAATTGCCCCAAAACGTTGTATGATGAAGAACAGTCGAGCCGTTCTTAGAACAGTGATGTAAGTTAGCTCCTTTCTCCACTAGATGCTGAACGACTGATAGATTATCTACTTTGGCATAATTGATCAACGGGGTATGTCCACTAAAATCCTTTGCATCGATATCTGCGCCGTGGTTCAATAAAATATCGATGATTTCAGTTTTGGGTTCTCGACTGTAGAAATGTAAGGGCGTTTCATTGAACCGATTCCTACCTTTGACGTCTGCTCCGTTTTCAATCAGCAGTTCGATAATTTCTATATTTCTGGATGCCATAGCGGAGTGCAGAAGTGTTTCTGAAAAGCGTACTTTCGTCACAATATTCCGATCGTGCGCTATTAACACTTTCAATATATCTAAATGACCATAGTACGCTGCTTTATGTGCGATCATATTGTTATATTCGTCACAGTGATAAATATCAGCTCCTTTCGCCAGTAAATGTCGAACGACGGAAACATTTCCAACCTCGACGTACTTCATCAACGGATTAAGTTTACGATTATCTAACGCTTCGATATTTGCTCCGTGTTCTAACAGAAAATCAATAACTTCGATGGCTGTATCTTTCTTGGCTGCATGCAGAGGTGTTTCTCCATTCTCGTTCACATTGTTGACGTTCGCTCCGTGATCGACGAGAAGTCGCAATATTTCTACGTTATCAGATTCCATGGCCGCGTACAAAGGTGTTTTTTTGTATCGGATATCTTCGATTATGTTTCTATCGTTGGCTATAAACAGTTTCACGATTTCGATAAAACCTTTTCTAACAGCAACGTGGAATGGCGTGTCGTTTTCGAAAATACCGTACTTGAATTTGTCAAACGTGTGACTTGGCTCGACAAGAATATTTTTTATATTCGCTCCCTTTTCGATTAAATATCGGCAAGTTTCAACGTGGCCTTGCGATGCGGTGAAATGCAACATAGATACTCCTTTTCTACTTTTTGTGTTTACGGACATTTCACCGATTTCGACCAAATACTTCATTAGGCGTGTCCAGCCCCCTTCTCCGGCGGTGAACATCAGTTCTCTCTTTTCTTCCATCGATTTTAATATCGCTACGTCGGCTTCGTTTCCTACGAGGAGTTCGTTAACGTTTCCCCATACTTTCAACGCCACTGCATATTCGACCGGATTCATTCTGAACAAATCGTCTGTTCGAGTCGTGTTTGCACCGAATTTGACTAAATATTTACAAATGTCCTCGGTGTAATCGTAACCGGCGATCAAATGTAAGACTTTTCTTCCGAATTCGTCTGTTCGATGAATGGCATTTCGGTCGTTCTCTAATATTGTCTTCAATTGTTCCTTGTCGCCGTTAAGTGCGTATTTAAAGATGTCATCCGTTCCTGTTAGTCGATCGAAGAAACGACGGACTACCGCGTACTTCGGCTCGAATAATTTTCTCTTAACGAACGCGACGCGATCGTTCTTCTTGTTCTTTCCATCATCGACGAAGTCTCTCAAATACATAGCTGCAAAATATTCAGCGAACGTCCTGTGCACGAACACCGGAATGCCGTTCTCTACCGAACGAACGATCCCGCATTTATCGACACCGTTTTCGATATTGGACAAAGATGCCTTGATTATTTCCTTCGATTCGTCAGTCAATAACGTTCTCTCATCTTCTTCTTCGAACACGACACGTAAACACAACAATTTGTATATCGAAGTTAACCTTTTTATTTCCTCATCGACGAGTGTCATGTTTCCAGGCTTAGTAGTGTCGTTTCCTTTTTTCTCTTCGATGTTAATTTCGCATTTTATCTCTATAAACCGATTATACAAGTCGACAATATTTACGGCGACTGCAATTTCTGTGTCGTCGGTTTGATTTTTGTAGAATTTGATAAACGCGTCGGTATAGATGTCGGCGAGTATTTTGCACTGCAGCGGAATACTGGTCAGTAATAGATCGTCGGTCATGCAGAGGGATTTCGATATTATGTTCAGTAAACGGTCGACGAACGTGTCTAGACGCTCCATTCGTGAATCCGTTTCATCGACGTGTTGTCTCCAAAACATTCTAAAGAAGTGCCCTTGATCTTCGACGGTAAATTCAGAAAGGTGATTCGGAAGTACAGCGAGTTGTTCTTCAAGAAACACCGTTTCATGCGGTCGACTTGTTATCCATACTGTTACTTTATCGGAACGTTGAATTATTTTTACGAGTTGAACGACTATATCTCTGTAGTGCGGTGCTATTTCATCAAATCCGTCCAATAAAATAACTAATTTGTTGTCGATTCGAAAATAACTCTCGAATAACGCTTTTTCGAAACCGCAGAGATCCTGAGTGCCTGTAATAAATTCGATGACATCATTTTCAAAAGAAAACGTTTTAGAATTTTTCAACAATTCAGAAAAATGTCTCGTGTGATTATTTAAATCGATTTTGATAACCCAGACGTTCGGCAATCGTTCTATCGATCTCGTAGCTAACCGAGAGAGGAGAGTACTCTTTCCCATTCCCGGTTCACCGATCACTAATACCGATTTACTTTCGATATCCGAAATGGTCTGTAGTTCGATTTTACGACTAACACTCCTTTCGATGTACTTCTTGAGGAATGAAATCGACCGAGTACTTTGTTTCCAACGGAACGTTTCGCCTTCGAAATGAATCCTAGATACGTTCTTATCGTGATGATTACTAGAAATCTTTTCAAATTCCTCTTCCGATGTTTTGTCGTTCAATCGAAAATATGTCGATCGGTTTTCTGCCGATACAGACGACATATAATTTTTAAAACTTGACTCGTCGATATTTTCGATGACAAACAAATGGTCAGATTCAGAGATCTCGAAAGGATTTTTGATTTCATCGCATACAAGAATATTTCTTGGCACAAAGTACGACATGTCATCGGTTTTCGAATCGTGGAACGGTTTTCCTATCTCGTATTTATCGGAAAGAGCGATATCGAACAAAACTCGATCTTTGATCGAATCTTGGACGTGTGAAATATCGATGTCTTTGAACGGTACCAGTTGTCCTTGAAAAACGATCTGTTTCTCCATTACGTGATCCTTGGTTTGTTTGTCTAAATCGTTCCATGCGACATGGTCTTCGAATTTTACAAGATTACCAAAACTCAACGAATAAATATCACTTCCAACCGCCGGATCCGAGACGAGAACGATCCGTTTATTCAAAATCGAACCCTCGATTATCCAGTCGTGAATGTCTTGTACACTTTCGAAAACTTGTTCCGATATCTCATTCGACTTGCAGACGACGACCAAATACTCGCAACGATCTGTCGAACGGAAATCTCGTTTTATATTCCACATAGACGCAACGACTTGCTTATCGAAAATCAAACGAAACTCTCGGTTCTGCAGATTGAAAATCTGGACGAGTTTTTGTACGGTGAAAATCGTATCGGCACACGAGATCACCAACGACAAAGACGATTCGTCCTGGGTTACGGACTTTTCGAGTTCTTCCAAAGAATCGCTCTCAAATCGTAACCAACGCATGTCTGAAACGCTTAAGTTATATCTATGATATACGAACAACTGATTTTCCCTCGAATCGAACGCCTCGTGTAGCCAATTTTGATAGTCTTTACTAGTGATAACCTGAACTTCTCGGTTCATATCGAAGTCGATTATTTTTGTTAACAAAAACACATAAATCGTTTCTATACGATCGGAAGAGTGGTGATCGTCCGAATGTTCTTCTAAACATTTGTAGATTTCGCGTTTGATGTCGTATTTCAATTTATCTCCGTCCGGTTGTTTCACGGCGAATCGCAACTTGCGGAAAAACTCTTCACGAGCCGCGTCGTCGTTTCCGACGATGAACTTGTTCATAAATTCAGTTTCCGATGACTTCACGCGATATAAACCGTATTTGTTAAATATCGAATCCGGTACGACTTCCATGCGTTTCTTAAGATCATCGTCGAAATCGACGTTCGTACATAAAATTAATTCTTCGATTTCGCATCCGTACTTCTATTCGAAATTTACTTTGTTCTTGATCTTGACATAAGAGTCGAAATATGTTTGCAACTTGAACTGGTTATTTGTTCTCAAATTGTCGCACGTAAGCACTTTCGAAATATTTTCTCTGTGTTTTATTTGTATTAACTTACATAGAGTTTTTCCGTCGCGTTCGTAAAATATCACAACGTCATCGAATTTGCCAGCTTCCTCTATTTCGCAAGTTACCTTGAACGAAATATTGCTGGCAATACTCCTGCAGAGGATCGACATCAGTTTTTGCCAATGAAAGAAATTTCCATGTGATTTCTCTCTTTCGCCACCCGGTGTGAAATTTTTCGCATCGATATTCGGGACGACGATTTGCTCAAATCGGGTTCTCTGACGATCCATTGTATATCTAATATTCGAAGAACTCGTTTCGTCGTTCAGTTATTCACTTCACTCGTATGCTACACGAATTTTAAATCGGCTAGAAAAAAAAATAAAAATAATCGCATGTCGTCCGTTCGAAAATGACAATGGCATCGATCGAACGTTTATTAAAACGTACCGAAATACAATGAACGATCAAAAATGAAATACACTCGAAATAACCAATTATCGCTCGTCGTCATCGTGCACAAAGCGCACGATTGATAAATTTATCAAGGCGTTAATTCGTTTGAATTACACCGGGATTCGACGACGCGTGTCATATAAACGCAGTCCGTCGATACAGATTTCAGCCGTTTGAGTCGAAATCGAATAAAGATCAATGATATAAAGCAGAAACGGCCAGCAAGTCGATCGCGAAGTGATTTAAATGTAAAACACATTGCTGCAAAAATTTCTGACACATTTAATATTGAAAAAAACGCGTTAGACAAAGAAATTATAACTCTACAAACGAAACTAATCTTACAAGCCAGAGAACTTGAGGAAGATTTTTGGAAATACGTCAATCGAGAAAAGTATTCCAATAACATAAAATGCAGCGAATACGAGGGTAGTCCCATAAGTACCCCGCCTGATCTAGAGATGGTGGTAGTTATTTGAAAAATATCACTGTATTAGAAAGTACACAATCTATAATGAATATGTTTCAAGTTTGAAGACGCCACGTTGTTTAGTATTTGTTTGTCAGCCATCAATAGTGAACGTTTTCAGTGAATTTGTGAAAATGGAGAAAATTGGTCATCGTTACGTGATACAATACTTTTATTTGAAAGGCCTCAGCCCGACCAATATAAAAGCTGAACTGTATTCTACTCTGGATGAGTCTGCTCCTTCGTTTACAACAGTGAAATATCGGGTAGCAGAGTTTAAACGAGGCCGTACGAGCTTCTAGACGAGCATCGCAGTGGTCGACCAAATGAGGTGACGACTCCAGAAATGGTGAAGAAAATCCACAAAGTGGTACTGGATGATCGTCGACTGAAAGTGCGCGAGCTAGCAGACATAGTAGGCATTTCAAAAAGTGCGGTACATCGCATATTATCTGAAAATTTGGACATGAGAAAGCTGTGTGCAAGATGGGTGCCGCGTTTGCTCACACTCGAGCAAAAACAGTGTCGTGAAGATGTTTCAATTGAGTGTTTAGCAAAGTTTCACAGCAACAAAGCAGAATTTTTGCGCCGTTTCATAACCATGGATTAAACATGGGTCCATCACTTCACACTCGAGACAAAAGAACAATCAAAACAATGGACTGAAAAAGGAGAACCGGCTCCAAAGAAGGCGAAGACCGTTTCATCTGCAGGCAAGGTCATGGCGTCGGTTTTTTGGGATGCTCGTGGGATAATTTTCATTGACTATCTTGAAAAAGGAAAAACTATCAACGGCGAGTATTATGAGAACTTATTGCAACGTTTGAGCGAAGAAATCAAGCAAAAACGGCCGCATTTGGCTAAGAAGAAAGTGTTGTTTCATCAAGACAATGCACCAGCTCACAAATCCGTTATTGCAATGGCCAAAATTAATTAAAGTTTGAATGAAAGTTTGAATTGCTACCTCATGCACCCTATTCGCCAGATTTAGCCCCCTCGGATTATTTTCTGTTCCCAAACTTGAAAAAATGGCTCAGTGGTCAAAGATTTCCTAACGATGAAGAAGTGATGTCGGCAGTTAATGGGTATTTTGAGGAGCAAGACAGTTCTTATTATTAAAAGTGTATCCAACTTATTGAACATCGCTGGGAAAAGTGTATAGAGCTGAAAGGAGATTATGTTGAAAAATAAATATATTTTTTTCCAAATTTTTTTTGTTTTCTTTGTTGGGTCGGGTACTTCTGGGACCACCCTCGTACATCTAATCTTGTTTTGGATCTACATACTTATGTGAATCGCTTTTTTCATATTCAAAGTTCACGAAGACTAAACATCGTTCCCTACTTACTCATTCTTATACTGAAGATTCGTTATCATTATCTTTGTCTGGATACACATCAATGATAAGATGAAAAAAAAATTAATCTGTATTTTTTCCGAGGCTACTTTTCAATTAATAAGTATTATTAATATATCATGCTGGTTTAATACCCCCTCCCCCACTGTCACTTATTAGTACACAAGACACATGTTTGAATGTGTAAAATGTCAAGATTTTAGTAGGTAGATCGCGACACATTTTTAAGAAAAATAATCGATCATATATATAATGAAGTTGGCCCCCACTGAACTAAAACATATTTACAGTCAGTTGACAATTGTGGTTGGAAAATCGTCACGTTTGTGGTTATTTACAATTTATTTCACAACCGGACTGTATTCCATAGAGTGAAATAACAATATAATTCATTAACTATATAGGGTTTGGTCATTTAAACGTTGACAATTTGAAACGTTTCAATTATGTTTGATTTCTTCTGTTTGACTGAGAATTAAATATAGAACTCACTTTCAATAGTTTTTTCAAGTAGTAGTATTTTTTTTAATATTGTTTATGTACTATATTCTACAACGATGCAAGTGTATTATTTTAAAATCATTTACATTACGAGGTTGTTTGATAAGTCCGTGTAAAAATAAAAACTGCTTAATTTTTTTGAATAAATCGTTTTTATTTTTCAACATAGTCTCCTTTTAGGCTTATACACTTCATCTAACGCTGCTCTAGTTTGTTGATCCCTTCCGAATAATAGGATTTGTCCAAGTCTGTAAAATAGTCATTCGTTCCTGCAATCACCTCCTCGTTCGAATAAAATCTTTTTCCCGCGAGCCATTTCTTCATATTAGGGAACAAATAATAGTCCGATGGAGCCAAGTCTGGAGAATAGGGGGGATGTGAAACGATTCGGAACCCTATTTCCATTAGTTTTGCGGCCACAACTGCTGAGGTGTGAGCTGGTGCGTTGTCGTGATGAAAGAGGACTTTTTTGTGGGCTAATCGGGGACGTTTTTCTTGCAACTCGGTTTTCAAACGATCCGATAACAATGAATAATATGCACCTGTAATGGTTTTACCCTTTTCCAAATAGTCGATAAAGATTATTCCTTGCGAATCCCATAAGACAGTCGCCATAACCTTCCCGGCCGAAGGAATTGTCTTCGCCTTTTTCGGAGCAGATTCCCCCTTGATAACCCATTGTTTAGACTGCTCTTCGGTCTCAGGAGTGTAGTGATGTATCCATGTTTCATCTACAGTGATGAAACGACGCTTAAAGTTCTGCGGATTTCGCTGAAACAGCTGCAAACCGTTCTTGCAACACTTCACACGACCTCGTTTTCGGTCGATCGTGAGCAATCGCGGCACCCACCTGGCGAATAGCTTTTTCATGTCCAAATGTCGGTGCAAAATATTATGTACCCGTTCACACGAGATGCCTACAGCACTAGTAATCTCACGCACTTTCACTCTTCTGTCATCCATCACCGTATCATGGATTTTATCAATGATTTCTGGAGTGGTGACCTCAACAGGGCGTCCAGAACGTTCAGCGTCTCTTGTGCTCATATGGCCACTCCGAAAATTTTGAAACCACTTATAAACCGCACTAATCGAAGGTGCAGAGTCACCATAATGTTTATCAAGCTTCTGTTTAGTCTCCTGAGGCGTTTTGCCTTTAATGAAGTAGTGTTTAATCAACACGCGAAATTCTTTTTCGTCCATTATTTGACAATCACTCGATTTCCTTGATTCCAACGATTGTCAAACACAAAGGAATAGACCGATATGGCTGAAACTTGATGTGTGTTCTTCCAAGAGGTGCTACTAATTAAACATAACCTCGATATGCACCAGTGGTGCCATCTTTCGGAATTTACACGGACTTATCAAACGACCTCGTATGTATGGTTCACTTGCCAAATCGACTAACTCCATAAAACGAAAAGTGGAAAAATATTATATAGGACAAAGCAAAAGGGCGATCGGCATCAGATTTGAGGAACACAAAGCAGATGTACGATATCATAGAATAAATAAATCTAGTTTAGCAACACACATGTTTGGAAACGGACACAGTTTAGGGAAATTAGAATTAATTAAACGTATAACCGATAAAAGAGACCTAGACTGCTAAGTGAGCATGGAAATTTACAAAAACAAATCGCGTGTAATGAACTCGGTAATGGTCTAATAAACTCGAGCTTGTTTACACTTTTGCATTACCGTAAATAATATTTGATATAAAAACGCAACTAGAATATATACATGACACTGATTTAATATAATAATAATATATATAGAAAAATACTAACATATTTTTTCAAAGTCCTCTTTCATCACGACAACGCACCGGCTCACACCTCAGCAGTTGTGGGCGCAAAACTAATGGAAATAGGGTTCCGAATCGTTTCACATCCCCCCTATTCTCCAGACTTGGCTCCATCGGACTATTATTTGTTCCCTAATATGAAGAAATGGCTCGCGGGAAAAAGATTTTATTCGAATGAGGAGGTGATTACAGGAACGAATGACTATTTTACAGACTTGGACAAATCCTATTATTCGGAAGGGATCAACAAACTAGAGCAGCGTTGGATGAAGTGTATACGCCTAAAAGGAGACTATGTTGAAAAATAAAAACGATTTATTCAAAAAAATCAAGCAGTTTTTATTTTTACACGGACTTATCAAACAATCCTCGTATGCACAGATAATTAATCAAATAGGGAATAACTTTTATCGCGAAAATTGAATGATAAAATACTTGAAAATAATTCTTGCCAGAATTAACAAGGGCATGTGTTTGGTTGCATTAGATACATCAGCGTAATATTATATATATATATATATATATATATAGAGAGAGAGAGAGAGAGAGAGAGAGAAAGAGAAGTTTTTAAGCGTGATAGAAGTTTAAATTGAATCCCTATCGGAAGTCCTACCTAACCTTAAAAAAATATCTTTATATGTACATGTGTGGGTGTATGTACATATATAAAAAAGTAAGATAGTGTTTTTTTGGGGTTAGATAGAATTTTCAATAGAGATTCAATTTTGAATTCTACCACGCTTAAAAAATTATATATATATATATATATAATGTTTATAGTACATTGCAAAATAAAACGATTACTGAGTGAATTCGTCGGATAAACATTTCACGACAGAAATATTATTTTCAGTTTTGAAATATCGAACTGTTTTTAGGATCTCTGCGTAGGTCGAGGATAGGAAAATCTTTCGTATTTTTATTTAACAAAAAAGGAATTAGAAAATAATGTTACAAACAATTAATACACAACAGTGTTATAAATTTTGAATACTCGCCTGTCGCATAATTTAAATCAGTGGTTCCCAACGGGATCGGTACCGCCCACCGGTAGGCGTTGAAGAGATCTAAGGGGGATTTTTTGGTCCAAGGCAAATTTAGGGAGCGTTGAGGACCAACCGCCGCCCCGCTGGGCAATACTCGCAAGAATGCGCCGAAAAGTTTGATTAATACTAAAAGTCATCAAACGCATGTTTAACTCATCAAAGGGTACCTGTCTAAAAAGATTTTATGACTTCTTTGACTCAGTTATATCGTTTTTCGAAAACAAAGATGATTCGTTAAGAGAGAATTTATTGAAATTTAAAAATGATATAGCATATTTATCTGATTTATATAAGAAAATTAATGAAATGAATTCACAGCTGCAAGGAGATGATTTGAATTTGATCAAAGCAAAGGCAAAACTATTTCTGCGTTTGTGTCAAAACTTGCCTTGTACAAACAAAATTTGTGTCGAAGACAATTCTATCAGTTTTAGAATCTTTCCTCTGTGGAAACAAATGATGACATTCTGGTATTTTTCCAGCATTTGGAAGTTCTTAAAAAAGATTTTACAAATAGATTTTAGGATGTTTTTTACATGATCATTCCAGATTGGACACTAGAACCTTTCTCAAACCCACAAATAGCAGAATTATCACTGCAGTAGGAGTTAATAGAATTGTCGACAAATGAAGAGTTAAAATTGAAATTAAAAAATCGATATCAAGAATTTTGGCTTCGAAAACAAATTCTAATATTATATTCGGCTTTATGGGCTGCATTAAAGAAGTTCTTAATTGCATTCCCATCATCATATTCAGCCAAAAGAGGATTTAGCGTAATCAGCAATTTACTAACAAAGAAAAGAAACAGATTGTCAATAGTGGAACGTGGCGATTTAAGATTGTTGATAACAAATATGGCACCAAATATCGAAAAAGTAGTGTCATTACACCAAGCTCAGCCCTCGCACTAATAATATTATTTTAATTTTTTTAATAATATATATTTATTAATCAAATTTTGAGCAATACACCAATCTTGTTAATATCTTTTAACCCTTATCGGTCGTATGTCACCTCTGACGTGACATTACAACTTTGCTCTATCAGTCGTATGTCACGTGCGAGGTGACAAGACTGTACAAGTAACAACGTCCGAATTGCTGAATGTACACACTGTATATTTTTATAGTTTAATTCTTACTCGATAGCAGACAATACGTTCTGTCATATTTCAGCAATTATTTTATTTATATTATAATATTTTATTTTTCCAAATATGAATAAAGAAAACTGTAGTAACATGGAAAGTAACAGTGATAGTTGTAGTGAAATATGTGACAATTTTGAATATTAAGCAAGTGATTTTAATTTTTGTGATTAAGCTGCATATCTTGCAACCTCATTCCCGAGAGAAGCATAATGACTGCATTATATATTTCAATCGGAAGTTATCTGGAGGCAGAAAGACAACTATATACTTTTGCAAAACGTGTAACAGAAAACCATTCCTTCCTGTAGAATAATGTTTCAAAAATACCACACATTGAAAAAATATAAATAACATTTAAGCTTGAAGATTACACGTTTAATAAAATGTTAACATTTAAAGTGTAAATATAAATATTTTAATGCACAAAACTATTTTTTATATCAAGTAACCTTAGTTACTCTTCTCTTACAATAAGCACTCAAATATATCTCCGACCTAGCGGAAAGTTAAGTACAAAATGCTAACATTCGATAAGGGTTAATAAAGTAATTTTAAAAATCTGCCCTTGTTTTTCGATATATAAGGTGAATAATTTTTTTTTCGAAAAGGGGGCGGTAGGCCAAAAAAGTTGATTTCCTGTGATTTAAACCGTCGACGAAGGTTTTTTATTCAAATCGAAAATGAAATCAGCGATTAGTACAGTAGTGCGCAACCTGTAAGTCGCAATCCCCAAGGAGTCGCAAAAAATTGTTGAGGGTGATGAAAATTTTGAAATTGTTGTTTTTTATTATTACTATAATAGAATGGTAACAACAAATAATGAGTCTCGTAAAATTTCAGTCCATGAGAGTCACAAGAGTAAAAAGGTTACGCGCCACTGGCCTAGTCAAATGAAAAAGTTCATTGACCTAATCCGAATCTCGTTGACGTCTCGACATGTGGCTGGCTTATGAATATTGTTAAATAATTATTTCGGTATTCACGATGTCGACAAGCGATCATTTATTATTTCTTTCACGCTATTAAACAATAATAAATATATTTATTCACTTACGGTTCAATTGACTTGATTCTTATTCTTGATACTGATATGTTATTCTCCCCGCTGGAACTGGTAATTCACTACGAATGTTGATTTTTTATAACCGCACAAAATGTAAATCGAATGAATTCTCTAAACGTAATTAAAAAATTGAAAAACGAGAAAATATCCAAAAATATCTAACACACGTTGTCAATAACTAACTCGGTGACTGAATACCTTTTAGCAGCCAAGTGGCTTAGCAGACAAACAGATTGATACGGTAATGTCACATCGGCCTACCAAACAAGTAATTATTAAATTCCTTGCAACGCAGTCGCTCCCAAAATGAGTCAACTCGATATTTTAACCAGCGGTCGATAATGTTTTTACTTATTGACTTTAATTTATATTTATTTCAGATTAATCCCTCGAATAACGTATTTTATAAACCAGTTGGGGGGGGGGGAACATGCAACGCATATAGATATGAATCGAATTATTAACCTAGTTAAGTTTAGTTCGGGTAGTTAGGTTAGTTAACACGACACGAGACAGAAATCTCACAAACTCCAGACAAGACACAAACCTCTAGGACACAAAAGTGACACCGTAGAGAAACACAACGAACATCGTTGTGTCTTACATATAAAAATCTCGTCAGCCTATAACGTTTTTCATTAATTACGTTGTAAATCAATAAATCAAACAACCCCGTCATAGGCGATATGTTTGTATTTGTAATTACCACGGAGAAAGTCAATTTTCCAAAGTGGTGACCCCGACGATCGAACACAAAAACTCACTAAAATGAAGACCCCGACGATCCAATTCACCAAATAGTGTATAAAGTTTAAAAAAGGAAGGCCGCAAAATGGAGACGTGCATGTTTGATTGCATACAGAGATGCAATTAATATTCTTTTTTAAGTGAAACTTCTTTTAGCAGCGTTGGGGTAAATTTTTTACATATAATGGAAGTTACATATCGAATATACACAGACGGAAATCTAGTATACATAGACCATTGGGTAGAGCAGGCGTCGGCAACCTATGACCCACGGGTCACCAAGTAACCCATTTGAAAATTTCAAGTGACTCACTTGAGTTCCGCAAATAAACTATAATATACGAGGTCAGACAATTAAGTAATGCGACCGATTTTTTTTCTCGGCCTGTGGTAACACTGCGAACCTGTACTCCGCCACCGTAATAGCAGATCTCTACTCTCTCGATTGAGACCTTGACCACCCTCGTACGATCATTTCTTCGCCAGCTGTTTAGTGTTTTGTAACAACGCGCGAGTAGTGTATGTCACGAATGAACACCGCTCAAGATTGTCTCGAGCAGGTTGAAAGTGATCCTACTCTTCTCAATCGAGTTATTACTGGTGATGAAAGTTGGTTCTTTCAATATGACCCCGAAACTAAACGACAAAGCCAACAGTGGCTGTCCCCTGGAGCACCAAGGCCAAAGAAGGCGAGAATGAGCAAGTCCAAAGTGAAAACCATGTTGATTTGCTTCTTCGACAGCAAAGGGGTGGTTCACAAAGAGTTCGTACCACCTGGACAAACCGTAAATCAAGTATTCTACCGCAATGTGCTCGAAAAATTACGAAAAAGGGTGCTCAGAGTGCGTCCAGAGATCGCGAAGACTCGGGTTCTGCATCACGACAATGCTCCCTGTCACGGTGCGTTCAGTGTCTCTCGGTTTTTGGCGTCTAAAGGCATCGCAACGTTACCACAACCGCCCTATTCACCGGACATGTCACCCTGCGACTTTTTCCTATTCCCCCATATGAAAAAATTCGTCAAAGGTCGACATTTTGACTCCGTTGAAGATATCCATGAATCTTTGACGAGGGTACTCGGAGAGGTCCACAAGAAGTGTTCCAGAATTGTTACGAAAACTGGAAAACTCGCTGGAATAAGTGTATAGATGCGGGAGGGGACTACTTTGAAGGGGATCGCAGCGATGTACCTTAATTTTTAAATATACTCGATTTTTGAATTTTGTCGCATTACTTAATTGTCTGACCTCGTATAAAAATAAATTATCAAACAAATTCTTCTAAATTAATATCATTTGAAACTGACATAATAACTAAAATATTTCTTTTCTTTCCTTTGTTAAAAAACCAATATGGGAACAAAAATATCGATGAAAGCAATCTAAATATGTTCGAAAGTTGGATTTTGAACATTAGAAGTGAATTTGAAAGTAGATTTCAAAGTTTTAAGAAGCATGGCGAAATGTAAACATTTATAATAAAGCCCGACGAAATAGACGAAAATGTTTTAGATTTGCAGTATTTTCAATAATCGAAAAATTAACAATTTTAGGTTAGAAATGATTGATTTTAATAGTCCAACGTTGTGGATGGATAAATTCAAGACATTGCGGAAAGATTAAGAAAAAACGGAAGATAATCATCCTTTTATGATATCAAATTGTTCAAGATCACTTTTCATCTTCGAAAAAAAATAATTTCGCCATTTTGTCTACGTTCGGTTCTACTTATAAATGTGAGCAAATATTTTCACACATGAAATTTATTTTAGGTAAGAACAGGAACAGCTTAACTACCGAAAATTCAGACGCTTGTATTTGTCTCAAGGTGACTAATTATAAACCAGACTTGATTACTCGTAAATTGACATCACAAATTCATCATCAGGGAAGCCATTGAAAACGAAGAGAACGTTTTAAGAAGTTTATAAATAAAGTTCATAAATTAAAGAACGAAAACTTGACAATTATATTTGTTTTTATAGTAATTACAATTACAATTTTGAATCTGTATGTTTTAAAAGTATCTTGTAATTATTTTCTTAATAAAATTTATCTTATTATTCAATAAAATATTGTTTTAAAATGAAAATACCGCCGTCCCGATACGTCTTCTTAATAATCACATTTTCGCTGATTTTGACCCGCAGCCAAAAAAGATTGCCGACGCCTGAGGTAGAGGGATAGTGAGGCCCAACACGCATGCACGCCGTTTTAATATGTTGTAAAACAATGGACAGCACGTTGTATTTTATTATTTACAATTAGTCTGTGAATCGTACTTAAATAATAGTGTTATACAGTGTGATAACAATGATATTTTTTGTAAGTATAATAATTTATATGATCTCATATTACAATATTAAGCTGAATAATCATACAAATAAGACTACATTTAATCCACGTGGTATTTAAAAATTGATCAAATTTACACGAAATTGAGGTTATGGCTATGTATACCAATATATAGAAATAGTATTTCATTATATTATGTATATGCATTTAATCTATTTATCAAATAAAAGAAATACTATTGAAAACACGTGGTATTTGAAACTTATCGAATCCTATACAATTTTGAGGTTATCTGTTGTTTTATTTGTAACAATTTCTCACAATAATTTTATTTATAATTATGATCAAATTATTCTACACTTTTATCAAAAAATGTTATATTAAAATTATTATGAATTCTTTGTTCTTAGATGTCATTTTTAAGATTTATCGAATTTTACGTGGTGTTGGAAAATTATCAATTATCAATAAATGATATACAAATAGAGAGTATTTATTGCACTGATATATTATTTGTGAGTATTTCCTTTAATTGTTTTATTTTCAAAACATTGATCTAATTATATATTATACAATAATAATATAATAGTAATTAAAAAAAATGTTTTTTACAGTATTTAAGATGGTAAAGTCTATTGCACATAAATCTTATTTAACATAAACCAATTGTATCGTTTATACTTATTCAATCAACATTAGAGGAAGCAATGGAAATCAAAGAAATTCCAAACAAAGACGAATAAATTTTCATAATTTTATAAAAGTTTTAATTTGAAAATAAATATGAATCTTGCTTAGTATGAAATAATTGATCATTTTCTACTTAAATTTTTATCCCGTGTATTTTTACCGCCTCTCTTCCTACTACATTTCTTCATTTTGTTACTTGGACGAATTTGTTCATTTACGAGTTTTAGGCATGCGCTTGGCCATTTACCTTTTTATTACTTTACAGAAAAGAAGTTTCACTTCTGGCATGCGTACATAAATATACATAACCTTTTTTTGCCATTTCTGTTTTAAGAGAAATTTGAAAAACAATTAACAAAATATATATATATATACAAATAAATATAACATTATTTCGAGTATACCGCAATAAGGAGAATGTTCGTATTGTTTTAGAGAATTTCAAAACGAGCGATCGTTTCATTATTGACGTTTTTTCATTGTGTGTGTGGAATGTACTTTCTTTTTAGTTTCACTTCGTTTATGGATACTGGTTTGATGTTTTTACTATTTCTTTGAATTATCAATAAAGGCCCGTAATAGCTGAACAGCTTCGATTTGTTTGCAATCTTCGAACTTCATTATTAGTGTTTTTCCGTCGTTATCTCTCGCTTCGACATCCGCTCCGCGCTTCAATAATAATTCGGTGGCGGCGATGCTCGTATTTTCATCGGCGATATGCAGAGGTGTCTCTCCTTTCTCGTTTCTGCCGTTTACGTCCGCTTCATGATCGATCAAGAGTTTTATAACCTCTATATTACCGGACTTCATCGCTTCGTGCAAAAGTGTGTTCGCGGAGGCGATCATCTCGACGATAGTTCGATCGCGTCGTATAAACAACTTGCCCATCTCCAGATTGCCAACGGCCGCAGCATAATGGAAAGCTGTTCTATTATTTGCAGGACAATGACGTATGTCGGTTCCTAAAGTGGCCAGATGATTTACGACGTCTAAATTATCGACTTCTGCGTATTTTATTAACGGCGCGCGACCATCATCACTGGTCGAGTCGATGTTTGTTCCAGACTTCAATAGAACTTCGATGATTCTAACATCCGGTGTCTTTCGTGGTGATGTGCAACGGCACTTCAGCATTCTGGTCTCTACTGTTTACGTCTGCTACGTTTTAAATAAGCAGTTCGATAATTTCTATATTTCTGGATGCCATAGCAAAGTGCAGAAATGTTTCTGAAAAGCGTATTTTCGTCACAATATTCGGATCGTGCGCCATTAACCCTTTCAATATATTTAAACGGTCATATAACGCTGCATGATGCAAAACCGTCATGTTATATTCATTACTGTAATAAATATCAGCGCCTTTCGCTAGTAAATGTCAAACGACGGAAACATTCCAACCTCGACGTACTTCATCAACGGATTAAATTCACGATTATCTAACGCTTCGATATTTGCTACACATTCTAACAAACAATCAATATCTTCGATATCTGTACCTTTCTTGGCTGCATGCAGAGGCGTTTCTCTATTCTCGTTCACATTGTTAACGTTCGCTCCGTGATCGACGAGAAGTCTCAATATTTCTACGTTATCAGATTCCATGGCCGCGTGCAAAGGTGTTTTTTTGTATCGAATATCTTCGATTATGTTTCTATCGTTGTCTATAAAACAGTTTCGCGATTTCGATAAAACCTTTTCTAATAGCAACGTGAAATGAGGTGTCGTTTTCGAAAATACAGTACTTAAAATTACCACTGAGATACGGAATCAATCGAATAATGGATATTTAACGTGCGAGACTGTGGAAGACTACATCAGGCGCCACAGATGAACAACTTCTATAACCTGAGAAATTAAAAACGTATTAACATCCGTTCGAATAGATTAGGGAAGCATAGAAAGAGTACTAAACATCTTACCAAAACTGCTATTTACGCTTCGAACATACAGCATCATCGAAACTTACCAAGACCTCATATTCGTCCGCCGTGTCCCTGACTTGAATCAAGTTTACTGACGAGATCCGACCTGACAGATAAGAAGATCGAGTCGGACTTTTCGTTGACAAAAAGTGTCTACACTCTCTGCTTTCTCCCTTGGACATTGACTTAAAATATATCGATGGGTCTGACTCGAATCGTTGCTTTATTCTAACCACATTATCGTTTACAATCCCTCACTGACACTTACAATAGTTCTGTAATCTAAATAATACAGTAAACTTAAAATTTCCAAACGACTCGCACTTCCAGCCCTCCTTTAAAACGTCAAAAATCGTAAAGACTCGTTAATCGCATCTGTCGACTCGAATAGAAGACCGGAGATCGATTCGATAGAATTTAAAAAAGTTCACTGGCAAACCACATTCACTTCGTCGTCGTGAAAAAACGAAAAACCACTTCCTAGAATTTAAAATTTTCTATGAGACAAACGCTCTTAAAATCTACCCCCACCAACATCCCAGCTCTCCTGTCCAACAACAATATCCTGTGCACTGAGTCGATCTTATCGTCAAATTTTTCACCGACACACATTTGCACTGAGAATCACTTTTCGATCACTCTCCACACACTACCGATCATCCCACGTGCAAATTCCAAAAGAAAATCGACAAAATTATCCGAAAGTCAAAATCACGACGGTATCTTAAATTTTCGTATTGAACAAGAATTTCGTAAGTCCTTCATCGTCTTGTACTCCACAATTCATCGCCTATATCGCTTAATTAGTCGTGTTCGATCGAGATTGTTGTTTCACTTGACATCGAAAAAGCTTTTTGTGCAGAAAAACGGAAAAACTATTGTATTTTCCGACAATATACAATTTTCAAAAGATCTCTTCAAAAAGTCGAATTTGTCTGTATGACTGTAAATATTTACGATCTGGGTGTAGAAGAAGTTTTCTGGGTTTTGCTACGCACCGGATTAATAAGGATCTGGAACGAGCATCTGCAACTCTTGCTCACCGGATATTTCGAAATACTCCTTCAGCTGGAAAAATCGATGAAACATGCAATAATTCCATCCGACTTTTTCGTTCCGAAATCAGAACAACAGCAACGGACCACATTGATGATTAAGCTTTAAAGCGTTTGAAGAACACGAGATAGAAGTAAAATGTGAAGAAATCGAATAACGTCGGCCGGATAGACAGTCAGATGAGTCCGGGTCAGATTCCGAAAGATGAACTCTCTATTATTTTATTCTATTCTAGAAGTAACCGCTTTTTGTATTCAGTTTCTAAGTTGTAAAATGAGTCTTTACAATGGTTTCATGATGGTTTGATTTTCATACTTCTCAATCATTAAATATCGCTGTAGATGCGTCGATGCGTCCTCGATTTGAAAATATGCTTGCTTTGCTCGCGTACAAACGAAACTTTGAAGTAAAATGACAGATAAATTTTAAGAAGCCGTCGTCGCAAAACCGAATTTCACTGTTGACGATGATGTACATAGCCGTAACGGCTCTTTTGCATTCTTCTGTTTCTATCGAAGTTTTAACGACGACGGTACAGTTTTATTTACATTTTATTTTTCGTTTTTTATTTTTCGTTCATTTATATTTTTCGTCTAGTACAGTGGTGGCGAATCTATGACCCGCGGGTCAGACACTAACCCACGAAGGCTTTTTAAATGACCCACGCGTTGATTTTTATAAACTTATGTTTGATATCATAAAAGAGAGAACAGACAATCGAAAATATTAAAAAAATAAAATATAAATATTTTATGGTGGCAAAAATCATTGGTTTTATTCAATAGTTTAAGCAAAATATTAGACATTCTCTAATTGAATTTCATTGTATAATACACCAGCAAGTGCTATGTGCGAAGCAAGGTTGCAAAACATTTTCCAATGTAATGCCAGTTGTAATAAAAGTCATCGACTTTATAAATGCAAAAGCTCTTAATTAACAAGAATTTGCACAATTATTAGAAGAAATTGAGAGCCAATATTCTGAGATTTTGACATACAACAATGTTCGATGGCTCAGTTGCGGTCAAGTGCTTAATCGGTTTGTCATTTTTTTAGAGGAAATAAAGGTCTTTTTGAATGAAAAAACAATAGTCATGACGATTTTTTAAATATGGATCGGTTAAATGATTTAATTTTCTTATTTTTCCTCGATTACAAAAACATTTTCAAAACACAATAATTTTTGAAAATACGCTTGAAATTCAAGAACATGCAATTAAAAAATATTCAATCATTATGCAGGAAATGAAACAAGCGTTTCAGGAGAGATTTAATAAATTGAAAAGTTTGGAAAATACATTTCACTTTATTTTATATCGAACCAATGGAGTTAACCGAAGTTATGCGGCTAGGTGACCATGATTTAGAAATGGAATTAGTTGAATTTCAAAGTAGCATTGTGTGAAAAAATAAATTTGAAAAGTTTGTTTTTCGAAGTAGAAGGAAAAGTAATGCAGATAGAAATGATCCCACACTAAAAATTGAAAATATTAAATTAAACGTATGGGATTCTTCACCAAACAATTTTATATCAATGAAGAAACTTGCTGATGCTCTTTTAACGATGTTTAGGTCAGCATATTCGTGTGAAAAACTGTTTTTCTCGAAGAATTTTGTAAAATTTACCATCAGAAATAACCTTGGAAATGAATTGACTGCAAAATGCATTAAACCAATGAATACGGAATATAAATCTAATGTTCAGAAACTATTTGAAAATAAGCAACAACGGAATTCGCATTAAATATATTTTTATCCACTTTATTATACATACACATATCTGTAACTGTGTTTATTAATAAAGAATATTTCATAATATATATATATATTTATTTCTTGTTCATTCAAATACTCAGTGCAGAGGCGCCACTGGGCATGTTGTCACCTGGTGCGGTAATTCATGGTATCGCCCCATTGATATCAATTGTTTGACCTCGACCTTTATATTTTGCTATTCACTTGCAAAAGTAAAAGTAGTAAAACAAAAAGGAAACGTAAATCTTTTTAGAGGATTTTCAAAGTGAGAACCAAAAAAAGGGTCAACTGTCAAGTTTTTCTGTTAACAAATTTTAGGGTTATTCCAAATTATTCGTACCCTTTTTAACACACCCTCCCTCCTATCCAAGTGACGCCACGGACTAGTATTAAAAAATAAATGAACAAAATTTGATCCACTTCTCAAAAAGGTTTGCCGTCACTGGTCTAGCAGAAACATCACTACGGAACTCGACACAACGTAATATTTTAACGATGTTCTTAAGAGTCCGATGTTTTTAACCAGCTATCGAATGATGAAAAAAATATTCGTAAAGTATAATACATCGACCACGTCGTCGACTCCTTGTAGAGCGTCCGTTTGGTTATGCCACGACGACAAACTTGCCAAAATTGAATAAATCGACCGATAGACATTTTGAAATAAGAGAACTAGTGAAGGAAAATTCTGATCTTTTCTAATATAAAAATGTTAAACGAATATTTTTTGCGAATCTAGTTCTTTGATCGTCTTGAAATAATAGAAAAACGTATTGGTGTTTTAGTATGAGAAAAGGGAATCATTTTTATTTTTCTTGGAAAAGATTTTATTTCCAAAAATGTATTATTTTTATCGAATGGAAGTGTTTAGAATTTTTCTACTGTCCTTGGAATTTCAAATTTAAAAAAGTTTTTCCAGCTAAAATTTTTACAGATCGTCGAATAGTTGTTTATTACCTAATCTAAAGAACTCTCTACTCGGGAAATTCTCGAGGTCGAGAGATTGTCAGAACTTGGACGAGTACGGCTGTAGTGGGAGTTGGGACGATTAGATTGACGATGAATAAATTTGATTATTCGAATATTTTGAAGTGTAAATTATCCTAGACTCTTTGACAAATTGGATCTCTGAATAAATTAATGCACGTTAATTTATTCAATTAATCTACGATGACTTTTTTTTTGATTGAAGTTTTTGTATCGGAATGAATAATTGATTTTTTCAGTAATTATTTAATTATAAATCAATATTTACAGTTGAGAATAATGAGATATTCGTCGATGTCGGATCATAGAAAGTAAACGTCGACTTTTAACTTTTGTTTTTTTCGTAAAGTTCTTTCGATTCGAATGTTTCAGAAGACTGTTGTTGACTGAAAATTCAAATATAAGTACACGTATTAGAATCTCACTTTTAAGTTTCGTCTGCGTTGAATTAAAACATAAATTTAGTTCGTGTTTGACAACAAACGTTTCGCAAGAAAAGAAATCTTAACGAATATCCGCTCTTTCCTATTCGATGGTGAGAGAACAACAATCTGAAATCGGACGTATCGAGAAGAATGTAGAAAATAGTACAGACAATCGAAAACTCTAACGGATCAAAAAAAAACACCTTTTTGTGGAAAAGAGTGCTCGCTAGTCTGAAAATTTCCAAAGAAATACAAAAAAAAAATACCGGAGATTGTTCCGGTTTTTTATGATTTTCTGTTTAAGATAAATTCAACAAAATAAATACAACATTATTTCGAGTGTACCGGAATAAAAAGAATGTTCTTGTTGTTTTCTAGAGAATTTCGAAACGAGCGATCGTTTCATTGTCGTTGTTTTTTCATTTCTGTCGAATGTACGTTCTTTTCAGATATGCTTCGTTTACGGATAATGGTTTGACATTTCGATGATTTCTTTGAATTATCGATATAGGTGCGTAACAGCTTAACATCTTAACAGCTTCGACGTGTTTGCAATATTCGAAACTCATTATCGGTGTTTTTCCGTCGTTATCTCTCGCTTCGACATCCGCTCCGCGCTTCAATAACAATTCGATGGCGGCGATGCTCATATTTTCATCGGCGATATGCAGATGTGTCTCCTTTCTCGTTTCTGCCGTTTACATCCGCTTCATGATTGATCAAGAGTTTTATAATCTCTATATTACCGGACTTCATCGTTTCGTGCAAAAGTGTGTTCGAGGAGGCGATCATCTCGACGATAGTTCGATCGTGTCGTATAAACAACTTGACCATCTCCAGATTGCCAACGGCCGCTGCACAATGGAGAGCTGTTCTATTATTTGCAGGACAATGACGTATGTCGGCTCCTAAAGTGACCAGATGTTCAACGATGTCTAAATTATCGACTTTTGTGTATTTTATTAACGGCGTGCTACCATCGTCACTGATAGCGTCGATGTTTGTTCCAGACTTCAATAGAACATCGATGATTCTAACGTCGGTGTCTTTCGTGGCGATGTGCAACGGTACTTCAGCATTTTCGTCTCTGTTTACGTCTGCTCCGTTTTAAATAAGCAGTTCGATAATTTCTGGTTGCCACAGCAGAGTGCAGAAATATTTCTGATAAGTGTATTTTCGTTACAATATTCGGATCATGCGCCATTAACACTTTCAATATATTTAAACGGTCATATAACGCTGCATAATGTAAGGCCGTCATGTTATATTCGTCACAGTAATAAATATCAGCGCCATTCGCCAGTAAATGTCGAACGACGGAAACATTTCCAACTTCGACGGATTTTATTAATGGATTACATTTACAATTATCCAACGCTTCGATATTTGCTCCGCGTTCTAACAGAAAATCAATAACTTTCATGTCTGCATCTTTATTGATTATATGAAGAGGTGTTTCTCCATATATGTTCACACTGTTAACGTTCGCTCCGTGATCGACGAGAAGTCTCAATATTTCTACGTTACCGGATTCCATGGCCTTGTGCAAAAGCGTTTCATTGTAGCAAATGTCTTCGATTATGTTTCTATCGTTTTCTATAAATAATTTCACGATTTCGATGAAACCTTTTCTAATAGCAACGTGAAATGGTGTTCCTTCAATAAAATCATCGTACTTAAAATGTTTAAATGTGTCACTTGATCCGATAAATTCAATTATATTAATTGGCCCGACATAATTATTTTTTATATTTGCTCCCGTTTCGATTAAATATCGGCAAGTTTCAACGTGGCCTTGCGATGCGGCGAAATGTAACGTAGATAGTCCTTCTATAATTTTTGTGTCCACAGACATTTTACCGATTTCGACCAAATATTTTATTATTCGTGTCCATCCCCCTGCTCCGGCAGTGCACATCAGATTTTCCCTATCTTCAATCGATCTTAATATCACTTCGTCGTTTTCATTTCCTACGAGGAGTTCGTTAACGTTTCCCCATACTTTCAACGCCACTGCATATTCGACCGGCATTAATCCGAACAACTTGTCTGTTCGAGTCGTGTCTGCACCGAATTTGACTAAATATTTACAAATGTCCTCGGTGTAATCGTAGCCGGCGATCAAATGCAAGACATTCCGTCCGAATTCGTCTGTTCGATGAATTGCATTTCGGTCGTTCTTTAATATTGTCTTCAATTGTTCCTTGTCGCCGTTAAGTGCGTATTTAAAGATGTCATCCGTTCCTGTTAGTCGATCGAAGAAACGACGGACTACCGCGTACTTCGGCTCGAATAATTTTCTCTTAACGAACGCGACGCGATCGTTCTTCTTGTTCTTTCCATCATCGACGAAGTTTCTCAAATACATAGCTGCAAAATATTCAGCGAACGTCCTGTGCACGAACACCGGAATGCCGTTCTCTACCGAACGAACGATCCCGCATTTATCGACACCGTTTTCGATATTGGACAAAGATGTCTTGATTATTTCCTTCGATTCGTCAGTCAATAACGTTCTCTCATCTTCTTCTTCGAACACGACACGTAAACACAACAATTTGTATATCGAAGTTAACCTTTTTATTTCCTCATCGACGAGTGTCATGTTTCCAGGCTTAGTAGTGTCGTTTCCTTTTTTCTCTTCGATGTTAATTTCACATTTTATCTCTATAAACCGATTATACAAGTCGACAATATTTACGGCGACTGCAATTTCTGTGTCGTCGGTTTGGTTTTTGTAGAATTTGATAAACGCGTCGGTATAGATGTCGGCGAGTATTTTGCACTGCAGTGGAATACTGGTCAGTAATAGATCGTCAGTCATGCAGAGGGATTTCGATATTATGTTCAGTAAACGGTCGACGAACGTGTCTAGACGCTCCATTCGTGAATCCGTTTCATCGACGTGTTGTTTCCAAAACATTCTAAAGAAGTGCCCTTGATCTTCGACGGTAAATTCAGAAAGGTGATTCGGAAGTACAACGAGTTGTTCTTCAAGAAACACCGTTTCATGCGGTCGACTTGTTATCCATACTGTGACTTTATCGGAACGTTGAATTATTTTTACGAGTTGAACGACTATATCTCTGTAGTGCGGTGCTATTTCATCAAATCCGTCCAACAAAATAACTAATTTGTTGTCGATTCGAAAATAACTCTCGAATAACGCTTTTTCGAAACCGCAGAGATCCTGAGTGCCTGTAATAAATTCGATGACATCATTTTCAAAGGAAAACGTTTTAGAACTTTTCAACAATTCAGAAAAATGTCTCGTGTGATTGTTCAAATCGATTTTGATAACCCAGACGTTCGGCGATCGTTCGATCGTTCTCGTAGCTAACCGAGAGAGGAGAGTACTCTTTCCCATTCCCGGCTCACCGATCACTAATACCAATTTATTTTCGATATCCGAAATGATCTGCAGTTTGATTTTACGACTATCACTCCTTTCGATGTACTTCCTGAGGAACGAAATTGACCGAGTACTTTTTTTCCAACGGAATATTCCGTCTTCAAAATGAATCCACGTTATGTTCTTATCCTTATTAATACGAGAAATCTCTTGAAAGTTCTCTGTTGCCATCTCGTCGTTCAATCGAAAATATCTCAATCGGTTTTCTAACGATACAGACGACATACACTTTTTAAAACGTGTCTCGTCGATATTTTCGATCGCAAACAAATGGTCAGATTCAGAGATCTCGAAAGGATTTGTTATTCTGTCGTATAAATGAACATTTCTCGGCACAAAGTACGACATGTCGACGGTTTTTGAATCGTGGAACGGCTTTCCTATCACGTATTTGTCGGAAAAAACGATATCGAACAAAACCCGATCTTTGATCGAATCTTGCACGTGTGAAATGTCGATATCTTTGAACGGTACCAGTTGTCCCTGAAAAACGATTTGTTTCTCTAGTACGTGATCCTTGGTCTGTTTATCTAAATCGTTCCATGCGACGTGGTCTTCGAATTTTACAAAACTGCCAAAAATCGACAAATCATTTTCAATTTTAACTTCAGGATTCGAGACGAGGACGATCCGTTTATTTAAATTCGAATCCCTTATTTTTTTGTAAATGTCTTTTATAGTTTTGATAATTTTTTTCATAATCTCATTTGTCTTACAGACGATGACCAAGTATTCACAACCATTTATCAAAAGAAAATCGCGATGTATACTCCACATAGACGCAACGACTTGCTCGTCGAAAATCAAATGAAACTCTCTTTTCTGTTCATTGAAAATCTGAACGAGTTTTTGTACGGTGAAAATCGTATCGGCACATGAGATCACTAACGACAAAGACGATTCGTTCTGGGTTACGGACTTTTCGAGTTCTTTCAAAGAATCTCTTTCGAAATGTAACGGATGCGCGGCTAAAACACATAAGTTATATTTGTGATAGAGAGACAACTGATTTTCTCTTGAATTGATCGCCTCCTGTAGCCAATTTAAATAATCTTCATTAGTGATTTCTTCAACTTTTTTATTCATACCGAAGTAGATTATTTTTGTTAGTAAATTGACATAGATCGTTTCTAAACGATCGGAGGAGTAGCTATCGTCCGGATGTTCTTTTTCTAAATAATCAAGGATTTCACGTTTGATATCGTTTTTCAAATAATCTTCGTCCGATTGTTTCACAGCGAATCGCAATTTGCGAAAAAACTCTTCACGAATCTCGTCGTTCTTTTCGTCCTTTGACTTTTTTATAAATTCAGTTTTTGACGACTCCTTCACACGATAGAAACCGTCTTCAATAAATTTCGAATCTGCTACAGTTTCCATGCGTTTTTTAAGATTCTCGTCGAAATCGACGTTCGTACATATGATCAACTCTTCGATTTCGCATTCGTATTCCTTTTCAAAATTTTCGTCGTTTTTTATTTCGACATAAGATTCGAAATACGTTTTTAACTGGAAATTTTTATCTTTTTCTAGATCTTTGAACGTAAGCACTTTCGAAATATCTGCTTTATGTTTTACTTGTATTAACGTACATAGAGATTTTCCGTCACTTTTATAAAATATCACAATGTCATCAAACTTGCCAGCTTCTTCTATTTCGCAAGTAATAGTGAACGAAATATTGCTGGAAATACACTTGTAGAGGATCGACATTAGTTTTTGCCAATGAAAGAAATTTCCGTGGGATTTCCCTCTTTCGCCAGCCGGTGTATATTTTTCCTTTTTGACAATTTTCACAGATGAAGTTCCCTGACGATTCATTGTATATCGTATATTTAAATAACTAGTTTCGTCGTTTAATTATTCACTTTACTCGTACGCTTACACGAATTGTAAACCGGCTAGAAAAGAAAATAAAAATAATCGCGTGCCGTTCTTTCAAAAATGACGATAGCGTCAATCGTATGTTTATTAAAACGTACCGAAATACAATTAACGATCGGAAATGAAATCCATTTAAAATAACAAATTATCGCTCGTCGTCATCGTGCACGAAGCGCACGATTGTTGAATTTATCGTGTCGTATAAACGCAATCCGTCGATACAGATTTCAGTCGTTCGAGTCGAAATCGAAGTAAGATCACTGATCTAAAGCATATTTACAATTAGTTGACAATTGTGTTTGGAAAATCGTTGCATGTTGGCGTTTTTCATAATTCATTTCACAAACGAATTGGGTTCTACAGAATGAAATGATATAATTTATTAATTATACAGGGTTTGGTGTACTTTAAACTTCCATGTTTTCAATTATGTTCGATTTTGTATTTACGTTATGTCCGTCGAATTATTATTTAACTAGTGAAATTATTAAATCGTAAAAAATAGGTAAAAATGTAGAAATAAAGTACAGAAACCGAATATAAAAATTATTAAAAATAATAACTTTTGAATTATTTTTCCGATGGAAATACCATTCTTGTAATTAGTTTTTGTGTGTTATTGACCATTATATCAGATTTAATCACATTCGAATATTTTCAGTTTACTTCTTTACAGATTATGTGAAATAAGTGATTTTATTTGCCAAGAGTTGATGCAGTGTTTAAAAAGTAATTTTTGATTTCGAAATTTTAGTACGAGTATTTAGATATTCTAATAAATACGAGTGCCAGTAATTGACTATTGAGTGAAAAAAAGGTGAGATAATTTTGATTTTAAATAAAAAATGACGAAGCCAAGTCAAAAAAGCAAAACATATAAAGTGTTTTACAAAATGCTGAAAAAAGTGTTTTACATTTGCTGAATGTTTCTCATCGGGGTGAAAATGTAAAACTATTGCTTGTGATCAAAAAAAAATTAGTCGGATTTCCCTTGCAAGCAGAAGAAAGACTTCTTCTGAACTGACATCTGATTTCAGTTCCGTAATTGGCTTAGAAGTTTCACCCCGATCAGTTAGAAAAAGGTTTAACCCATTAGTGCATAATGTCCGTTTATACGAACCGTTAATGTTTGGCTAATAGCAAGTATGTTAACATAATTTCAATTGTTCGACCGTTACAGGCGTCATCACTGATCTTTTATTTTAATAAAAAAGAGTATATTAAGTGTGCTGTTTTTATTAAATTTTGTACTAGAGCAACAATTTGTTAATAACCCACTTTCTTTCATTTTTAACTAGAAAATCAATTTATTAAATTTTATGCAGTAATGGGTTAAGAGGCTGTAAGTCCTGGCTCGGTGAGATAAATAAAAAAAGCGTTTGGTTTTCGCCAAAAATCACAAAAATTGAACGACTTATGATTGAGTCCAAGTATTTTGGTCAGATAAAAATAATATAGAAGTTAGGCTTTATTCATTTAACTCTGTGATTCTCAACCACTGTGCCGTGAGATTCTTGAAGTGTGTCGCCACTGCGAATTCCCATACATAAGCAACGTCAGACAAGTAGTTCAATCGGTTCTATCTTTCTAGACAAAATATGGTGTGCTAAGCTAGCTTACTGATGTGTTATTTTTGTTATTTTTAATAACATAAATACAAGTATTCAAAGACCAAAAGAAAATATTTTAAACTCGTCCGATAAATTGTTGGGATTTCCAAAAAAAAAATTACTTTATGGAAGAATAAAACACAAGAAGGTTGTTTAAAAAAGTTTAAGTCAGTTCCAAAAGACATAAATATTAGAGCAAAGAATTGTTAATTACTTTCCAAATTTAAAAATAAAAGAAAATTATTGGATTCGAAATCCATTTGTGATAAACGACACGTCGGTGTATGAATTAACTTCGAAAGAAGAGGAAGAACTAATTTCGGTTTGTAATAGCCGAGATATAATTTCAAAACATTCAAAGGAATCAATTAATTCGTTTTGGAATAATCTTAGATACGATTATCCGGCAATATCACAAAAAGCTTTGAGTGTGTTATCACAATTTTCCACAATTTATTAGTGCGAATTGGGATTTTCGGTATTGATCGACATAGAAACGAAAAAAAGATCCAGACTTTTAAATCTGGATCACAAAATGAGACTAGCATTATCATTTTTACGCCCAAATATAAATGAAGTTATCAAAAAACACCAAGCTCAAATTTCGCATTAAATGTAATTTGTAATTGATCATAAAATAAACATTTTGCTTACTTTGTAATGCAATTTCATTTTATATTTCACTGAAAATTATTATCGCATGCTATTTTTACAAAATATATCATAGGCACATCAATCAATTAACCGAGTAAAATTCTTTTAAATTTATCTTATTGTTAGTGTGCCGCCAAATTTTCAAATTATTAAAAGTGTACCGTGACGAAAAAAATGTTGAGAATCACTGATTTAACCTATTATTTTATCTAAAACGTTTTAGAAAATAAAAAGTATTTTTAAATAACATTTTAGAAAACGAAAATTGACCGAATTTATGTTGATTTTCTTTCAGATCTTCCGCACATCTGGGACTGACAGATTTCAAATTATTTTACTCGAAACTAGTTCAACACGAGTGCTGTATGATAAGTACCTGGCCTAGGCCAGAGATGGCGCTGCTAGTATTTAAAAAGTGATATTTTTCGTAAACATAACCTTTCGCAACAATACTGTCAAATTGTCAAGTCGTTGCGTGGTTTAGTTTGTGAATACCAGCCATTTAAATAGAACAACTTTTGTAATTTTACAAAAACGTTGGACTGAATGTATCGAACTGAAAGGTGATTACGTTGAAAAATAAAATAAATTTCAAACATAAAAATGTTTTTTCTTGCCAAGGCCAGGTGCTCATCATACAACCGTCATAGTTAAAACAAGATTTTAGTGTATTTTTTCCTGTAATATAGATACAAAGTTACTACTCTGTATGTAAACATACACACACACACACACACACACACACACACACACACACACACATATATATATATATATAAAGAGAGAGAGAGAGCGAAATATACACAATGTATATGTATATATGTATAAGTAATTATTTAATATAGAATTAATTAATTTTATTGTTTAAATTAAACAGGAAAATATCAATAAATTTCTTTTGCTAGTTTTAAGGCACGCGTATATTGGGTTTCATAAACACCTGAGTCTGTTTTTATGCGGTAAATACGTTCTGCAGGAAACCGCATTGAAAAAAATCGCACAAAAGAAGACTTAACTTACATTGAAAAATTATGGATACGTTCCGTAATTTTCAAAAACCGCATAAAACCAAAGCGACAAAGTGAAATTACTCTAAAATTCGCATAAAAAAAATCAGAAAATAGAGAATGTCTAGAAGAAAAATTTCAAATATCCGAATAAAATTGATACAAAACATAGCTTTTTTACTTTATTTTTTTATTTACAATTTAATTTCATTCAAAGCAATAGACAGTGAGTCAAAGTGAAACTCATACAGAGTTATGTTTCCAATAATTTTACACATATATTTTAATATAATAACAATTTTCTTTATTTTTTTTGCTTAAATTCTTTATTAAGATTATTTTTATTATATATGAAAATTTCAATCGTAAATTAATACTTTTACTATAGAAAAAGTAACAGTTTTTGAAAAATGAACAAAAAATACATCAAAACGAAACACATACAACTAATTATTCTCGCTTGAAAACTGCTGTGTTAAGAAAGTATACTCTTCAAATATGTGTTTGGTCACTTTGATTACAAAAAAAACCTACTGTTAAGTCGTTTATAATCATTTTGTAAAAAATATAAGTTGGATTTTCACTTTGAGTAGACAAAGGCGACAATCATCGACGGACGAGCGAATGCTAATGATTTCTCATTACAAAAATGGAAATACTCTACGGGAAATCGGAAAAATAGTTAATAAAAACCACGCTACAATGCAATCTGTAATAAAAAGATTTAAAAACGACCAAAATGTTGACAATAAAATCAGAAAGAGTCTCCGTAGGATTTTTAATGACCATGACGAGCGTTAGATTCTACGAAAAATTGAATAAAATTTGAAAATTAGCGCGCCCAAATTGACTTTAGAAGTTGAAAAGTATCTAAATAAAAAAGCAAGCCCCCAAACAATTCGCAATATACTAAATAAAAATGGGTTTCATGCTCGTATTGCCAGGAAGAAAAATTTCATAAATCTCGCTAATCGCAACAAAAGGTTAAGCTACGTTCGGGAACATGCTAATAAGAGTTTTGATTATTGAAAAGATGTCTTGTTTACGTACGAAAGCAAATATAATTTATTTGGATCCAATAGGAGAAATAATGTATGGCAGAAACCAAATACAGAAATGTCTTCAAAACACTTACGTCCTACAGTCAAACATGAGAGCGGTCATGTTATGGTATGGGGGTGTATGTGTACGAGAGGGGTTGGAAATTTAATTTTATAGATGGCATTATGAATCAAAATGTTTATATTGATCTATTTAGGAAAAAATTCAAAGCCAGTGCACAAAAACTTGTGATTTTACAAACATTTAATTTTTATCAGGACAACGACCCCAAGCACAAAACTTAGAAAACACGTAGTTGGGTGTTATATAATTGCCCCGAAGTACTGGAAACACCACCATAATCACCTGATATAAGTGCGATTGAAAATCTATGGAATCACTTAGAAGTTGCCATAAGAACACACACTATTAGTAATAAAAATTATTTAAAAAAGCGTTATTAGAAGAATGGGGAAAAATTGATCCTAGCTTATTGTGAAAAATTAGTTAAATCCATCCCGAATCGTTTAAAGACTATAAAAATTAATAAAATCATCTCTACTAAGTACTAAAATAATTCAATCGATTGTAAATTTTAATTTAATAAATAATTTGTTAGTTGTATGAGTTTCATTTTAATGTATTTTTTTTTAATTTTTCAGAAACTGTTACTTTTTCTGGAGTAAAAGTATTAATTTACGATTGAAATTTTCATATATAATAAAAATAATCTTAATGAAGTACTTAAAAAAAAATAAAGAAAATTGTTATTATTTTAAAATATATGTGTAAAATTATTGGAAACATAACTCTGTATGAGTTTCACTTTGACTCACTGTATATATATATATATATATATATATATATGTGTGATTTATTTTACATTTTTTCAAACATATTTGAAAATATGTGAGTTCGAATTTGAACTGGTGTGAAATCAGATTCGTCATTAGAGGAAACACAAACAACAGAATTAGCGCCGATTTCTGTCTCGTTCTGTGTTAATGGTTTTCTGACGTCAATGTATGAATCGGTGATTTAACTTTAAGGCGATGATTTTACTAATTGTTTATGAAACTCGCGATATTCAGACATACAATTATTTGACTGTCGTTGAAATTTAAAAGCCTATTCAGAATTCGTGTCATTAACAAGAAAATGATTTTCCAATCGATTATAAAGTTGAAGATCTTCTCGAATTATTTTTACAGTGAAGGAAACAAGTTCTACTTCTGTTTCATTATCTTTTTCTAAATCTTCTACGGTATCTAAACTTATTTCAATAATATCACTGTCACTTAAGGCATTGACCATCTTTTGCTAGCCGAAAATTCCTTATCAGTGTGAGAAGCGGAAGTAAATGGCTGTGATTCCTTCATTTGTTCATAAAACTGAACAGATTTTCGTTGAATTAAATAACAGCTTAACCCGTTCGCTACCAGGGCTTCGGGAGAAAAACCGCCACCACAGCCCAGACGTTTTATTATCTAAATGTGATACCAAATTGTCGTTAATTTTTGTGCGATGTATTTATAACGATCTAAATGAGTGAAATTAGCAATTTTACAAACCGACACACATATGTGACACTAGGCTATAGATAGTAAATTCTTTTTGCAGCCAACGCGTCACATATACGAAGGTCAATTTGATAAGTATGGTAAATATAATGGTAAATTTTATGGTAATACTTTTTTATGATAATTTTTTACCATACTTATTAAACTACCCTCGTATGTGACATATTTAATTAAAAGTAAATGAATTAAATTGGAAAGGAAAAAAAATCAAAACTTTTTTTAAAGTGAAATATATGTTATTTATTTGTATGATACATTTTGAAATATTTGTCTATACGTAGCCCAATTGGTAGTGCTGTAGTTGTTTTACAGATTTCGCAGGCATATATTAACCGTTTTTTTTTTTGAAAGTAGAATAACTCCATTTTTAGAAAAAAAATGATTAATGACAGTTTTAGGTAAACATAGATGTAATCTTTTTATATTTATAATAACACAGTTAAGGGTGTACAATATACTCATAAATTAAGCAAAAGGAATTTTCTGTATAGTTTTATCGTAAGAATATTATATTAGAGAGTGGTATAAGTCTATTTATTCATACATTGAGATATTTAAAAATCATTAATATAAAAATTTTCAAAATTGTTTTGAAAAATTTTTGGAAATTTTTTTTGGAAAATTTATAAATAAACAAAAATTGTTTATTTATAAATTTTTATATAATACAACTACAAATATTCCAAAGTTGATTTTTCGTAATTCAAACGCAAACGTTTAAATATTCTATCTCAATGTATAAATAAATGGAGTTATTGCACTATCAAAAACAAACGGCTCAATTTCTTATTAATGAAAGTGGTATAAATTAATTTAAAATTAAATGTATATACATAATATTATAAAAATAAAAACATTATATACTGTATATTGGCATACTTGTCAATTACTTTTCGTGTTGTTTGATAAATTTTTAAATATCACGTGGATTTAATTTACTGTTATTTGTTTTTTGTATGATTATTTAGTTATTTTTACATAATAGAATTTAACAAGTTTATAAACATAGTTTTAAAAACATAACCCGAATTTATTAACGTTTGCCAATATTTTTTAATTCATTCAAACATATTCGTATATATACATATTCGTGACGCCCAGATCTTGGAAAAAAAATTAATTATCGGTAGACCAATAACATCTAGTATCTATTTTATTGTTTTTAACCAAATTCATCTGTTTGCGACACGATTTGGTACAAACAGTTATCATGAACAGATAACGATCATCCGTCACACATTTGTGACACTGAGCTGAGGTAAGAAAATCGGGTTGTCACACTGTGTGACGCTGGTAGCGAACGAGTTAAAGGAATTCTTTAAAAAAATTGCATAAAAAGATATTAATACTAGGTTTACGAGACGTGTCATTTTGACGCATTTCGAATTTCACGAGTGAATTTACAGCAAACGTTTACATTTTTCTTCTACCACTTGTACTGACTTTTATCCATTTAACGAGACAAATAAAATAGCGAAATTAATTTTCTTCAAAGCTTTCTAATTTAGAAATTATGTATGTGGTATATCTATCTTTACGATACACGTCAATTTGATGCAATCGTAAAATAAGCATTAATGCTAGTTGGAAAACCCTGTTACAGAAAAGGCAATTTGGTATGCTCGGGAAGCATTTGAAGCAAATTCACTAGAAGTTTTTTATTTATGATCGAAGTAATGGGGACCCGCTTTCTTCTCGAACACAATGCCTAGAGATCAATTTACGCAAATTCTTCGATTCGTATGATTTGATAAAAGAACAGAACGATCCGAACGTTAACGTTCAGATAAATTTGCATTGATATCTGAAATATGGAACAAATTGATACATAATAGTCAGTCCTGTTATAAACCTCGCGAGAATATTTCAATAGACGAGCAACTGCTCCCTACGAAAGTCCGATGCTGATTCACGCAATATATGCCAAATAAGCCACATAAATTTGGCATAAAGTTTTGGTTGGCAGTAGACGTAAATTCAAAATATCTAAAAAATGGTTTTCCTAATCTGAGCGAAGATGAAACGCTAACTTCAACACTTTTGAGCGAATTTGTAGTTTTAAAGTTAGCCGAATCATATTTACATCAAGGCAGGAATATAACAACTGATAATTTTTTTATCAGTAGTTGTGTAAAAGATACGCGGAATAAATGTTATGTTGTATCATGTTAAATATTATAAATTTTATATAAATGTATACTTTATAGTTTCATTGATAAGTTAATACTGTATAATTGTTGTTTTTTAAATAAAATGTATGATTTTGTTCCTGTGTCAAATTGACGCGTGTCCGTAGAGATGGGTATACATGAAACGTGCGTAAACCTAGTGTTAAGAAGAAATATAAACCGCATAACTTCAAAATTGCATTAAAATAATCCGCACAAAAACAGATCCAGCTGAATTTATTTATAAAGACATATGTGTATATGTAGTGCCGACGAAACTATTGACACAGTTGAATAGTTAGAACATTGTAACGTCTATTTATTGTGGATGATAAAAATTATTATTGTTTTTCAAAAATCACAGAAAAACACATTATTCGTTTATATTATAATATCGTAAAAAATCTAACGTCTAAAAGCAATAATAGTGGCTGTGTAAATAAAAATCTATTGCGTTATAAATAATTCAAAGAATAAATGTATTGGCACGAGTAAACATTTGTACATAAAATGTTCGACAACGAGTTTATCTCTAATGTATGTACAATATATATGCACAAGATTGTATGTTTGTATGTACAGATCATTAATCAAATAGGGAATTACTTATGTTGCAAAAATTGAATAATAAATAAATGAAATAAAATTTTGCTAGTACGAGTATAACACACGTATATATTTAGTTGCATATGTGTACATAAATGAAATATTATATATATATATATATATATATATATATTAGGTTGGCAAATATCTCCCTTCCGCCTTCTGCCCTTCCGAATTTCGCAGCTATGAACAAAAAAAAAAAAAAAAAAAAAAAAAAAGCGGAAGGGAGATACTTGACAACATAATATATATATATATATATATATATATATATATATATATATTAGGTTGGCAAATATCTCCCTTCCGCCTTCTGGTCTTTTGAATTTCGCAGCTATGTACAAAAAAAAAAAAAAAAAAAAAGCGGAAGGGAGATACTTGCCAACCAAATATATATATATATATATATATATATATATATATATATATACATATATATACACGTATGTGTATATGTGTGTGTATGTATGTATGTGTATGTATGCATGTGTGTGTATATGTGCATGTATTTAGTGTGTATGGGCGTGTGTGTGTGAGTTATATGTATCACACAACTTGTTATAAACAAAGTCATACAGAATACTTCATACATTGTAAACACGCGTAAACTATTAGACAATAACTCCATTGTGAGTACCGAGAAGTAAATAAAACTAGAAAAATGTAACTTAATCCATTATCAGTTTTGAAGTAAACAAAAATATTTAATGACCAGAACCAGAAGTTTCTTTGTTAAGTAAAATACTCTGCAAAAGTAGTTCTAAAATAAAAATTGTATCAACAACATTTAGAGCTCCTCAAGCCACTGTTGCAGCTGATTGATAAATAAAAATATCTTTTTAAACACTGCAAATTCGGTGTATTCAATAAAACTTGTGCTTACGATGTGTGTGTGTTTGTGTGTTTATGTGTATGTATATGCGTGTGTGTGTGTGTGTGTGCCGTGTGTATGTATGTATATCGCCCATATAAGAGTGAAGAGTTCAGACGTACATGTATTTGCTTACAATCATTCATTATCTTTCAATGTCATTTTAGTAATCTTATATATATATATATATATATATATATATATTTATATATATATATATATATTTATATATATATATATATATATATATATATATATATACATATATTGATATCGGAAAGTTCTGTCCGATAATGTCATTTAAAATTTCAGAGATAGTCATTCTACATAAATGTAATTTACAAATTATCATCACTCTGGTAAGAGGTCATTAGTAACAAAAGAAAAAATATATTGTTCAGTAAATATTAGTCCATATATTGAAAATGTATTATTTTTTTATTCAATTTCTTTCCTGTAGTAATATATATAAATATATATATAAATATATATATATATATATATATATACCGACTGGGTAGTACAGTGGTTAGCATCACCGCGTGTCATGCGGGAGATTGCGTTCGATTCCCAGTCGGAGAGTCCCTCGTTTTCAAGTCGAGGGTTGAGCATGAAGGCCGACAACCTCATCTTGTAAAAAATAACTGTCGAGAAGGGAGTAAACCCCGAATAAAAAAAATCTTCACCAATCCGCCTGGTCAGCGTGGTGAATATGACCAAATACCAATGAATGTTAGCATTCATTGTGGCTTTCGTCCAGTAGTGGACTGATGTGGGCGTTATGATGATGATGATATATATATATATAAAATACATAGGATCAATTAAATGTGACATCCAGATTTTTGTTCTAATAAAGAGAAACATGTGTATATTTTCTTTTGTTTATTTTTAATAAAACGTAAATTTAGGCATCACATTTTAATTACCTTCTCTCTCTCTCTTTATATATTTATATATATATATATATATATATATATATATATAGAGAGAGAGAGAGAGAGAGAGAGAGAAACTAGTGATTCATCAACAATCGCCATTCAATAGAACTCCTCTACGGAGGAGTAGAAGAGACGCGGACACAATAGGACAAGTGCGTGGTTTAGTGAGACACGAACTACAAGATTAACAAAACGATAAAATCCACGTTACATAATATTTTAAACACTGATTGTTCTAGAATCGAAATTAGCGGAATATCCTACACGAATTGATTGGATTTTTTTTTTTGAAAAAAATAACAAACTCGGAAAATCGAAATTTATGATTCGATAAGTCAAAAGTGTTTTTATTACGTGGCAAATAAAACGGTTCTTGCGTGGACTCGCCGGAAGGACATTTCGTGATCAAATGTTATTTTCGGTTTTGAAATATCGAGTAATTTTTACGATTTCCAAGAATGTTGAAAATCTCGTTCGTTTTTCGAGAAAAATTAGAAAAAATATTATAATTAATTGACACGCAATAGTGTTGTAAATACTAAATACTCGGCGTTCGAATATTTTCGTATGATTTCAGTCGTCGGCGAACGTTTTTTAATTCAGATCGAAAATGAAGTCTACGTTTAGTCAAATGAAAAAGATCATTCACTGAATCTGAATCCCTAGAATTGAAGTTCGAGCTGACTTATGAATATTGTTTAATAATTATTTCGCTAGTCACGATGTCGACGAACGATAATTTTTTATTTCTCCAAGCTATAAAAATTGCAGATATATTTCCTCACTTACCTTTCAATTGACTCGATTCGGACAGATGGCTTATTTTCCTCACTGGAACTAGTGATTCACAACGATTGTTGATTTTTACGACAATACAAATTATAAATAAAAAAAAATAGTAAAACGTAATTAACAAATTGAAAAACAAGAAAATATTTAAAGAAAATTAACTAACACAACAAATTAATAACTTTTAGCACGTAGGTAAGTAACTTATGATTGATAAGTCAATGCTACACTATGTGTCGAAACGCGGATTTATCAGTTTTATTGCAACGCACGACCCACCCAAAACGAAACCACTTGAAATTTGAACAAACATTCGATAATGATTTTATCTATCGATTTCAATTCGTATTCGTTTTAGATTAACAACTTGAATAATGTATTTTATAGATCGTATGGAAAAAATGTAACGTGGCTACATAAATATGTATCGATTTATTTGTAATATTTTTAATTCGAATGACATTTTCTGAATCGACTAGAATCCACTTCCATATTTTAATGTTGCAAAAATCGTTTCATTTCGAAATAAACACATTTTCAACTCGATTTTATCTATAGAAAAATCGTATCGATCGTTCTTGTTAAGATGCTTTTTTTAATCTTGTCGAGGATGCAAGTAGTTATCCTCGTCAACTGACTACTAGTCGTGTGTCGTCTCTTGAATCCAAATTGTTCATCCCGTATGTTATTTTCAGGAGTATTTCATCGTCTCGTATATTTTTCTAACGGCGGGTAGTAGAGCGATCGACATGTAACTCTTCGCATAGTCAGCCAACAAGAGGAGATACATTGTTAAACAAATTAAAAAAATCCGAAAAGCAGTGCAAAAAAACTTGTAATAATAGAAAACAATCTTAAAAAATTGTTTGCTCGGAAACTGTAAAAGAGGGATATAATGATAGAGTAGCGCAGAAGAAACCATTTATTAGTGAAGTGAATAGATAAAACAGATTAGAATTTACCCACAAGTATAAAAATCATACTTTTGAATTCTGGAAAAAAATTTTTTTACCGATGAAAGTAACTTTAATCTTTATGGATCCGATGGAAGACAAAAGGTGTGGAGAAAAGCGAATACTGAGCTCCGCAAAAAAATCTTCAGTCTACTGTAAAACATGGGGGTGGTTCAATTAAGGTATGAAGATGTTTTTTTCTGGCACGGGTAGTTTACAGTTCATCGACGGAATAATGGATAAATACAAATATATGGACATTTTAGAAAATAATGTAAAAAAACTGATTTGGAAATGTTAAAGGACTTTTCGTTTCACCAGGATAATGATCCCAAACATAAGGCTCATATTGTCAGACTATGGTTATTGTAAATGTACCACACGTGATGGAATTACCCCGACAGTTACTCAACCTAAATCCTACAGAAAATCTATTGAATAAATAAATATATCAATTATAAAATAAATAGCTATAGAATAAATCCTATAGAATTGGAAAAAAATTAGAAAATATGATATCTCTGACAATTATAACTTACAAATACGTCTAGAATCTGAGTGGCGTAATTTTTATTTCGACGACGTTCAGTAATCGGAAAGTGAGGTTATGTCATACGTTTGTTTTTCTATCAAACACTCGTTCGAATTGTTATTTTGTCAATATTACGTGTCGTGATTGTCGATCCACTGCTGAATAAACATCTTCGAATTGTGACAATTTTGGTACGTAATTTTGTTTATTAAACTATATATATATATATATATATATATATATATATATATATATATCAACTTTAATTAAACTCATGTTTTTTCTAACACAAAAACGTTGAATAATTATAATCATTTTGTAGCTAATTGGAGAAAATAAAAGTAATTTTCAAATTAACCGTTCGAAACACATCAGTTCTAAACCGTAAATTACCTTCGGAAATAATTCAGCATACTGTACAGGTGTTTCACTATGAAACGATTTTTTCTACATATCTTTGCGTTGTTTTGATCCAAGAGTTTTAACACTTTATGTACCGGAAACCTATGATAGGCTTTTCAATAATGCCATCGACTATCAACCGATAACCTATTAACTAGGCTTTTTTTGCCAAACTTATCGACCGATAACCTATTTATTGACTCTTCGTTTAATGTAATTTCATTTAAACAAAAAGCCTATTAACACATTGTATGCGGACAATGTCTCGACGACGTCTTTCGCATACTATCACTAGAGCGCGAAAGACGTCGTCGAGACGTTGCCCGCATACAATGTGTTAATAGGCTTCCGGTAAATAAAGTGTTAAAGTTATTGTAGTTTTACTACAGAATCACTCCTATAATTCCCTGTTGATAAACGAAAATAATTTACAAAAATCCAAATGGATGATTAGTAACCATTAAGTTTTTTTTTTTAATTCCAGTAACATGCTTCAGACGATTAAACGATAACTAAATTATCTACGATTTTTTGTCAGTAAAACCGATACAAAATTATTTTTTTTTTCATTTCAGAAATCGATTTTTTGATTGTCAAGCTGTTTTTTTTGTCATCTGACCGGTTGTCGTCTCGAAGTAAGATTTTTATTTTTATCGATATTTTAGTCATTTTTCAACGTTAAAAAATAATCTCAAATCGTTCCTTTACGATCGAGTGTTTAGGTACAAAAATGCTTAACTCGTTTTCGGAAAAAACCTTTTTCTTAAATCAAAAACATAACGTGTCGATTGATAAAACGTCCGTCGTTGTTATATTTACATTTAATTCATCAAAC